>CM053624.1:318514195-318534195 GCA_028646595.1 Phalanger gymnotis | reverse complement strand
TACTCAGAGGTCTTTGCACTGGACTAGTTTATAATAAGCTCATTTTTAAGAAATCTAATGAATAATGAGTCTGGTGTCTCTAACAAAGGACAACATAATCAGATATCCTTAAATAAAATATTTTTAACTGACTCTGTTCTAAAAATAAAGAATGGATTGTCTTACTGCTACTTTCCTGTAATACAACCTATTTTTGAACCAATTTTCTTCACATTGAAATTGACTTCATATTGAAATCAAGGCTCCTATTTCTGCCAAATTTGACAATTATAGCTTCAGTTAGCATTTTTCAATGGGAAAAAGCATTTTTTTTTAAATTGGGAAATACGGGCTTTTTTTTTTTTTACTTAATCATGCCTAAGTCACAGAGGATGTTGACATCAGAATAAAATGGAAAAAAAAAGTTCTCCAAAACAAAATTCATCACTAGCTTCACAAACAAGTTAGAATCAAGCTTTTAGAATATAGCCATGGACAACTTCTGTGGTCACCTCTCACTATATTCCACATGTATATTTAGATATAAAATAAATCATTTTTAGAGCAAGAGTTACTGCATATTATAAAAGACTCCATTATTTATGCAACAGGTCTGATGAATGATAATAATAAATATGATAATGATAATAAACTAATAATAATGATAGATAGGTAGAAAGAAATAATGATGGACAGATGAAGACTAAAACCATATATTAATGTTGGGATGTCTGGCATTTCTGTCATATTTGTTTCATGTATAATGGTACATAATTCACCTGTTCCAGGGGCAGAGATTTCAAGCTAGAAGGGACCGGATAAATCATCTAGTTCAAGATTCATATTACAGAATAGTCAAGAGACTTGCCCAAAGTCAGATGCACAGAAAGCAGCAAATATTCCAAGTCAAGAAACAGGCTTTATTAAGCATCTACTATGTGCCAGGCACTATGCTAATCACTGGGTAAAGAAAGAAAAAAAAATCCCTGTCCTCAAGGAGCTCATATTCTAATGTGGAAACAACATGCAAAAACAAACAAAAAAAAACAGTACATATACAAGGTATATGGGAAGCAATCTCAGAGAACTCCAAATCTGGCATTTTTCCTACTGTACCCCATTGACTCAGTGAAGCATTATTTGAACATACAAACCAACCTGAATATTGCCATTACCAAAGAAGCAAAAAGGGCCCTGTTAACTTGTCCTATTTTCACTAAAATAGATCTCAAAGAGATAAGCTCCTACGGACCATCAGGTATGTCCTGCTCAGAGGAACTAATCAGGAATTTGGAATGGAACAGCATGAAAAGTTATCAAATTGTAACACAGATTTCCTCAGGCCACCTCAGGAAAGAAAGAATTTTTCAAAGACCCAATGATCAAAGTCCAATTGATATCGATATGAAGTAGGAACACTGACCATGAAAGCAAGAGACCTTGCTTCTTTTGACCTTTGGAGGTCTCTTAAAAGTTTCCACTGAGATAGTGGTCAAATATTCAAGGTACCATCTCTCTGATCATCCAGGATTGTCTCTTACCCTCATGAGCCAGAATCAGAATTTGCTTAGCCTTGGATTGTTTAGACTCCCTTTTCCCTCCTTTCTAATGCATTATGATAATCAAAGAAGCAACATGAAAAACAAGAAGGAGCACTGGATATATTCTCTCATCTCCTTGCCCTCTCAAACATCTCCAAAACAGAAATTATGGGCCAAAGATAAAGAAACTTCAACTGGCTCCATGATTTAGAACACCTTGAATCAAAAAAAAAGGTTAAAAAAATGAATTGTCATCTACACTAAGCTCATTCAGTACCTGTTCCCTTGTACCTCACACTGCAGCAGCAAGACTGCACCAGCCAACACACACAGGCACACAGGCTCAAAACAAAACCCATCCCACACCCATGTTTCCCCCACCTTCCTCCAGTGGCATAGAGATCCAGGTTCCAGGCTTCAGAAGTCTATTCTGGCCAGGACTCAGCAGTCCTCTGCTGTGCTCAAGCCTACAGAAGTTCACTAAAGCGACAAAACTAGAGCTCATGGGGTGACACAGTCACTGCCATATCAGGCAATGTTCTGTGCTATAAAAAAAAATCTCTACAGCAGAGAGGGGAACAGAGGAAAAAGGTAAGCCATGTGTCTGAGACAGAAATAGGGCTCAATGCCACAAACCACTCCCTCCCCTGCTCTAAAGCCTTAGAGACCCAGACTCCAAAAATTAACCCCATAGCAACACCATCGCATCTCTCTGAACTGCTGGTAGTGGGCCAGAGAACCGAGAACAGAGGAAGCAGGACAAGACACAATGTGTGGCGGGGCTGTGTGGAACTCTACTGGGACCAATTTTGTTCACCCAAAAGTCACTTGGGGAAGAGACCTACGCTGTTATGCCATGAATTACCCAAAGTAGGAGGAGTTGAGAGGCTTTAAGATGCAGTTCCCAAGGAAACCACATTCAGAGGGAGGAGAGTCAGAGAGAAAATGAAATACCAATTGAAATGAAATAATGAAAAGAAAAAAATGAAATACCAGAATTCATAAATCACTTCTGAAATAAAAGCTGCAATCTCCAAGGCATACGGGTTAAACTTAATAATTCATTTCAGAAACAAGTTCTGCAAGCCCTCAGAAAAAAAGATTTTCAAATACAATAGAAAAGAAACTGAATAACACAAGCCTACTCTGTAACCATCATAAAATGCAGGAAGAAATGGAAGAATGTATTGCAAGAGAGCAACAGGGCTCATGGGTGACCCACACTGAAACTATAAACTTAACTATAAATGAAAAAAAATAAACATCCAATAATAAAGAGGTATTTAAAACACTCTTAGAAATAAAATCAGATCTGAAGAGATTATTTGTTTTTTAAATGCCCCAGACAATAGAAATTCAGAAGGGGTGAACAAATGCAGCAGCCAAGCAAAGCAACAACAACAGAGTGATGGCCGAGAAACCAGCAAGAGACTTCTTTCTAAGTGTATACAAAGAAATGGGGATGAAGGTGAGAATCAGGTGGAGGTAACAGTAAAGAAGTAGACCTAAAGCATGATGGACTGTACCTGGTGACACCCTGCCTACATGTGAATCAATGTTTTGGGGTTTTTTTGTTGATTTTTTTTTGTGGTTCTACATTATAAAATGGAAGGATGAATGAAAGGGGAGGAGAAGAAACAGTGAAAGAGGGGAGGGCATGATGTATACAGGTCAGATCAAGAGTTAGCAATGAGGGGAAGGAGACCCTAGTGGTCTCAGGAAGAATAGAGCCTACAGGTGAATGAGTAAGAAGGTGAAGAAAAGGATTAAAAAGACAGAGGGAAAAGAGAAATGCCTTGCTTTAGTAGTGGGAGAGGATTCCACTGATGAATGTTCCTGTGAACAAGAGATATGTTCTATGAAAGGAGATAGAGACCTTGTGCTGGATGTGGTCGGAGAGTTCGGGGGCTTGAAAAGACCACTTGTCCTAGCTCAAGAGAGAGAGAGTTGGACATCCTGAAGGATATCCCCTGCTAAGAGGGGAAAACCCAGGATACCTTGGAAGGTATGCTTCTATGGGGATTACAGAGAACAGTGACTAGATAATTATAGGGGCCAGAAAGCAGAGAATAAGAGTCTAGAGTAAAAAGAAAGAGAAGGTGGATAAAGAACAGCACGAGAAAACCTTTTCCAGAATGGGGCAAAAGTAGTTAAATATCCTTTTAAGACCATATCACATCAGGAACCACAAACAACACAAACTCATAATTTAACAAGGAAATACTAAATTATGAATGAGTCAAAGAACAAACCATAGAAACAATTAATAATTCTGTGAAAGAAAATGGTAATTATTAGGCAACATGTCAACATTTCTAGGATGTAGCTACAATAGTTCTCAGTGGAAAGTCAGTCAAAGGAAATGGCATGTTTACCTTGGAGAACAGAAACATTATAATGAACTTGATGGCTATCCAAGTTTTTGAAAGACTGTCATACAGGGGATTCTGGGAAGATGGTATAGTAGGTCAGAAATTTCCAGCCTCTCCAAGTTTCCTCCACAAACAGACAGAAAATCACCACAAAATGAGTGTAGAATAAGAATTCTTAGATCTAGCAGCTGGGATAAATAAAGTTGAATTGGGAGATAGTTGACAATACATACAAGTAGACCTCAAGAAAGATTGTCGGCACAAACGTGGGGCATTTGCCTGGCAAATAAGGAAGGCTGTTTCTCCTCCTGCCCCCTATTCTCTCCTTATCTCTGTTTACTTGACCCCACTCCTTAGTCCTGTCCTACAGTCCTGTGCCATCAACCCATCCATAGAGACAAGGGCCAGTGCAAGTTCAAGAGGCATGGGGACAGCCTTCTCCAGATCGAGTATCCTGCCCCCTGCCCCTAATGCTAGCACCTAGAATAAAAAAAGAAACATACCTTGCCCTAGTTATGACTCAGACAATTGGATCTTTTTACTACTTTGTCCCAGAGAATAGAACTAAGAGCCATGAATGGAAATTTCAGAAAGGCAAAGGACAAACTTCCTAACAATCTGAGCTGTCAAAAGTGAAATGATCTACTTTGAGAGGTCAGTAATGGCTGGATAACCAGTAGAGAAAGGGGGCATGCCATAGATTAAATTCTTTTTTTCTTTTTTCAGGTATAGGTTCAACTAGATGACCTGTAAATGCTGACCTTCTGATTCTATGACCACTGCATAGCTCTTAATTATTGGCCTTTTAGCTCTTACTTTAACAGCAGGTAGAGAGCTACATTTTCCATAGTTATGCTTATTGAAAGTCCTCCTGGTATAGGAAGATGGGACAGCCATGGGGAAAATTAAAGTATCTGTATATTTTGCACAAGTCGACCTCAATATAAGAGAAAGTTTTTTTAGCCTTAAAGAAATCAACACACACACACACACACACACACACACACACACACACATATACACGAATATTTTTTTTCCCTTAATTTACCTATTGAGAAACTATCTTAATTAAATTACTAGGAATGTTATTTATATACTGCATACTTCCTTTGGGATGAAGTGAAGTGGGTAATTTGTTAAAAATCTAAACATATAATGTTCTTTACACAGGCAAAGTAAATTATTTGGTGAGTATGGGAATCAAAGGGAGGAATAATAAGTCTCCAGTAAACTGGCGCCTGACATGCTCCTAATTTTTTAGTGTTTAAATTCAAACATATTAAATATTTTGTATTTTTTAAGAAATTACAATATGTCTGGGAATAATAAACTGTTCAATTCAACTTAACTCATCAAATATTTATTATATGCCTACGATGTACAAAGGGTAGCTGGGTAGTACAATGGAAAGAGCACTGGACTTGGAGTCAAGAAGACTCATCTTCACGAGTTCAAATCTGGCCTCAGACACTGACTAGCCTGTGTGACCCTGGGCAAGTCACTTAACTCTATTTGCTTCGGTTTCCTCATCTGTAAAATGAGCTAGAGAAGGAAATGGAAAACCATTTCAGTATCTTTGCCAAGAAAACCCCCAAATGGGGTCATAAAGAGTCAGATATAACCAAAAAGAGTAACAACAGTGATGTGCAGGGGACTGTAGCCATAAGGCAAAAACCAAATGTTCCCTTCCTTCAAGGATATTATGCTCTACTTGGGATCAGTCACAGCACATAGTTAAGTAAATATAGAGTAATTTCAAAAAGGAGGAAAAAAATAACATTTGGAGTGGGGTCAAAAGGGCCTCTTCTATTAGCACTTCTCAATCAACGATAATTTAATAAGGCTCTACTGTATGCCAGGCAATGTGCTCAAGTCAAGTCAGCAAGCATTTATTAAGGGCATGTTACATGCCAGACCATGTGGTAAATACTGAAGACACAAGGAAAAAAACAGTCACTGTTTTCAAGGTGCTCGCATTCTAATGGGGAAGAGAACATGTAAATAGCTACGTACAGACAAGATACTCACAGGGCAAACTGGGGCTGGTCTCAGAGGAAGACATTAGCATTGTAGAAGACGAGAAAATTCTTCCTACAGAAGAAAGCAAGCTGTTGGGGATTTGGAGCATCTGGCGCTAGAAAAAGAGGTCCATGTTACTGGATCTGTTGAGTACATGGAAGGGATTAAGGTGTAAGAAGACAGAACAGGTAAGAAGAGACCAAGTTATGAAGGGATTTCAAAGCCAAACAAAGTATTAAATACTGCATTCAATTCAAATTCTTCAGAGATTTATTAAGTGCCTACTTCAGTGTACCAGGCACTAGAATGGAAAAAGAGTCCCTATCCTGAAATGTTTACAAGTTAATAAACTGTGAATGGTCTCAGAATTTCTAACATCTCACACCCTACTGTCCCATGACTGAGATGAATTCTTACCGAACAAAGCAATTTTGATTTCATTTGGCAAAGGCATTAAATTGACATGTTAGCTAGCAGAGACCTACTGAACCTCATTTCCCCCCAAGACCCACTGACTGAGTCATTTCATACCAGGCTATAGACAGGAAGCATCCTTGAACACCGTAATCACATTACAACTCATGTTCTTAGGATGTAAAATGTAAAGTAGAATAATGGAATATTTGGATAATATTATCTCATTTTACACATCTTATATATACTGAAGTACTTGGCACACATCAACACATCAATATTCCTAGGACTGTGATTTTTTTTTCAGTGAGGGAACCTCCATCAAGTATGCAGATTACAATCTATCTATAATCTATAGTCTCAGATAGTTTCCTGATGCTCATAGAGGTTAAGGAGTTTGCCCACGGCCACACAGGTAGTAGATGTCACGGGTGGGATTGGAATCTGAATCTTTCTGACTCCATTTTCAGCACTTTATCCACTTTTTTGCATTATCCCTCAAACCACAATCAGGAAGGTGAGCAATGTTTGTTGTACTATATTTTATATTTGTATATTTTCTGCAGACTTTCTCTTCCAACCAGTATTAGTAGTCTGCAATGGCTGTTAAGCAATTGAATATAAAACAATATTTGAAGTAGTATTAAAGAAAAAAGAAACCTGCCTTATTACCTGCCCTCAAGAAGTGTATATTCTTATTCATAGGACCATAAATTTATAGCTGGAAGGGATCTCCAAGTCTATCCAGTCTAACCCTCTCATTTTTACAGATGGGGAAACTGAGTCATAGAGAAGTTAAATAACTTGATCAAGGTCACACAAGAAGTAAATGCCATAGATGAGATATAAATCCAGTTCCTCTGAATCACAAATTCATTCAGTCAAATTATTTGAGAGTTGGAAGGTCCTACAGCAACCATCTGACTTAATCCATACACAAAATAAATCCCTATTGTAACCTTTAGATACCAAAGCCAGCAATCTTTTCACTATACCATGTTGTACAGTATAAAAATATCGAAACATCAGAAACTTAATACTGATATTGCAATTCCACAAGTGTCCAAACTAATAAAATATAGTCATAGTTTAAGGAATGCAACGTAAAGAGGCATTTTGGATATGATAATATGTGGATGAATTTTCTAAGTGGAGGTGAAGGCCGTAGGGTAGAGATTGACAGATATGAAAGGGAAATAAATTCATGTCAGCTGGCGTGGGAGGATAACATGGCCAAGATAGAACAGCTTCACTGGATATCAAGGAGATCTGCCCAGGTGATACAGAAGAGCTCCTGCTGAGGAATAATCAATAATGTTAGTGAGGTGTACATATTGAATTGGTGGAAGACCAGAAATCGTAAATCTTTATGTAGTAAGGAAATTCTTAAGTAAAGAAATAATATTACTTTTTTTTTAAAAAAATGTATTCAAGTTTATTCTAGCAGTAGGATTATCTGGAGGAAAAAAAAAAGAGAAAAGGCAAAACACATGGAAACTTTAGGCAGATGCTCCTAGAATGAGGTGATGAGGTCTTGAACTAGGACGGTGACTGTAGAAAAAAGAAAAGAAAGATTAGTAGAAACAAGCAGAGACTTTTGTAAATCAAGAAAAGAGGCCCAGGAAAAGCTATTAAAAACTTTGGGTCAGGCCCTCTCTGAGTTTTCTTCCCAGCTTTGGAAGGCTGGGGCCATAGAGAGATCTTCTCCCCCCAGGTTCCTAGGGGTAACCCTGAAGGTGTGGGATTGTTGCTGAGGTGCTTGGTCCACCCATCTTTTGTATGAGTAGCTCCTATTAGAGCCAGAGTCAACAATCAGCAATTGTTGGGGGTTCTAGGCCATCAGGACTGAAACACCCAGAAGTTCAAGGTCACCTAAATAAGTTCTCAAGAGTCTTACAAGGGGTACAGCTGGAGTCACAAGATTCCTTAGCGACTGCCATACCCTGAAGCAGTTACACTGAGGTTGTGTCAGTCAGCCAACATCAGAGGCTATTTCCAACGCTGGTGATCCAAGGAGGTGCATCTCAGCTTGTGATAAATTGCTGCAGAGTGTGGGTTATGTTTGCTTTCAGGGAGAAGACAATAAAATAATATTAGTAATCCAAAGAAACCATGACCTTTCAGGGTCAAGACAGAGATTTGATCAATGACTACCTGTGTGTGTGTGTGTGTGTGTGTGTGTGTGTGTGTGTGTGTGTGTGTGTGTGTGCGCGCGCGTGTCTTTTTTGTTTAGCACCTTAGGAATTGACTTGGGGGAGCTGAATCTTATCTTCACTTTTCCCAGGAGAGCAGGGGGTTTCTGCTGGAGCCTATTAGTCTGTTTCTTGGTAGCAGGTAAGAGAAAAAAGTGGAAGGGTTGAGGCCAGCTTAGCAAAATTCTGGATAAGATGGCTATGAAAGCAAAGTGTTCCAAAATTAGTTCTTTCTAGGCTAATGTCTAAATGTGTTCTTCTGAGGCTCTTAATACCTTAAAGAACTAGGTGAAATACCTCAATTGAGAATTCTCTCATTTTCCCTCAGTCCAACCCTGGGAAATACAAACTAGGGTCCCTGGGCATGCTTCTAGAAAAGTCTGTATTCTATCTTAGTCTGACATAAACTCTTTTTTTTATTTTTCATTTGACTACCAGAGAGTCCTTTTCTGTATCCATCCTCACTTAATTGAATTGTATTGTAGACTGGGTCTACCCTTAGGCACCTGACTGCCTTAGAAGACTGTCTTCTTGCTAGTCTCAAGACTCCACTGACCCCAAATCTTTCTGGAATCTTTCACTTGATCTCACAGGTCTTCGATGGTAACCAGTCTGTCTGTGTTTCTTTGTTTATTCACTTCTCTTGGTATGTCTCACATTCTTCTGCAAAGGAACTGTTGGGATAACATCAGTATCTTTATCATTGCTTTCGTCCCTCCCACAACAGCATAATAAAATCTCAGAGAATTCGACAAACTTGCTGAAAGTCACAAAGATGATTCTATTATCTCTGTGGCCAGAGCCACAAGAACATGATAACTTAAAAGCTGAAAGCACAAGATGTTATCTAAATCTGCCCCTTCAATTTACAGATAAGAAAAGAGAGGACTCCTGGATATAAAGAACAAGTGACTTGCCCAAGGTCATATTACTAATTAGCAGCAGATCAATGAATAGAACACCAAATTCTGACATTTACTACATCTGTTACATGGGGGCCTCAATTTCATCAACAGTAACGTGGTTTTTGAGATCTACTCAACAATCTATGAGCCTGTGTTCTGTCTGTCTCTTAACCTATAATCCAGTAGTGTTCTTTCCCTTTCACTATGATGGCTCAACCAACCCAAGTTTTTCTTATCCAATAAATTCATTTCAACCTGTTTCTTTATTGTCCACCTGCATACTAGGCTTTTATTTTATTTAATTATTTTTCAATTATTAAACATTCTTTTTATTTTTCTCACCTACTGAAAAGAGTGACAGAAAGAGGGGCGAAAGGGAAGGGGGACAAAAAACTCCTGTATCAAATAAGTACAGTCAGGCAAAACATATTCCCCCATTGGTCACATCCAAAAATGCATATCTTCTTTTGCATATCAATCCATCATCTCTCTGTTATGATGTCAGTAGCACTCTTCTTTGTCGGTCTTCTGGAGTCATGGTCGATCATTTAATGGTTTAGACTTCTCAAGTTTTTCAAAATTATTCATTTTAATAATATTGATGCCATAGTATTAATCGATCTTCCGGTCCTGCTCACTTCGCTTTGTAGTTGTTCATGTAGATACATTTTTCCATGTCTCTTTGAAACTATCTTTTTCCTCATTTCTTAGAGCACAATAGTGTTTAATCCCATTTACTTCCACGATTTGTTCAGGCATTCCCAAATTGGAGAGAACTCCACGACTTTTCAGGGTTTTGCTTGTTCGTTGCTGTTGTCGTTTTGCCACCACAAAGAGAGAGAAAGAAGAAAAGACTCTATCTCCATATACAAAAATATTTATAATAGGACATTTTCCTGAAAAGATTAAAATGCACAATGATCCTAGGACCATTGATTTAAAATCGAAAGAGTCCGCAGACACTATCTAGTCCAACACTCTCATTTTTATAGATAAGAAACTTAAGCCCAAGGAGGATTTAAAAGTCATCTAATAGATTATCCTCATTTTACAGATGAAGAAACTGAGACTTAAGAAACATAATTATCTTGTACAAGGTTACCCAAGTATTAAATAGTTGAGCTAGAAATCAAATTCAAGTTTCTTCTCACCACAAATGTTCATTCATGCTGTTACATTACACGAAGGGATGTGATGCTTTAGAGATGTTAATACGTTTATTTCTTAAATCATTCTTTGAGTCTTGGATGCACTCGGGTAATTTGTTTGCAAATTCTTTTCATGGGGGTTTATTTTAAATAGTCAGGAACAGCTGAAAATAAGCGTCCTGATTCTGACATGTCAGATCAGTGCCATAGCCACATTTGGGTACAATCCCTATTTGTGGATGTCTGAACTGCACTTGGAAGTTTCTCAATAATCTACTTCCTAAGTAAATCCTGGTAGTGACATAAAGTTGTTATCTGAGAATTCTATAGTGTTCTCTAATGTTCTGGTATCTCCAGAGGTACAGCTCATACAACTATTTCAGGGGCTCAGTTAGCACTAAATGCCTATTGTAAGCCTAGGCTAGACCTACATGGAACCAGTCCCTACTATGATCAATATTCAAACTAGGACAGGCAGTCAATTTGTTTCCCTGGGAGCTATTTTACTGGCTGCAGAGACTGAGAGTAGACTCAATGACAAGTCCCTCCTACTATACAGATCACACACACACACACACACACACACACACACACACACACACTCAATAAACTCCAGTTGCTCCCTATGACTCCAGAATCAAATATAAAATCCTATTTGGCTTTTAAAGCCCTTTATAATATGGCCCTTCCCTACCTTTCCAGTCTTTTTACTCCTTATCCCCCCTCCACTTAGCTGGTGACTCAGTGACACTGACCTTGTTTCTGGCATGACTCTCCATACCCCAGCTCAGGGCCTTTTCCTTCCTTATCTCCCACGCTTGAAACGCTTTCCCTCCTCACCTCAACCTCCTGCCTACCCTCACATCCTCAGCCTCAACTACCTTCACAAATCTCAGCTAAAAAGCCACACTCTGCAAGAAGCTTTTCTGCATTGATACTAGTGCCTTCCAGTTTCCAGTTCTTTGCCACCACAAAGGCAGCTGCTATATACATTTTAGAACATATAAGTTCTTTTCCTTTTTCCCTAATCATTTTTGGAAATAGACCTAGTAGAGGTATTTTGGGGTCAAAGAGTGTGGGCAGTTTAATTGGCTGAATAACTGGTATATAATTGTGATGGAACCCTACTGTGCTATGTAAGAAATGATGAGCTCAATGACCTTAGAAAAACATGGAAAGAGTTGTAGGAAATAGTAAGAGCAAAATGAGCAAAACCAAGAGAACATTGTATCCAATAACAGCAATATTGCAATATTGTTTTAAGAATGACTGTGAGCAAATAAGTCATTTTGACTGTTAAAAATACCCAAATTAACTACAAAAGACATATGAAAAGGTGCTATCTGCATCCAGAGAAAAAGCTGGTAAACAGAAGTATGTATAGAATAATTTCATATACATACAATATGTGTATATATATATACATGTGTGTATATACATATATGTATATGTACATGTATATATATACATATTTATGTCTAATGGTAGCCATATCTAGGGTGAGGGGGAGGAAAGAAAAAAATGAAATTTACATGGTAACTTTATTACATATTTAAAAGGAACGGCAAGTTGTACATAATAGATTTGTCATTTCATGTGCAATCTTTTTTTATTATACCATGTTATGGGGATGTCTGTTTTATTCCATAAATTAAAAATAAATAAATAAATATATTACCTTTCCTCAGAGCTTATCTCCAGTTAGCATTGTACAACTGTTTGCATGTTGTCTTCTCCTTAAGAATATGAGCCACATGAGGACAGGGAATGTTTTTGCCTTTCTTTTTATCCCCAATGGCTGACACATAGTAGGCATTTAAATAAATGCTTGTTGACTTGACTAAAAGAATCCCTTCACTAAAGCCTTGACTCAGAAACATGAATGTTGGAAGCTGGCAGCAACTAAGTGACCAAATTCAGTGACTTTATTTTATAAATAAGTAAATTGAGTCTTACAGAGAACAGGATTTGTCAGAGCTACCCATAAGATTTCACATGTTCAAATTTAGTGGAATTAGAAACACCTTATCTTTAGCTGCTGATCAATGAAACAGCCAGTATTAAAACCCAGAGTTCCTGACTTTTTTTCTAATAAAGGGCTCTCCACTGTATTTGAGACTGGGTTTCCCTATCTTGATGAGCCTAGAAGCCCAGCAGTTACGCTGAACCCAATACTGATGAGCAGAAAAGCTTTAAATTAGTCTTCCTTATTTTTGCTTGTTAGATACCCCTTACATAGCCTGCTAGCTCCCCACTCCAGAGGAGCTCTCAATATTGATACCAAACTTAATGTGCACATCCAACTAGCTTCAGCACCACTGCTGTGCAGAACTCAAGAGATCCACCAGCGTCTGCCTCCCGAACAGCAGGCTTGACAGGAAAGAACACACGAACACCTGCTTTGGTCTAGAGCAGGGTAATAGCATAGTCTCCAGGAAGGAAGCTCTAAGCAATAACAGAAGGGCACTCTCTACGGGGTACGAGGGGAACGTGCTGCACGGGAGCTCCATTTCCCCATCCTCCTCCCCCAGACCCTGCACACACGCACACTCATATGTAAGAGTCTTAGTACAGTCCCTGGAGGTGGGGCTGGGGAAGGGGGATCCCCTGAACCCTGTGAAAAGGTCAATGCAACCCTGAGCTGACCTGCATGAATCAGATTTCTCCCAGTTGCTTTCTCCTCCTTTTCCTTCTCCTCCTTCCTTCTCCCCCCTCCCCCCTCTTCTCTTAAGCCCATTATGGGAGAAAAAATCGTGCACGCACACGCGCGCGCGCGTACACACACACACACACACACACACACACACACACAAAAGGAGCAAGGAAGACAAAGACACAACAGAAACAATGAAAGCACAAAAAGAGGGATCATGTCTGGAGAAGGAGAAGGGGGAGGAAAAGGAGGAGGTGGGGGGAGGGGGAGGAAAGACAGCAAAACCTAAACTCTGTTTCCTGTTCTGCAAAGATTTGCTGACTATAAAAAACTCCCAGAACATGTGGGTGGAGAGATGCAAGAGGAAGGTGACTTAGATATTAGTGGCCCCTTTGGCACCCTTCACTTTTCAGTTCCTTCCTTCCTTGTATCACTCTCATTACTCAAACTCCCTCCACCAGCCAAGCCCCACGTAGCCCGCATGCAGGCGTGTGCACACACACGCACACACATACACAAGCGCTGATTTTGTTTTCTTTGCTTGGCTTCCAGAGACATGGTACTCACTATCATCTCCGGGACAAGGTCTATGTGGGAAACGTGCAAACTGGAGCCAATTCGTGGGAGGTGGGAAAACAATGTTAGCCTTTTGATTTTTCCTTTAATGAACAAATTCTGCCCCTCCCCCATACTATATACAAACCATACGCCTATTCGCATGTTAAGCGTGTCGTTGGAAATCTCACTGTGCGATGACAGAAGATGATGAAAGATGTGGCTGACTTAGAGCACCTTTCCAGATCTGCCACCTGCGCAGTCTTGAGCAAGTCTCCTAACCCTGTGCCTCAGCTTCCTCGTCTATGGGAGATGTTGGACTAGATGATTTCAGAACTCCAAATCTTATAATCGTTCAATTGAAGTAGAAACAAAAAGTGCCTAATTCTTTTACCTATGCTTCTGTTTATACTGTCAGCTAAAATTTAGTGGAATTAGCAAAACACTATCCTTAACTTTTTGTTTGTTTGTTTTTTAGAGGGGGGAAGGCAAGGCAAGTGACTTACCCAAGGTCACACAGCTAGTAAGTGTGTCAAGTGTCCGATGCTGGAACTCAGGTCCTCCTGACTCCAGGGCCGGTGCTCTACTCACTGCACCACTTAGCTGCCCCATCCCTTACCTTTTATTACCCTCTAATGAGGTATACAACACCATATAGTGGAAAGAATCCTGACTACGGGATCAGAAGACAGCAGTTCCAATGTTGACTCTGCTACATACTGTGCAGCCTTGGGCAAGTTCACCCTAACTCTCTGAGCCTCAGTTTCTTCATCTGTAAAGTGGGTATAATTGCCCTTGCCCTTGTCATTCCTCACAGGGATGATGAGAGATTCAAATGGGAAATGCAAAGTGTTATAGCTTTCAGAGTAGTAACCTAGAGGCCATCATAGAACAGTGGAAAGTGACCTAACTCTAGAATCTAGGGCACCTGGGTTCAAACCACATCTTTGATACTTCTGCTTCTGCAACCTTGGGAAAATCCATAAGCTGCTCTTTGCCTGTGTGTTCCTATCTGTAAAGCAAGGAGCTGATGGGGGAAAGAGGAGTGAGAGATGGCCTCTGACATCCCTTTCAGCTCTGGTTTTCTGTAATCTTTCATGACTAAGCTAAACACCCAGAGACAGGAAGACTATTTCATTAATTCTATTCTAAATTCTCTGGGAAGTCAGCTACATATGATATTTTATTGTAAATCCCATTTAATATCTTTGAATCATAACCCTCAAACCTGTAGCTTCCCCCTACTTTTCCTAAGATGCAGTGCCCAAAATAATTTTCCCCTCCCCTCTCTCCAATCCCTTATTAACTCTTCTCTATTCTCCCTGCTTTGTAAAAATAGGTACATACATTTAAAAGTTTACTAAAGAATTCAGGGAAAATTTGTATGAACTGATACAGAGTGAAGTAAGCAGAACCAAAAGAATGATATGTGCAATGACTCCAACAGCATCATTGGAAAGATCACTAAAAGGAAGTCAACCGCTGATGCCACCATAATGACCTCAGAGAAGAGATAGTGAAATAAACTACCATCCTCATGGCAGAGAGGAGAGGCAGAAACTAGTAGGCCAAACTGTTTTACATTTTGTAAGATAAGGTCATTATGTCAGGTATTTTTGTTTATCTGGTTTTTTGCTGTTTTTTCCTTGTTTATTTACTACAAGAGAATTTTCAATTTGGAGAGGGATGAAGAATATTTCTAGAACTGGCTGATCTCTAAGAGAAAAAGCATCAATCAAACTTTTTTTCCCAAGTACTTTTTATTAGATTTTTTATCTTTAGTTTACAACACTCAGTTCCACAAGTTTTTGAGTTCCAATCCACAAGTTTTGGAGTTCCAAATGAAACTTAAAACTAAATCAAATCATGTAAGAGTTTTTGATCAGTGTCATTTTGTAGAAGAAAAGATATGCATGTATATATTCATAATCTATATCTATATCTCAATATCGACATAGATGTAGATATAGATATGAAGCATGCTGTATTTCATGATTTTAATCTTCCTTTACTATTCCCATCCCTTTGTTAGTGGTAATTAAAGCTAAAAATTTACAAAATTTGGGCAACTTAGGTATTTTTTGGTTTAAATTATTTCAATCAAATATTAATTATTATACAATTGACACTCGATTATTTTTTTTAATTTGTTGTACTTCAATACCTTTTCAAATCTTATGCTGAAAGTGATAAACTGTCTCTTGATGACTCAGGGTCATTACAAGACCCAACAATTTCAATGCAAGAGAATTGTTGTTTTGCCTTGAAGACTAGTATAGCTACATAGTAGGAAGACCCTGATCTTCCTTACACTAAATAGTCTCAGACAGCTAAGTACCATAGTGATATGATTAATTCTTATTGTTTGAATTCTGTCTGCTTGTTATAGTTTTTTTTTCTGATTCTGTCCTCTCAACTCAATAAGTATTTATAATGAACCTACACTGTGTTGAGCCTGAAGTATCGTGTCTCAATAAGAGCAAATAGGCTATGAATGAGAGCTTGAGTAATATTTCTGAGTAAAAGAGTAATTTAAAGTAGTTTAATTTAAAGTAAAGTAAAAGTAATTTAAAGTAAAGAGTACTTTAAAGAGTAATATTTATGCTCTATTTTAGCTTCACACTGTTGGGTTATTATAATTCTTTTGCCTACCACTAACAGAGATCTACCTTTTCCCTAAAAAGTTTACATTTTTAGCTGCCTTCGCTATTGTGGGCTGCTCTTTTTTCTCTCTACCTCATAACTAGAAGCTGATGTCAGTACCCTACCCTCTATCATCCCTGTGACCATTTTAAAATCTTTGCTCTGCTACCATCATTGTTTAAAACTTGGTGATTTGGGGTTGGCCAGAGAATATAGCTCCCCATTAAAAGCTTACATGCTGATGGTGGCGACCTTGTGGACCTGGGCCCTAGAGCTGTTACCAGGAGCTAAGTAATATTCCACTGAAATAGACATGTAGTTAGTGGATTGTATATTTACAAAACTGCTAACTTAGAAGCCCCTGTTTCCAGGGAAATAAGAGAGTGACCGGATCAATAGGTCAATGACTAAAACAACTGAACAAAAACATGGAGAAGGATGGCAGAAAGTTGAAGGCAATGTCATTGCAGAAAACAGTGAAAAGTAGAGGAAGGGAGATCAGCTAGCCAGACCAACCCAAATATGCCTATGAAACTTGAAGAAAGACAAAATAACGTACTTGAAATAAACCATATTTTCCAGTAATTTCATGTTCATCTATTCCCATTGTCAATTACTTTTTCTGCTTTGTCATTTCAGTCATGTTCAACTCTTTGTGACCCTATCTGGGGCTTTCTTGGCTAAGATACTGGAGGGCTTTGCCATTTTCTTCAACAGCTCATTTTACAGACAAGGAAACTGAGGCAAACAAGATTACATGACTTGTCCAGGGTCACACAGCTAGTATCTGAGGCTGGATTTGAACTCCAGGTCAGTGTTCTGTCCACTGCACCACCTAGCTGTTCAGCAATAGTTTTAGCCCATTTGTATTCTAACACCTGTATGCAATCTGATATATGGTGAAATGAAAATGGCCCCAAAAAAAATAACATAGGAGAGAATGATTAGACCAGACTAAGTAGTATGCTCCTTGAGAGTAGAGACAATTACACTGCTGCTTTTGTATCTCCAGTGCCCAGCTCAGTACCTATCACATAGCTAATGCTTGCTAATTGAAACAAATAATGATTTTGAAAAATATTTATGAATCCAATAAAATATTCACCCAAATATTACTCTTTTGGAGGAGAAACAAGATGATGAATGTAATCTATAATGTCTTTTTACAGTGCTGAACTAATCCTCTAAATTAAAAGGAATGGTGTTAGTTTCTGAATTCCAATAACTTTAATAGAGAATTAACAGTATCTTTCCAGTTACACAGAATTACAATTTGGAATTCTCCCAGGGAGCTACATGAAATACAACAGTTAATGAAGCTGAAGAGACTTGATAGCAGTTTATTTCAGATGCCTACATTAGGAATCATCAGTACTCCAGTCTAGACTAACCCTGTTCTTGGCTGGGTTTTAATTACTGGGAGAGTAATTATGTACAGGACTCAAAATGGCTATGAAAATTATGAATTGTATGGTGAAAAGGGAACTAGACAGGAAGCTCTTAAACTTAAATCCTAATTTCATCTATATCTGCGTGACCTTGGACAAATCACTTTTCCTCTGTGAAACTCAGTTCTCTCATCTGTAAAATGAAGATAATATTGTCAGTACTACCTATTCAGATGGTTATTGTGAAGGCTGCCATTTGTAAACCTTGAAGTACAATAGAAATGTCAGCTCTGAGCAGTGGTGTTCTGGGAAATGTTTACCAACTGTCTTTCTTTTTAAAAAAATGTATGGCACAAAATATTTTTCAGTTTAATCTGCATTATTAACATTTTCCCATCACTTTGAGTCTAGACAATCAACAAAACAATAAATCGATGCCGGATTTTTAGCTTTTGCTGATGAAAATTTAACAATCAGCTCTCATAATAGTATTGGCTGGGTCCAGCACATCCCTGGCTATGAGCTATGTCAATGTGAAAGGGCTACACTAAATTATGCCTAATACCCTTTCTAGTTCTGAAAATCTTGGTTTCTGATTATACAGAGAGACAGAGACAGAAAGACAAAGAGACAGACAGAGAGAAAGGCAGAGACAAAGGGAGACAGAGACAGAAAGACATAGTTACATAGATACATAGATAGGTTCCAGAAAACTTTTGCTTCTAAGGTCCTTTGTAGTTCCACTTGAATGATCTTATCATTTAATAGTCCACTGAAGTCAGGAGTTTTGCATATAACTTCTCTGTCATCCATATGGGTTGATGACCTAATTGACAAAAGAAACAACCAACAGAGCAAGAAGCTCTTGGAGAGATAGGAACAGAAAGAAATATGATTTGATTCGCTTTGGAAGAGCT
Organism: Phalanger gymnotis; assembly: GCA_028646595.1. Lineage (NCBI taxonomy): Eukaryota > Metazoa > Chordata > Mammalia > Diprotodontia > Phalangeridae > Phalanger > Phalanger gymnotis. Next base: position 318,515,469 of record CM053624.1, on the reverse strand, counting down.
ATAGGTCTCAGCCAAAAAGGAGCACAGGGGCTGACCAGAGACAAGTCAGACAAGAAAACCTTGAAAGTAAGATATAGTTGTGGCCTATGGGTGGTACATGCCTGTAGATCCTGCTACTGAGGAGGCTGAGCCTGGCAGTTCGATTGAGCTTGGAAGTTCTGGTCAGGTATGCACTCTAAATCCAGCAACAAAATGGTGAAACCCTGGAAGGGAGAAACAGGGGTCACCAGGTTGGTTAAGGAGATCAATTGATGCAGGTTAGAGACAAAGCAAACCAAATTAAAACAATTTGGAGACACCACCTCATAGCTATCAGATTGGATATTATGACAAAAAAGGAAAGTGTTGGATATTGGTGGGCATGTGGGGAAACTGGACCACTAATGTGCTATTGGTGGAGTTATGAACTGATCTAACCATTCTGGAGAGTAATTTGGAACTAGGCCCAAAGGGCTATAAAACTGTGTATACCCTTTGATCCAGCAAAATACCTCTGCCAGGTCTATATCCCAAAGACATCCAAAAAAAAAGGGGGGGGAAGGACCTATTTGTGCAAAACTATTTATAGCAGCTCTTTTTGTGGTGGCTAAGAATTGGAAATCAAAGAGATGCCCCTCAGTAGGGGAATGGCTAAACAAGCTGTGGTTTGCGATTATAAGGAATATCATTGTGCTATAGGAAATGACAAGAAGGATGATTTCAGAAAAACCTGGACTTACGTGAACTGATACATGGTGAAGTGAACAGAACAAGGAGAATGTTGTACACAGTAAAAGCAATGTTGTTTGATGAAGAACTGTGAAAGACTTAGCTATTTTCAGCAATGATCTAAGATAATACCAAAGGACTAATGATAAACCTGCCTCCAGAGAAAGAACTGATATTGATTGAATACAAACTGAAACATGCTATTTTCACTCTTTCTTTCATTTTTTCTTTTATTCAAGTCTTTTTGTACTAAATGACAATATGGAAATGTTTTAAATAATTGCACATGTATAACCTATATCTGATTGCTTATTGTCTCAGGGAAGCGGGAGGGGAGAGAGGAAAGGATAGATTTTGGAACTCAAAACTTTAAGTAAAAATGTTTAAAAAAATTTTGAGAGAAACATAGCAAGCCGAGGCTTTTGTGAAAGAAAGGAAGGGGGAAGAGAGAGAGAGAGAGAGAGAGAGAGAGAGAGAGAGAGAGAGAGAGAGAGAGAGAGAGAGAGAGAGAGAGAGAGAGAGAGAGAGAGAGAGAGAGAGAGAGAGAGAGAGAGAGAGAGAGAGAG
>CM053624.1:318497007-318513695 GCA_028646595.1 Phalanger gymnotis | reverse complement strand
GCTTGGCATCAATCCCAAATCTGAAGTTATTTTTTAAGGGGAAGTTTAAATTAAATCCATACATAAGAAAACCAACATGATTCTCCAAGGAAAAGGGCCACCACACAATAATTTCTTAATACTCAATTCAACAAGCATTTATTAAGCACTGAATATGTTCTGGGCATTTTGTCATTGTATCCTTGGCCCCCAGCATGTCCAGTAACCCTGGATGAGGAATGAAAATGATGTGCTAGGTGTGGGGCATACAAAGTCAATAATTAAATCCTTTCTGCACAAAAGGGGCTCACATTCTCATAGAGGAAAGCAACATGTACACAGAGAGGCAAGACAGGCAAAGTCAATAACAAGTTGTGAGGAGAGGAGCACAAGCCCTTGAGAGAGATATCACATAGAGCGAGGTATTCCTAGAAAACCAAACATTAAAGATATCTAGTAGTTTTGTGAAGTTGAAATACTGTGAGAATAAATCGCAGGCATGTGGCACACGCTACATAAAATCACAGAGATAGGAAATAAAGTGTTTTGTACTGGGAACCTCAAATAGACTAGTTAGGATAGAGTGCAAAGGGAGAGTAATGTGTAAAAAGCCTAGAAAAGTAGGATTAAATGTGAAAAAGCAGCTTGATTATGAAAGGCTTTAAATGCCTAGAAGATATGTATTGTTGTAGAAGATATGTATTATTGTAGAGGCAATTTGGGATCATTAAAGCTTCCTAAGCACAGGAGGGACATGGCTATATCTGCATTTTGGTGGTATCAATTTGACATCTGTTTGGAAGCTGTATTGAGAGAGAAGAGACTAGAGACAGGGAGATAATTTAAAATCCTGTTGAAATGTACAGTTGACAAATGAAAAGGACCTGAAGTAGGATAGTGGAGATGTGAGCAGAGAGGAGGGGTTGAATAGAAGAAACTATAGAGGTAGAATCAGTGAAGCTAGAAACTGATTGGATATGGGAGGTGAGTGAAAGGGAAATGTACAGGATGAAGCCAACCTTATGAACCTGGGTTAGTAGAAGGTTGGTGATTGCCTAAATAAAGAAGCTAGTAAGTGGAGAGGTTGGGAGAGAACAGAGATATTGAATATAGATTCGAAAATATTAACTTTGAGACATCTATGAAAAATCCAGGTGGAGGTATTGAGCAGGCTCTATCCATTGTGCTCAAGTGTAGTCCCTAGAAATATTTTCTGGTCCTTATTATGAAATAGTTTCTGACTCAGTAGTTACAAGTGTCAATAGGTGTAGCCAAATTCCCCATCCACTCATTGTTTCATAAATAAATAACTCTAGTAGGTTTCAACTGGGGCCTTGTGGGTATAAAGTCACTACCACAATGGAAGCTAGAGATCACCAAATCACTTCTTCTTTCTACAGTTAAGGATATTTCTGCTTAGGAAGGCAAAATAACCTGCCTAAGGTTATAGAAATAATTAGCAAAAGAAATATGGGAAACTAGGTCTTGTGATGCTAAGGTCAGAGATTTTTCTACTACTCCAGTGTCTAGCAGAGAGCCTGACACACAGTAGGCTCTTAATTAGTTGATTGCCTGTTGCCATGTGGGGATTTTGTTTATACTTCCTAAGCATTTGGAGGCATCTTAGTACAGTGAAAAGAACACTGGATTTGATGTTAGAGGAATTGGACTTGAAGCTGGGTTCTTCTACTTGCCACCTAGGTGACCTTGGGAAAGTCATATTATTACTCTAGGCCTCAGTCTCCTCCGCTGATGATTTCCAGACCTATAATGATCAACATATTCGAGAAGATGTCCAAGCAAATCTATCTGAATGCTATGAACAATGAATGACTGTAAATTCTCGGTTTATTCCCAAGATGGCGCCATCCACAAAGCAAGCTTTGGAATGGAGTCAATTTTTCTAGAAAAGCTACAATGACAAAAATATATAAACAAACTCCACTTTAAAATGAAATGGGTTCCTAAAGATTCTCTTTAAGCACATCAGGGAAGGTAGAATTTTAGTTGATGGAGCTTTTGCTTGTATAGATATTAGCAGAAACTATCAGATGGTGGTTAAAGATAACCCCTGAGTTATGAATAAAGGTAGCAAGAAATACACATAAGTTTTTATTAAGTAAACAGTGGAAATACTCTCCTTCATGAAACTATATGGTAAAGCCAACCTTGTCTTCTCTATATTCCATACATCTCCTTTCTCCAAGCATTTGCACTGACCATTTCTCATGCCTATAATGCTCTTCTTTCTCATCTCTACCTTATCCTTCAAGGCTCAACTCCATCATCACCTTTTACCCAAAGCCTTTCCCTATTTACTATTTACTATTTACTAATTCCTCCTGACCCTAATTACTTTGCATTTATTTTATGTTTATTTTTTTCTATTGTGTGTTTTCCACTCATATATAGATTATATATGTTTATATATAATGTGTGCATATGTAGCTATAGTAGATATAGACATCTATCTATACCTACATATACACACATGTGTATGTGTGCATGCGTAGCCTAGTGTATTGTTTAATACATGGTAGGCATTTAATAAATAACAATTGATTGATTAGAACTCAGGACAAGGAAATTCTAGGGGTTTCAGGATTCCCCAGTCTCTGACACTGATACGACTGAGGGAAGAAGAAAAGACATCATTAATGTGGTGATGCAAAGGTAATCCCACTGTGAAGTTCCCATGGCATTCTCTGTGCCTTGGATAGAAGGCAGGAAAACTGAATCTTGCAGCCTGACAGAAAATAAGCTCATTGAGAATAGGGATGGGTTCACAGGGGGAGAGGGAGTGGTGGAGAACCTTGCCTTTCCCTGTTCTTTGCACATATATGAGATCAAATGAGATGATACACCTGTATATGGCATTTGCATTGACATTCTAATGGCTCAGTGTTTTATCAGAGGTATTAGGCATATCTATAAAACAACATAATGACTCTTTCTGAAAACAAAAGCAAAGAAGTGAACAAATAAGTATTTGTTTAAAAACAAATTCCATCAAAGGTCATGTTATTAATAAAGTACACACATAGACTTAAAGCACCAATGGAAGCTTAACTTATGGAAAAAGGTGATAGACAGGCCTGTACTGGAAATCTAATCTTGCTGCCAAAATCCTCTGTCACCAGGCACTTTGACCGTGTTATCTACTTCCTCAAAAAACTCCTTTGACTCTCTCATTGCTCTCCAGATCAAATAAAATGAGGCATCATAAAATGGAGCATTTGGTTCATAGCTTTTTATCAGTTTTCCTCTGCCTATATCTCTGCCCTGTCTTCTCAAAATGTTGCATGTTCCTTTTGCTTCAATCAAGGGGAAAGAAAAAAATAACAAAAAAGAAAAAAAAATCTCTCCTGCTGCTTTGTTCCTTTCCCTCAATTGCCTTCCCACTGTTTTCAGAAGAACATAAGAAACTTAGGGCTATCACCAGTCATCTGGCCTTACATCCTGTCACCGGACTTTGAGGACTCTGGAGCTGAGAATGAGCCCAAAGACTGCACAGTTCTGCCTCATTTAAATCCAATTCATGTGCAAGTCAACACATCCTTGTGGTATCATTGGTCTGTTGGTCCTTTTTGAACACTATATGAAGACACGTGTGTATAGACACATATGCATGCAAGGTGTATCTTATCTCATTTGATTTCACATATGTCATAGCAAACCTTTGAGTGATATACAAATGTTAACTAACATGATTAGTGTGATTATATGATTAATTGCTGCCTTGCTAGCCTGCTGTGCCCAGGTCTCAGTATTTATGGAGGGTTTGAGGTCTGTTTTGCCATCCCCTGTGGTTCATTTACTTAAAAAGTGAAGTCTCTGTGTGGCCCTATTCTTCTGACCCAAATTTTAGTGAAGGAAATACCCATAGTGATTTGATATCAGTCTAAAACATATGTTTCCCTTCATGTCAGATTTTGTTCCCAAATCCATGTGGTATGGGCATTCTTAATCAAATTCAATATACTCCTTTCCTTTCCCATGTTTATGCTTTCCTTGAATTGACATTTTGACAAACCATGCAAATGTAGTTAACCTATCAAATTCATGCCAAATGTTGGCAAGTAAGATATAAACCCATTTAAATTGTGCAAATATGAGGTCCCAAAAGTAGTTTGATGCCAGATACAACTGCAGACACTTACTTGATAGAGAAAAATAAGCAAGAAATTGATATTTCCACAGGATGGGGGGAGGCAGCAAAGAAAGGGAGGGGAAATGTCTCTACCCTCACCTTATTGGATCATTGACCCGGGGAGTTAGAAGGAATGTCAGAGTCCATGTGGTGCAACCCCCTCATTTTACAGAGGAAAAAACTAAACCACAGGAAGGTGTGGCAGTTTGCCTACCCCATGGGGTTGTCATTTAGAAAGTGGTTTGCAAACTTGAAAGTACTATAGACCTGTGAGTTATTCTTATTTCTATAAGGAAGATAGCACAATGGTAGGCACAGATGATGTTGAATCTGGGAGGAGCCATGCCACTGGGTCCATCTTGGTATTATCTTCTGAGACTCCATCTCTTTGGGAATTCAATGTAGCGAGCTGGCTTTCATGGGTGTCTGTGAGGGTCCAAGATCATGGCTTGTGTATTTCCAGAGGCCATACAATCAGTCAACAAGCATTTATTAAGTGCATATTGTGCACTAGGCACTGTGCTAAGGACTGGGGATAAAAGAAAGGCAAAAACAATCCCTACTCTCAACAAGTTCATAATCTAGTGGAAGAAACAGCGGGCAAAAAAATGTACATTCAAGATATATTCAGTGTAAGTGGAAAGCAATCTAAAAGGCAAGACAGTAGCATGGAGCATTGGGAAGGCTTCTTGCAGAAGGGAGGGATTTGTATTGAGTCTTGAAGGAAGCCAAGGAAGCAGATGTGAGGCAGAAGAGCATTCTGGGCATGAGAAACAACCCCTCTTATATATGAGGAACAGCAAGGTTATTGTATCAGATTAGAGAGGGTGCGGAGGGAAGTAAGTGGTAAGAAGTCTGGGCAAGTAGGAGTGGGGCCAGATTGTGAAGGGCTTTCAATGTCAAACACTACACATCCTATTTGGTGAAATCGCTAATGATAAAGTTGAGGTCTCATCCAGTCTATTTGAATAATACTGCATTGGCCTATTCCTAATCTTCTGTGCTTGCTGGTAGGCAAGACATTATGATAGGTATTGGGATACAGGACTAATGACTTCTATCAGAGGCCACCAGCCACTTAAAAAGCCAACAATTATCACCAATTACCACCACATTTTTTATTTTGGATTGTTATTTATTTTGCTTTTATATCACATTAATTTTTGAATGTATGTATCATATGTGCACATATATATATGTACATTATATACAAATGTATGCATACATATTATACATGTATACACGTAGATATCCCTACATTCTCTTAACAAAGAGAAATAGAAAGACAGAGATAATAGTGACAAACAGAAGAAGCTTAGCAAAATTAAGGGGATGAGCACGATTTGAGTGAACAAGAGAAGTTGATGTGGCCTGGGATGTTCCCATGGAATAGGTAAGGTGGCACAATGGATAGAGCTCTGGCCCTGGAGTCAGGAAGACCTAAGTTCAAATCTAACCTCAGACACTTACTAACTGGGTGACCCTGGGCAAGTCACTTAACCCTGTTTGCCTGTTTCCTCATCAGTAAAATGAGCCAGAGAAGGAAATGGAAATGGCAAACCACTCTAGTATCTTTACCAAGAAAATCTCAAAAGGGGACATAAAGAGTGAAACAGGACTGAGCAACAACTAAAATCATCTCTATGAGGACAGGGCTAGCAGATCAAAGAGTTCCTCCCAATCGCCCTGTTAGACCAAGTCTAACACTGTGCAGTGATCCATACTCATAGTCTCCTACCTCTGCAAAGTGGGCAAGGGGGAGTTGCATTTTTTTTTTAAATCTCCCCCTTCGGACCAAACTTGGTCATTATAATTACATATACAGCTAACTATTGACTTTCCAATTAGCCAAGTACAAATGATTTGATCCAAGAAAAAAATCCTGAAAATCAGGTTTGATTCCAATCCAACTTGCTATTTAGAGAACCACTATCCTCCCCCCCTAGGCTAGAAACCTGCATGTGTTTCAATTTTGCCATTACGCTCATCCCCATATCCAATCTGTTGCCAAGTCCTATAAATTCTACCCTGGCAATACACACACAATACATACACATACTCAGAGACATATACATATATGCATATGTATGTCTGTGTGTATGTATGTACATGTGTATGTATATGTATATACACACATATATGTATATAGATATTGTTACATCTATATACATTAACTTAAGATACACATATGCATATACATACACACACTTTATACACCCCTTTCTCTCTCTGATGCTACCATAGCCACATTACAAGCCCTCATTACTTCATGCCTGGACAATTACAAAAAGCCTTCTGGTTGGTCTCTCTACTAAAAGTCTCTCCCCCTTCCAGGTCATCTACCACTCAGTTGCCAAAGTGATTTTCCTAAAGTTCAGATCTGTCCCCAGGCTCAAATATAAAATGCTCTTTTTGTCTTTTTCAGGCCTTCATAACCTGGGTCCTTCATTCCTTTCCAACTTCTACTTTACTCCCTTTCCTGGACTCTGCAATCCACAAATCTGGCCTCTTTGCTGTTCCCCACACAGCACACTGCCTGCCCCATCTCCATGCCTTTTTATTGTCAGAATCTCATGCTCTCCATCCTCACCTCTGCCTCCTGGTTTCCCTAGCTTCCTGCAAGTCTCACCTTCTGAAAGAAGCCTTTCCCTGTCTGCTTCCATGCTGGTACCTTCCGTCTGATACTACCTCCATTGTATATAGTTACTGTCATGCTGTCTGCTTCTTTGGGATGTGAGCTCCTTGAGGACAGGGATTGTTTCTTGCTTTTAGTTGCATCCCAAGTGCTAAGCATAATGCATAAGCATAAAGCAAGTGCTTAATGAATGTTTGTTATTTTAAAATTGGTTCATGCAATGAATGGTATCTGCTTTTTTTAAGGCTAAGCAAATGAATATGAAGTTTCATTTATGCCACACAAATGCTAGAGATATGCTTAATTTATTACCAATTTTATTGATCAAAGTGATTGAAAGCTGTATAAAAATTCAATTAAAATTTTGGAACAATTTTTAAATACTTTCGATTAGCTTTTGATCTGTAACACTTTTTTCATTCTCTCTAACATTGTAAGACAGATTCACAAGAGCTAATCTAATCCACCCAGGAACAATGGTGCTCTGGCTCCCCCTAAACCCTCTAGAGCACTAATGTTCCCAATACATATTTCTTTAACACTGTGAAAACTGCAAAAGAAACATCATTTTCTTTTAAAGGGAATGGAAAAGTAATAACGTGTTTTTTTTAATTTGATTTTTCTCATTTTCTGAGACTTACATTTCACAAGTTCATAGGTGAAAAAAAGAAAATCTAAATCTGGCTCAATATACACACATATTTGAGAATACTTATCAGTCAAGGTCTCACAGTTAACATTTTCTTTAACTGAGTTGCAGAAATGTGATATTAACAATTTTATTTTGAATACATACCCACTAAGTTATTTTAAGTCTCGAGGTCATTAGGGCTATTTTAAGAACCAGATCTAACTGGAAAGGTTTGCTTTGTGTCTCTTCTTTTTTACTTGAAATGGAGAGACAGTGACCAGTGGGTAATAGAAATGTGAAGATTTCCCAACCTGAAAGAACTGAACAATGTTAATATTGGGGGAAAAAATTCTAGGTGATGATAATAGCATTATAGATACAAGAGATAAAGTTAGGTCCACCCCCACAGCCCATCTGTGTATTTTAGAGAAAGATAAAGCAGAAAGATGAAAACGATGCTGTGTATGTATGTGATAGAGGCAGATGAGATGAATTTTCTCATTTCTTACTATTGGTCACCCCCTTTTTTCCTTCTTTTTATTTCAATGAAAGCTCCTTTATATCTTTGTTTCACATATAAAGAGGGTAACCAGAATACTGGTCGTTCTTCTAAATTGTCTACTTTTTTTTTTTACATGCTCACTTTCCTATAGTAAACTGTTTCTTGCCGGTTTAGAAAGAGGCGTGGGGTGATTTCATGTTTCCTGAGGACCAAATTTCTGGTTATCCTTTCTATCTAAAACATCCAATTTAGCCCTCAACATATTTAAAAATAAAAATGTATAAGGTATTAAAATACTAATAACAAGTCTTCCCACAACAGTTTCTACATAAAATTCATTTAGTTTTGAGCCATGGATCAATACCCTCTTTGTAAATGAACTCCATCAAATCTTAAATTTGCAAATTTAATCCTGGACAGCCAGCGACCTCTCTTGGTGAATTGGGGAAATGAATAAGAAGACAAAGAAGTCAGTAAATCATCCTTTATGCCAGGAAAGAAATTAGATATGAGTTATCTGAACAATTTAAAAATGAGTTTTCTCATTTGAAACATTTATAGATGACATATTTTTTAAATTGTGCTGACAAACTTGAATTGCAATTGGGTTCTATTTCAAAACATTAGAAAAGAATGAGCAAAGAGCAGGAAAATGGCATTTAGAAATAGGGATTTCAAAAATAATCTGATTTAAAGGGCTAGAATGGAAAGTATTTACTTGTTAATTACCTAGTATAATTAGTGCCCCATTCATTTTAAAAATAAATATGGCACTACTTACATGAAGTAAAAAAGATGATCTGATTTGTGCAGATAAAAAATGCTTCCAAACTAAGTTCAATTGCTCTCCTATTTTCCTTTCCTAACACTAAAAATAATAAATCATTTCCTTGACATCTGGGAGCAATAAAGGTGAGAAAAGAATATTTTCATTTATTTACACATTGCTTGGTTTGAAAGCAGGCCATACATACATATTCAAATGAATTCTCTGCATGTCTAAAATTGTGTCAACATTAATTAATATTGATTTAATCAGGAGTTGTATTAGATCATTAGGACCCTGCAGAAGACCTTGTCTCCTTCCTTCACATGCTCAGTATTTTTTTAAAGTAACAGTAGTAAAAATACATATTATTCATTCAAATTAGGAGATTTTTAAAACTCTTTTTCTAGGTAGAGGATTTTAAAAGCAAACTTATATTGGTCCAAAATGTCAAGTATGGAAATAGTAATAACTAATAGTTTTCTAATTATTCGCCAGGGGTACGCTTTGGGTCTGTCGCTAGTAGCTTCCTTTGCCTCCCTGCTTCTCTGTCCATTCAGTTTAACAAAGGGTTCTGTCTGAGAGCTAGAGAAAGCTTGGACGTAAAGCTAATGTGTCAGTTAGAAACACAGTGCCATGTGGAAGTGCTGGGGACACAGAGAGAGCTGGAAACATGGGAAGAGGGGTGTGGTGCGGAAAAAGGGGGGAACGTCAGATTTTTTTCCAATTTTTGTCAACGAATTGCATGTCATGTGAAATGTGAATTCTTTCCAAAATATTTGCTGGAAAGCTCACTCCATGAGTGTATGTGCATGTATGTGTGTATGCGTGCACGAGGGTGCGTGTGTACAGAGGGCACACGCCACACGCCTTCCAGGTTGTCTGTGCTTTAACAATGCCAAAGTGCATAGGCTGGAAGATGGAAATCCAGAAGGGCAACTCCCAGCAAGACCTCGTGTAATATACCTCACGGTGCCAAAAAAGAAGAAATATTGAGAAACTTTTTCCTTGAAACAAGAGACACATGATGAATCTTTAAAAGATTCATCCCGTGCATCTCCTTAAAGGAGAGTTTCTAAGAAACGCACTTGAACTCAAACGAAGCGCCCAGCCCGGGGTTGCAGGAGTTTCTGAACCAAAACCTGAGTTTCTTAGTCACTCCCCTTTAGCATGAGCTTCAAGTTATTCATTATTCATGTTCCGGGGCGTGTCCTAGGCTGGGTCTCTATATAGGCAAGACTTCAGCTGAATGAGAGAACAGATGGGACGAAAGAGTTACAGGGAGCAGGAGCCTACAAAGAATAAAATAGGGAACATTGTTTCCTTATTTTATTTTATTTCCTTTTAAAATAGCATCTTTTTTTTCTTTTATCAGCACTCAGTTTTGTAGCAGATCTTCTGACTCGAGCTTATATATTTCTTGAGTTTTTTTTTTTAATTCCCCCCTATTGGGGAGGGAGACAGAGTGGGAAGGCTGTAGTATTAAAAAGAGCAGATTTAGTAAGAGGTTTAAAGGGCTGATTGTAACTTGAGAAGTTGGAAAGCAGAATTGGCTCTTTACTACGGGTCTTATTGTATCGGTATATAATAACACGATTATTATAGAGGAAGAGTTGCGGAGGAGTTCCTGCAAAGAGACTCTTGCTCTCTTCCAGGTTTAGCGGGTGCATTGTGTGTCCGTCTATTTCCCACCCTCCCCCTTGTCCCCCCTCTCTCTTTCTCTCTCTTTCCCTCGCTCCCTCTCTCGTAGCCGCCTCTACAGCGCTGCCTTTAGCCCTCCCCTCCGCTGGTTGCTATGGTGTCGAAGCTTTACTTGCTCTGGGCAGCGGCAGCAGCTGCACTGGCGCTGCTGAGCCGGCTGGCGGTGGCCGTGGGGCCGGTGGTCCGCTGCGAGCCATGCGACTCGCGGGCTCTGGAGCAGTGCAAGCCGCTGGTACCAGACTGCGCTGAGCTAGTGCGAGAACCAGGCTGCGGATGCTGCCTGACCTGCGCCCTGCAAGAGGGCAACCCGTGCGGCGTGTACACTGAGCGCTGCGGTGCCGGTCTTAGCTGCCAGCCCCAGCCGGGAGAGCCCAGACCCTTACAGGCGCTCTTAGATGGCCGGGGCCTCTGTACCAATGTGACCGCCAGCAAACTGAAGGCGTTCCTGATGCAAGGACCCCATGCTACAGGTAAGAACCTGTGAGAGGATCAGTGGGAGGGATGGAGGAAAGCGAACATTGGGGCAAAAGGGTTTACCATGTGTCTGAAAAAGTGTAGCGCTAACTAGTTAGACCTGAAAGAGACATTAGACAGCGTCCTGTCCAACCTCCTCGTTTTACAGCAGAGGAAACTGAATATTGGACTTGGCTCAAATTTCAGTAGAGAACTATATTCAGAGGTTAGGAATCTCAATTCTGGGTTCTGATGATGCCAAGCTGTCCTTCTGCTAGCTGGGGGGAGATCTGGGAATGAAACGAGACGCTAGTTTTTTCGGGGGAGGGAGCTCATGATCAGCGCCAACAATCTTAGAAGCTGCTCACCCGGAGGAAAGGACGCAGCAGGGAGGAAAGGAGGAATGGGGGAGTGGGGGTGAGGAGAAGACATCCCAAACCAAGCAGTGCAGAAGAATAGGGAGACCTGTTGGGGCATCTGAGAGTGCATGTACCTTGGGTGAGTTTAATGATAAATCCCCGGATTCACAGTAGGCACCCGAGAGCCTCCAACTTTCAAGGAAGCCTGCCCTCTCCCCGGTTCTAGCTGATATGGGTGCAAATGAATGGGAGAGAAGGGAGGGAGGCGCGTGCTGGAGGATCCTCCTGGTAGCACGAGGTGGGGGAGGGGTGCGGTGAAACGTCTCTGGCTCGGGAAAGCCTGAGTCTTAAAATGTGCTCCTCCTGCCTAGTTTAGCTGCAAAACCAATTACACTATCTCGGGTGGGGGGAAGGGTGAAATGAAGAGGGAGGCGAGTGAGAAGCAGCTCCATAAGTGTTTCCATTCTACAATTTGCTGCCGGGGCGGGGGCGGGGGAGACAAGTAGGGGGAGGGGGGTTCAGAATGAACTTGAAGGAGGCACTGAGAAGGCTAAGAAAGATGTACTATTGGCAGGTCTCTGAGCCTGTTGCAAACGCGTAATAGAGCACGCTATTTATTTGTTTGCTTGTTTATATATATTTAAATGGAGCTGGCAGATTTTCCGCTGAATTCTATTCTCCTTACTGTAATTATGGGAGGGAAAGTCCTTGCAGTGTCCCTGTGAAGCCAGACACCAGTAGTTACTATCAACATCAGTGGGACTTAAAAATGTGCTTTGGTAATTGACTATATGGAGGACAGGGGAATTTCGACTTCTTTTCATCATTACAGAGACGGAAGATTTACATTCTGTAATATTAAATGGAGAGGCAACACAGATAGTGGATAGAGGGCTGGCCTCGGAGTCAGCGGGACCTAGGTCCAAGTCCCTCCTATGACACACACTAACTGAGCAAGTCACTTAACTAGTCAAAGCCCCAGCAACTCCCTAAGGCTTCAAGTTGCCCTCTGGCTGATCCGTGTTAATGAAGGGAATTTGCTCACTGGGAATGCCCTCGACAGATGAAATCATTAATCTAGTTCAAATAAGAGTAACAATAGCTGGTTTAAATAATCCATAAAGCCTTACAAAGCATTTTACATACATCCTCTCATTTGGATTCTTATCACAGTTCTTCAAGGTAGGTATTATAATGGTCATTACTACCTTACATGTTAAGAAGTTAACTTAGAAGTCAATTTCTCATGATTACTAAGTGCAGGAGGTAGGATATGAACCCAGCTCTCCCAGTCCAGCAAGATGAATCATTTTCTTTTTTTGGTGATAGAAATTGATTAGTTAAGTTAAGAAATTGACTAGTTAAGAATACGATTATTTAGTATGTATCTGAATAGATGTGTTTATTTTTTAAATTGGTTAAAAAATGAAGAATTTTTGTTGAGATTTAAAAGATGATTATAAAGGGTTTTGCTATAAATATGAGCATTGTGATTGTTTAAAAGAAACAAAAAATCCAGGTGACTTCTCAAAGCCATCCGGAAAAATATCAAAATAGTAACTGTATATGCCCTATCAAAAGAACACAGACATTATCACACATCGCCAAAGTCTTTTTTTTTTTCAACTTCATATTGACAGTTCACATGCTAGGAATTTTCCAGCCAATGAAGCATTGTGATCTTGGAGGAGTGGGGGAATTCTTTCTTTACAAGGTTTTACATGTCCACTAAATCAATTTTTCCATCCTTAAAATTTTTTTAACATCCTGCAAGGAGAAAGGACATGAAGTCAAATCAAATATCTGTTGAATACCTGCTCTGTGCAAAGCACCATGTTAAACATTAAGGACACTCATATAATGAAATAAAGGACTCAGAGTAGTCCTTCCCTCCAAGTAGCCTAGAGTGTACGCATTCCTAGGGAGAAAAGGCATGTAAAAAATTAAATAGCAATTTAAAAGCATAGATAATAATTATAACCAAGTACCTAAAAGATGCAGAATGTGATTAATAATTTCTGTGGTAGTTCAGAAGAGAATCTCCTTAAGCTACAAACAACATAATAAAAGATTTAGATACCATTGACCAGAGAGCAAGATTGTCAAAGTTGTCTTTAAAATCTTAGTAATGGATTATAATAGCGTGTAATAATGCTTTACATTTATATAGCACTTTTCAGTTTACAATGTCTCTGGCAAGCCTATGAGGTGGGTATGATAGGTATTAGCCCCATTTCACAGATTTAGAATCTGAAGCCCAGAGAAGCTAAGAGACTGACCTACCTTCATGAGGCTGCTAAAGAAAAAACAGGCTTAAACTTATATCTTCTGAAACTCAGGCAACTCTCCCCATTACTAGGCACCTTGTGTCCTGGCTTTTTTTTTTCTTCTTCAGATTAGCTCCCTGTGGTAAAAACACACTGAGTCTAAGGAATGTCATTCTTTTATATTGTTATTATTTTTGGCCCTTATAGAGGTTTCAGTGCTTGGATGCCTGCCCAGAAGCTACAAGTAGGAAGTTCTGACAGATTTCCCTTTAGACCATGGTGCCTGAAGTAATGATCCCATAACAGTGAGAATCACAATGGTATAACATGCATATATACATCCTGGAATTTACATCATATTTTTAAATCAGAATTTATTTTGAGCGTTTCTTTCAAAATATAGAGATCAGACATTTAATATTCCCTATTAAAGAGCTGAGACAGCATGAGATTTTGAGTGAGAGAGGACTTTAGAGGACTCTGGGCCATTCCACTCATTTAAACTACTAAAAAATGGAAGTCTTAAAAGAGGTTAAATGTCCAGCCAGGCGGTGAATATAGCAGAGTTAGGATTTGAACTCAGGGCCTCTGACTGAAAGCCCCAGCCTCTCTCTGCTCTACCACTTGCTGTTTCTTTGTAACCTTGGAAATACCGAGAGATACTTGAAGTATCATATTTTGTAGATGGTAATTCAGTTCACCTAATCCATCTGATGATTGAATAGGTCTCTGAAATAGCTTTCTGTCTTTAGATACTTAGGTAACTTGCATTGGCAGTGTTGCTAACAGATTTCTGATTTGGGTCCAGATTCTAGAAATGATCACATCATGACCCAGATGATATCTGCCCCCTTCTGGTGGAAAATGACAAAAAGCAAAACAAACTCCCCTGGCCATGTAAAAAGAGACTTTTTTTTTCAAAGTAAGCTTTTAAAATAACATCTATCTTTAATTATAATTAGATGTTACAATTAATAAATAAGTCCATTTGAAATAAGAGTTTTAATAGTTTCTAAAATCAAAATGACTGGTAGCTTTAGGGAATTTTAAAATAAATTTTAGAAATCATTAGTCTCAAGAACGATAGGATCTAAACATATAATTTCATTAACATAGGAAACTCCTCCCAATTTAGATCGACACTTTCATTTTCAACTTATGGTCTTCAAGAATAGCCTAGACCAGAGGCAGCAAATTTTCAAACCCCCAAACTCCCCGTTATAGCAAATTATATTTAAATGAAATTGGGAAATGCTTAACAAAAAAAATATAATATAACATAGATAATGCTAATTTGTAGTTTTCTAAGTCAATATATAGCTTCAGAGATCCATTTCTAGTTGAGTTTGACACCACTGGCCTAAAGCAATGAGAGTTTAAATGACTTGCCCAGGACAGGGGGCCATCAAGGGTTGGAGACAAAACTAAATCTCAAGTCTTCCTGACTTCAGGATGAGCTCTCTATCTATTAGCCATATGGCCTCTTAAATACCTCAACGATCAATAGTCTCAAAAAAAATGCCTGTAGTCTTTTTTTCCCTCTATTTAGATAAACAATAATATCTCCCTGTGAAATAGAAACTGTTGTTTTAAGTTTTGCTCTTGGGTTAATAATGAAGACTTTATTATTCTCTTTTTCTGTTTGGTCTCTTTCAAGGAAATGCCAGTGATGAAGAAGAAGACCGGAACACCAGCAGCATGGAGAACCAGGCCATCCCCAGTGTTCCCCGGGTACCTGATTCCAAATTCCATCCACACCACACCAAACTAGACATCATCAGGAAAGGACAAGCCAAAGACACTCAGCGCTACAAAATGGAGTATGAATCACAAAGCACAGACACACAGAACTTCTCTTCTGAATCCAAACAGGAGACTGAATATGTAAGGATTCTGAGTTTACTTTATCCTCTTTCCTCCTATATACTCCCCCTCCCCCACTCAGGGGGGCAAGAAGTAGTGAAAATTTGTATATTGGTGCATGACATATATTACCCAAAATGTTCATTACCAAGGTTTTTTTTTCTGTTACTAGTTAACAATTGAAATATTTAACAGTGTGAGAAAAAAAAACACTTTGTAGCTGAGCTTTGGTATTAGTCATTAAGAGTGTTAATAATACCCATTTTTGCTCAATAAACTACATTTGAAATCTATAAAAATGGAAGGCTACTATCTGGAATCTATGCAGAGGCAGAGCGCGAAGCATGGGGCAGACTGATCGTTACCCCGGCCGATTTACTAAATGATGGCGCTACTCCAGAAAGCGATGTTTTTTGAAAGCTCCCATGGACCCCTTTTGCCTGGCCGCATCATACTCATTCATCCAGGAAATACATATTGAGAGCTCGCCAGGTACAAGAGATGAAAATAAGTGCTAAAGGGATCACAAGGATCAATCAGATGTAAATTTTGTCTTTAAGGGACAATATAGACCATCATAAGAATCAGAGGGATACAAGCAATGTAGTTCAGAGGAAGAGACATTTTTTCCAGCTTCGAGGATCAGGGACATCTTTGGTGGACGTCTTTAAGTCATAGGACTTGGCTTTAGCGCTAGACTTTGAAGACTAATAGAATGTGGACAGGAAGAGGCAAGGGAAGAACAATTCTAATTAGAACTCCATTCTAATAGGTTTCCTCATTTTTAAAATGGGAATAATAATAACACCTGCTTATTAATACTAATTACTATCAATTAATAATAATACTATTAATAATAATGTTAACAAGCCCCTTCCAGGCTTGTTGTCAGGCTGAAAAGAGATGATGCATCTAGAAACAATTTGCAAACTTGAAGGTAGTATGTATATTATTATACCACAAATAAACATCCTTCTTGGATTTCTTCTCAGAGATGAGAAATGGATATAGTAGTGGAAGTGTATGTGTTTATACAAGGGTGTGAGCATAAAGTTCCTATTTTGGGGTGCTTACATACCAGATGGCATCCATAGCTAACCCTTAAGTGGAGACACCTGAGCCCAGTAGGAAGCACACCAAGATCAAATCCATAGGGACACAGGAGCAGGAGCCTTCTATATACCCCCTTTCATTCACTTAGCAAACATTCGAGTGTCTCTTACGTGCAAGGCATTCTGCTTCGTGCAAGGCAGAAGGAAGAGAAGATGATGCAGAAACAATTCAATATAGAACCTGCCCTCACAGAAATTTAAAGTATTACATCAGTAAAAATATTGTCTATTTGAGTTTTTGTTTTCTTAATATTTAGTAACTTGTTTTAA
>CM053624.1:318476735-318496507 GCA_028646595.1 Phalanger gymnotis | reverse complement strand
TAAATCGATGTAAGAGAACTCTCCAACAGAATCAGTTTGGGCCATATTATTTGACAGAGGGCTGGACTAAATGATCTGTGAGGTTATTCCTAGTCTAAATCGATGATCCTGTAAGAAAAAACTCTGTAATGTGTTTCCATTATTACTATCAAAAGATTATGAGTCATTCATTCATTTAGAAATCTTTCTTGACTGTCTAGAGTATGCACAAGTCAGGCGAGTAAAAAGCAGGTACTCTTAATTGTAAAAATCATTTTTTGGCAAAAGGAAGCAGAGTGATTTTCCTAATTGTAGCAAGAGTAGAATCATGAATGAGTATGTGTCTGTGGAAATACTTTATTTCTATTTAATTATTTTTTCTTACTTATCTCCTACTAATTGGTTTAGACCTGCCTTCTTCACACATCTTGGTACTCAGAACTTTGCAGTGATGTGGAAGTATTTCCTGTCATAGTGGACAACTGGGATTGGTTTTAAAGTCAGAAGTTGTAGGCTTGAATGTTACTTAGTACTTAGTACGTTTTTTTTTTTTACTCTCAATTTTGGGAGTTGGATCTTTAAGGTCCCTGTTAGTTCTAAGTCTTAGGCTTTCCAAGTATGGTTTTGTCAATTTGAATGAAGAGAACAGGTTCATGCCCTTGAGATCCCGTACACATTTTTTCTTCAGAGGGAAAAAAAAAGCTATTAATTTTTAAATGAGAACTCTTGCTAAATAAGTTGTCATTATTAATAGCATAGGCAGCTGGATAGAGTGCTGGGCCTGGAGTCAGGAAGACTCGTCTTCCTAAGTTCAAATCTGGCCTCAGACACTGGCTATGTGACCCTGGCCAAGTCACTTAACCTGTTTGCCTCAGTTTCCTCATCTGTAAAATGAGTTGGAGAAGAACATGGCAAACCACTCCAGTATCTTTACCAAGAAAAACCCAAATGGGGTCACAAAGAGTCAGATACAACTGAAAAAATGATAGAACAACTAATATCATCAGAGGGTAGGGCAGGGAAGCATTTTATTGAATTTAATCTACATGTATGCAAAGGTATCAGCGTCATCCACAACAAAGTAAATGCAGTGGTCTATGTTTTCTAAATACTTAAGCAATCTAAAACAAAACAGAATATATAGATTAGTCATGAAAGGGATCTTCCTACCTACACTATGGTCTCCCCACCCTTCTTGGTGTGAAGCCATATTTTCTTTTCCGGTTCCTTTTTTTTCTTGGATAGTTTATTTTGATAAAAGGCCAAATTTTGCATCTATCTAAAATTTTAAGTAAAAAAATTTAGGAGCAAATAGCAACACAGATATTTTCCCTTCAGAACCGTTTAAATTAGGCATACATATATCATCATAGCATGGGCTACATTATTTAAGGGAAATAATATATGTAATGATCTAATGGGTGAGCAATTGGGAAAGAGATAAATCCAAGGTTTTTATCCTTCAGAAGCAAACCGATACAAGGAATGGAGCATGTTTAGCTAGGAGGAGAGGAGACTCCAGGGGAATATGAAAGTGATTCCCAATTATATGAGACCGACATCTAGAAAAGGAATTAGGGCTGTCCAGTGGTCTGTCCTAAGATCAGTGGGTAGAAGGCACAGAGAAGGAGTTTTAGAATCCTGGAAAGAAAAACTTCCCAACAATTAGAGCTAAGCAAAAGTGAAATAGACCACCTGAGGGGAGGAAGCACACTATGCCTTAGCCAGAGGATTCAAGTGGACTCTGATTTCTTGTTAGCTATATTTTAAAAGGGGCTTTTTTGGTCAGGTACATGTTGGCAAGATCCTTTAACAAATATAAGCTACCATACTGAGTAAACAGATGCCTGCCTAACCTCAGCTCTCAAAATCAAAATAATGGATGAACTTTTTTTTTTTCATTACCACATCAATGCATGAGCAAATAAAGGCCAGCTGAGGGATCATTGCTTCCCAGGATCATAGAATTAAAGCTACAAGGGACTCCAGAACCTATCTAATCCAACCTCTTATTTTTTTTTTTTACATGAGAAAATAAATGAAAAATTTTCAGAGAGATTGCATGGCTTGCCCAACATAGTAAATTGCAGAGCCAGGATTTAGAACCATGTCCTCTGAGTCCAAATCCAGTAGTCTTGCCATTACAGCAAATGCCTTTGTAGAGCACCATAACTTCAGATAGTCAGTTGTTTATTTCCCAAAAAATACAATTTTTTTTTTCTGAATGGACAGTGAACAGTGTGCTATGCAATAAATATAGCATAGAGGCATGAAATTTATGAAATTGTCCTTTGTGTTTATATCATCTTCTGAGTCATAATTTTTGTTCTGTATTAATTAGATGCTTAATGATCTTGAGGTGTCAATAGTGAGTCTACATCTCCCCACTGCTGCCCTCTACAGACAGAAATCAGAGTTCTTTACATTCCTTTCACCACAGTATTGATGTGTCTTTTGCTCAGGGCAAGAGTGGTCAGACAGTTCTAAAATAGTGATAATAGGCTGCCTCCTAACCGCTATGATTTCTTCTACAGTGCCGCCCATCCAAAGGAAGAAAGAGGGGTTTCTGCTGGTGTGTGGATAAATACGGACAACCACTCCCTGGATATGATGCCAAAGGGAAAGGAGATGCCCACTGCTACAACTTGGAGAACAAATAAGTGCCAGATGCCAGCTCCTATGGAATCTCTGTATGGCCACAGAATTCACCCATCAGAGACCTTTGGAGTGGTTGGAAGGAGGCATGGACCACATTGGAGTTTCAAGTTCCGCCTTCTCTTAATGATATTTAGGGGATTTTTTTTTAGACTCTATGGACACTGCAGCTGTGCCCTGCCATTGCTCCTGCCTTCCTCCTTGCCTTCTCTACAACACTGAGGGAGGTCTGAATTCCCATGTAAATCTGCACTATTGATCCCCAGAGACAGAGAAAAAGGCACTTCAGAAAAGATTCAGGGAGTCTCCACTGACTTTAAAAACAACGACAAAAAACAGCCTGTGACCCATTTGATCCCAAAAGATGCTGTGTGTTATTTTAAAGAATTTATAGAGTGTACACTTTTTAAGATATAAAAGGAAAAAAAATAAGGAATTTAAAATTTTAAGCTTTTCTTTAAACAGGTCTGATGGGAAAAAAAAAATCTTCACGGGTAAAATGTTTTATAAAAAAAATCTCAAAGAACTTTTTAAAGAATCATGTTTCTAAAATAAAGACATGGCTATTTTTCTCTGTAAAATATATTATGAATATTCTGTTAGTCTGTATTTAATATAATTTTTTAAATAAACTTTATTTAAATGTAACATGTGAATATGAAATGTTACACCATCATTTTGAAGTATGCCGTTGAATCTGTGCAAGTTTAAAAAGAAACAAAAAACCTATCATAATGGCGATAACCTTCTCCTTCCAAGATAAGTTTATCAAGTGGAAGAAAAAAGCTAATTAAAATTTGTTTCACTTTTTGAAGAAAAGAAAAAACCCTCAAATCATAAATTTTTGATCATGAAATCTAGACAAATTATCTTCCACAATTTCTTTCACTAAGGTAATTTTATCCCACGTCGTACATCTACCATATAATTTGACTTCAGTATGCCTTGTGTTTGTAGTACCCAAGGGCAAAATGCAGCCTTTGGTTTTTTATTTTTTTAAGTTTATTTCAATGTATTTCTTTTTTCTTCTTGTTTTAGTTAATGTGGAGCTCAATTGCGCCTTATTTTGCACAAGTGACTGCCACTGCCATCTGTAATGTGCATGGATCAGCTGCAGGCAACAGCCTTGATTTTCATTTCTTGCCGTGGTGAATTGATTTTTAACCAAAGTTTAGAAAGGTTCTTGGAATGCCTGATTATTGCAGATAGGAATCTGAGTGTATGTCCACTTTCTATTAGTTAACAAAAAGCAATTTGATTGTCCTTGTTGCTTCATATAAAAGAAAATGTAAGCATCAACCAAATGTTGACATAACTCAGCAGCCTATGGTACACTGCTTATTCACTGAGCTGACTGATTCTCTGACTTTGCTCATTTATTTTTAAACAATTTTGAATGGTGTGGGTTGGATAGAATCCATGCTGGTATTTTCATGCTTTGTAAAAGGAAGATGGACTTTACCAGGAAGAGAAAAAGAAATTTAACTCTTGTTTTCTCGAAATACTGACTCACTCTCCTGTATTGGGTAACATGATACCTTCTGTGGCTCTGCCTCTGAAGTAAGGAGATAGTTTCATGTAAGTGAATAGGCCAATTTTTTTTCATGTTTTTAAATAGCATGGACTGCTTTGTGAAGTATTGAGGAAATGTGCTAGAATTTTATCTGGAAAGGAGGAGAGCGATACTCTGAGAAGTAAGTTGTAGACCCTTTGTAGCAGCTAAAAAAAAACAGGCAATGCAGATTTATTATCATTATTATTATAATTTCTTTGCCTTGCTTTAGAATTCTGATAGACTTAACCACAGTTCAGAACTCTAAGCATTTCTATGGTGCTCCCTGGTCAGATGACTCAAAGAGTAAAGAGAGGCTCTGGCCTACATAAGAAACGATTATCTTATCCTTCTGCTGTCTACATGGTAATATTCTTCTTGTTGGGAATATGTTCTCTAAAAACCAATAACATTTTTAAAATTGTCATTTTTTTCCCTTTTAAAACAATGTAAAAATAGCAAAACAAAAGATAAGCAAACAGTGGAGACTCATCAGTGACACAGTGTTTAGCAGCACATAGAGAATCATCTGTATTTTTAAAGTTTGAAATAGTTTTCTTTTTTATAATATACAAATATATGCAGAGAAGAAACATTTATAATGAATTTTCAGCATATTATATACCATATAGTCAAAATAAGTGTAATAGAAACATACGCTAGGTGACACTAGATAATGTGCTAGAGATACTAGATAATATAAACATATAGACAATTGATTAAAGGATTCTATATATTAAGCAACAGACCTGCTCTATTTTTAGAGGCCAATCTCATTTTCATTAGAATACTGACAGCTTGAATCAAATGGTTTCTGATTGACTGAAGCAATTGGAGTCATCAATACCTTACATTGATTTGATTCCCAAATATGTGTAGTGTACTACCATTTCACCTCAAATGGATTTCTCTTGAGAGGAAATAAATTCGTGATTAACCAGCAGATTCTGGCTATTGACCAGGTTTTCGTTTTTGATTTTGTTTTTGAGAGAAGGTATTTTTTGAAAAAAAAATCGTCTTGTGATGTATTTACAAATAGTAAATAAAATTGTTTTTGCTATTAAAAAAAAGAATCGCTTACCCCCTTGTTCAAGAGTTGACTGCTTCTGGATTTTAATCTACTCTATGCCCTATGACCAGCAAACATTCCTAGTGTGAAATGCAAAGGATTCTTATCACTATCATAGATACACTCATACCAGAGAGGGAGACAAGCTCTTTTCTCTTGCTGCCATTTGCATTAAAAAAAGGGCTCAATTTAACTAGCAAGCTACATGGATACTCTTTTGTTTTCCCATTGAAACACTGCATGAGAGTAGAAACTCTCTTTATCATTCATGTCACATAGCACTTCCCCCAAACAATTCTGTGAGATGAGTACTAGAATTATGATTATCACCTCCATTTTATAGATGAAGAAACTGCATCTAAGAGAAGGCAAATGATTTGCCTATAGGCAGGCACCTAGTTGGTAAAAGTCACAGCAGCTTCTCCAATTCCCTGTCCAAGGTAAAGGTTATTCTCACTCTTGGCTCCCACTTCTTGAAGTGAAGGATGTTAGTTAAAAGGCTAGTGAATTTACTTTAGCCTAATCTTTGTATTGGCTACTTTTGAGTAGTGACACAGGAACATCATTCCACAAACTTATGAATACTTTATTGTTGGGTTCTTTTGTTGTTGTTGTCTTTTATTTTTATTTTTTTTTGTCCTCCCTTCCCCACCCCTGTGCCTGAGGCATAACTCATCTTTATCCCCTGTCACTTTGTGGTTTGCATGTTACACTTGTTATCTTTCCTAAAGCTCTGAAAAACCAGGACAGTCAAGGCTGAGATGAAACAAAGGATCAAGAAATTTTGTGTGCCTTGACCTCATAGACATGTCAATTGACCTCTAACCCACTTTGGTTCACCTCGTTCCCTGGTACTTTCTGCCTCATTCTTTATGAATGGATGAGTTGGAATGCAGAAGGATATGGGTAGATTTCAATGAAGGCATCGGGGAAAATCTGGAAGACTCATAACTTCATAGTATATCAACTTAGCAATCAATCCTTCCATTTTATAGATGTGTAAATAGAGCTCTAATAGGTTTAACAAAGAGTAGGATTATCCAAGTATCAATTCTATTTTCCAAAGATAAAAAGTTCTTAAAGCAGGAACAATATTAATTGGACTCAAAGAGGTAATTGAATACAAGGGTAATAAGGTTCAGGAATGGATTACGAAGAGACACTAGTGACTCGATTTTTTGAGATGTTTTATCCATTGCACTTCAACTATTTGTAGAGCATTTATTATATACAAAGCACTATACCGGGTGGTATGGAGGTGTGTGTGTATGCAAGAATTACATATCTTTCAAGAGATTCATAATCGAGTTAGGGACACAATATGAATACATATGAAAAGACAAGTTCACAATACAATGGGTCATATAGCAAATTCTCAAATGACCAATGCAGACCAATGTCATAGGCATTCAGAAGGAGAGGTCACTTGTGGGCTGAGGTGGCAAGAAAGAAGGATTTGTGGAGGAGATGGGATTATGTGACGATTAAAAGATTTGGAAGACATAGATTCTAGGTAAAGCAGTCTCTCTTAGACTAATGATCATCAAGGTGGTTGGGCTTACAGTTTATATATCTTAAGTATATGAAGAGGTGCTGAGTATGATCCTTAGACAGAGAAACTACCTCAGACCACTCCAGCCATAAAAGGATCTGTCTCAACCCAAATTTGAGTAGAACACAATGAATGGGCTTCTACACCTTAGGTTAAATTCCTTATAATGTTGGGTGAGGTCTAACCAAGATGAGGAGAGTTAATGCAGTCTCATTATCAGTAATGTACTTCAAGAAACAGGAACTTTTTAAAACCAGGAATTTAGAAGAAGGGGAGTTCTGAATCTCTGAAGATAGTGGTTATTAATAGTCATGTCTCTCAGTTAGTTCTGGACCTCCCTGCCCAACCATCTAATCTTCTACCTCTTCCCATTCTTCAGTCTTGTCGAACCTGTTTTTCACCATTATTGAAACTCCACGCCCCTCTCCACATACCTCAAAATCCTTCCTCCCTTCCTCTTCTCCCAGTTCAATTCTTCCTTCTAGTTTCTCTTACCTTTTATGCCTCTGAGCCTCATGATTAGTCATTTCAGTGATATGTTTAAGCATTCTTTTACTTCCTTGACCTTCAACTATTCTTATCCTACCAATTTCCAATACTGAATACTGAATAAAAACCACCATCCACTCTCTCTTCTCCCAAAGCAGAATATTAGAGAAAGAGCTAGATTATGGTTACTGGGTCCACTCTAAATTCATGTTGTTTAACATCTCTTTGGCTAGATAACTTTTTTTTTAACCCATCCCTGACAGAGATATAACTAAAGAGAGGTTAATGAAGAATCAAAAATAGATGGCACTGAGACCGCTGAAACTCTTTCACTATCATAGAAATAACTTTAGCACTGAATTACTAGGAATATTAGTTAAAATAATGAGTAAAGTGAGAAGCTACCAGATGATATGTTCCCTCCCCTCTCAGTGACTGCACAGCATCTGAACTCTTTCCTCACACTGCTTCCTGTCTACCCCAGCAAGTTTTTTTTCGTGGGTACCAATGTCCCAGGTATTTTTTTCCATGGATTCATATATTCTGATATCTCTTTCTCACCAGCTGAATGGTGTTTAAAAGTTTATTCAAAGATACATTTTGTACAGATACTATTATTAACTATTTTTAAATGCATTTATGAAGTTTGCCCCATGCACCAGATACTCTCACTAGTTGGCAATATGCTCTCCAGAGCACTGCCTACTATGTCTAATCTTAAACTTCTACCTCCTAGTCAAGTTCATTCATTCTCAGCCTGGTGTTCTATGTCATAATAATAACAATATTAATAGCTAATTAATAAATGTTATTTATTATTATTATTAATTAATAGCACCTACAATGTGTCAAGCTCTTCATAAATATTTCATTTGATCCTCACAGCATCCTTGGGAGATAGATACTATTTTTATGCCCATTTTACAGATGAGAAAATTGAGGTTAACAGAGGTTAAGTACCTTACTCAGGGTCACCCGGTTAGTATCTGAGGTCAGATTTAAATTACTGTCTTGCTGACTTCAGGTCCAGTGCTCTATCCACTTGCTACATAGCTAAATCTTACTTGAATAAGATTATTGAAGCCATATATTTTGAAAATAAACAGTAAGTACCTACTATGTGTCAGGGACTGCGCATTGGGAATACAAATGCAAGTTTAAAAAAAAAAAAAGACTGGTGTGGACCACTTCTCGGTTAGTGGCCAGGCAGCCCCTTCCCTTGCTCTCACTACTCAGACTGTTAGACGCAGCCACGGCTATGGCGCCCACTTCCCCGTTCCACCACCGTGGCCCCCTCTTACTGCACCAAGCCTGAGTCCTGGCCCCTGCGGCCAGATGTCCTCCACCTATCCCAAAATGCAGATCTATTTCAACGAGGCCAATGTGAAGCAGGTTGATGTCTCAACACAGAGTGGGACCTTTGGAATCCTCGCTGCCCACGTCCCCACCCTGCAAGTGCTGAAGCCCGGCATGGTGACCGTGAACACCGAAGATGGCACCACCACCAAATATTTTGTGAACAGTAGTTCTGTCACAGCGAATGCCGATTCCTCGGTGCAGCTACTGGCAGAAGAAGCCGTGGCTCTGGGCATGCTGGACCTGGCGGCCGCCAGATCCAAGCTGGAAAAGGGGCGCTCAGACCTACCGGGGGCATCAGATGAGGCAACCGGGCCAAGGTTCAGATCCAGACAGCAGCCAATGAGGCTACTGTAAAAGCACCGGAATCATGAGCTGGGGAGCCGAATTCTTGAAGTCATCCAGAGATGGTGTGAAGATTCTGCTACATGGCAATCATCCTGAGCTGAGGAGACCTGGAAATACCCAGAAAGGAAGAGGATGCCTACTGCCCAAACCTCTTTCCTTCCTACCCACCCCCTGCCCTTTACCCACAGATTAAAAATCACATGGGTTCTGGGGGAGAAAAAGAGGATAGTCCCTGACCTCAAGTAGTTGATAATCTAATGAGGAAAGACAACACATAAAAGGAAGTTAAAAATTGGGGCTGGAGAGGTGGGAAATAGATGAAGTCCAAAGAACTCCTAAGAAATACAAAAGCAGAGAAGCTGGAGGGAAACAGGAAGACTTGACTGAGCCCTCTTCTTAAACAGAGGCCCTGGAGCCCATGGCCCAGTCAGAAGGCCAGCAGATATGGATGAGGTGTCATTCAATCCAGGCAGATTCCATCTTACAGGATAAGAAGATTTCCAAAAGATGAGTTTCCTAGGGAATGGAAGGCATGAAGAAGAGGTTCGAAAGCAGTGTAACTGGTAGGAAATAGTAGCAATAATGGTTAACATCTATATAACACACGTAATGACCCAGGCACTGCACAAAGTGCTTTTATGATAAATTATCTCATTTGATCCTCACAATAATACTGGGAGGTAGATATTGTTATTATCACCCCCATTTTACAGATGAGGACATTGAAGCAAACAGAGGTATAGTGACTTCCCCAGGGTCACACAGATAATACCTTTCTGAGGTTAGATTGAATTCCTGGCTCCAGGCCAGGTACTCTATCCTTTATACTACCTAGTTATCAATCTCTCCTGACTCTTCTCCTCTGAATTTCAAAGCTCCTCAGTATCATTCTTTCCCTTCTAGCTCAAAAGTAAAGGTAGATAATCATGTGACTCTGCTGCTCCCTACCCATTGAAATTGTTCCTTCTTTAACTTCTAGGAGACTGTAATTTCTTGATTCTTTTCCCATCTTCCAAACCTCAGTTTCTCCATCACCTACTATAACAACAATGTTGCTAGCAGCTGCTTTGGGGGTGTAAGACCAATAACGCATTCATTTGATCCTCACAGCACACAGGAGGGCTGATAGCACAGGTTCTTTGATATGTCTTTCTAAACATACATATATCATTCACTTAGTTGAGGGGGAAAAGTCAGCACCCTGAATTTCAGAGAAAACACAAACAGAAATTACAAGCAGAAATTATATAAACAGAGCAAATAAACACAAATCAATAGACAGGGCTTTTTGCTGTCTGACCAAGACATTACGTACATAGTTACCAGAGAGAGAAGCACCAACATGTCTCTTCTGGCCAAATCACCCAAATCACAGGAAGACTCTTCCCATCAGTAAGCCCCCAAAGCAAAATGCTAACTTCAGAGCATATATACCCTGTTTAGGGCCCTGGGGCTTAGCAAAAAGGTGTGGGGGAGATCTTTAATCATTCTAGCACTGCATCATATATATTGTTTCCAATCAGATTCAAACCAAGGCAAGACTCAAAGGCACTTGATTGCCTTAGTGCTGAGAGGCACGCCAAAACAAAAGACAACAAAAAGTTCTACTTTGCTTGCCATTACACCTACCTAGCTTATCTTCCTTGCCTATATATTTATGATCTCTTTTTTTTTTAATTCCTACCGTAATGGTTCTAGTTCAGGTGCTCACTCCCAGACTATCACAAAAGTATCCTAACTGAATTCCCTCATTCTAGTTTTGGCTGCTAGCTAACCCATGGTTATTATATTAATCATAGGATCAAAGACTTGGATCTCGAAGGGATTATAGAAGATATCTAGGACAACTCCTTTATATTACACATGAGAAAAATGAAATCAGGAATTATGAAGTGACATGTTTGCCTAAGGTCACATAGATGGCAGATATGAGACTTGAACCCATGTCTTTCAGGTACAAATGTGGCTACCTACCACTCCACCATTCTAAGATGCATCTTTCTTCTGAAAGCTTTGCTCTGATACCATTGCTTCTATGAATAAAAGTTTTCAACACTCCCCAATATCTACTGGATCAAGTTTTATACTACTAAACCCTTCATCTACAAGCCATTATGATCTGGCCCAAATCATGTTAGTAGTAGAAAGGATCCTGGACTTTATAAATCATGAAATCTGAGTTCTTCCCTCATCTATGCACTAGTTAATCTTGTGACTTTGGACAAGTGAATCACTTAAATTATCTGGGCCTTGGTTTCTTCATCTGCTAGATCAAGGTCCTTTGCAGCTCTAAAATTCTATACCCTTCTAGCCATAGCAGCAACTGGGTGGTACAGTGGATAGAGTGACTGGGCCTGAAGTCAAGAAGATTCATTTTCCTGAGTTCAAATCTGGCCTCAGACACTTACCAGCTATATGACCCATGGCAAATCACTTAATCCTGTCTGCCTCAGTTTCCTAATCTGTAAAATGAGCTGGAGAAGGAAATGACAAACCCTTTTGGTATCTTTGCAAAGAAAACCCTAAATAGGTTCACAAAGAGTCAGACAGGACTGAAATGACTGAACAACAACCAACGACAAAGCCATATGGCAATCTTTTAGCTTTAGAAGGGACCTTAAAATCTCCCATCCCCACCCTTCATTTTTCAGGTGAAGGAAATATGGTCTGTGGAAATTGTGACTCAACCAAAGTCACAGAAATAAGAAGTGGTCTTCTCTGTCCCATATAACAAACTCCTTTATTCCCATCCCTCTCGACTCAACCCTCCCCTCCCCCAAACCAACGAGCTTCTCATTCTAAACTCTTTCTACTATGCTCTTCAGAATGTTTATTCTATTGGTAGCCAGCTTGCTTTCCTCTTTCCACTCCTTCTATCTTTTTGCACTTTGGTTGCCTCCTGATGTCACAGCTTCCCTGGCTGCCCTGTACAGACTAGATGTATTTTCACTCATAATCCTTTGAATCACTTGTTGTGGTTGGAGAGTTGGAATGCCCCATGCTCTTCATGGCCACTTCCAGCCTTTTCCTCTTTGACATTCAAAGCCTGTCATAACCTAGTTCCCTCCTTCCTTTTCAGTTTTCTTACACCTTGCTTCTCACCAAGTACCGTCTTATCCAGTGACACTTGGCTCCTTGCTGTTCCTTGCAAAAGACATCTCATCCCCTGACTGGGCATTTTCTCTGACTGTCCTGTCCCCCATCCCTGGAATTCTCTCTCCTCATCTCTGTATCTCTGATTTCCCTGGCTTCCTTAAAACCCCTGCTAAAATCTCATTTTTTACAAGTAGTTTTTCCCAGTCCTCACTAATACGCTCTAGAGCCTTTCTTCTGTTGCTTGTCTCCAGTGTATCTTATATACAGGGTATCCAAAAAGTCTTAGTGCAATTTTAAGCTTGAATAGTTCAAAAATGCACTAAGACTTTTGGAATATTTTGTATCTTCTTTGTATATAGTTGCTTGCATTTTGTCTCACCCATTAGACAGTGAGCTCTTTGAGAGCAGAGACTGTCTTTTGCATTGGTAATCTCTGTTTTTAGCACAGTGGCTGGCACATGGTAGGTGCTTAATAAATGCTTATTAACTGGTGGACTCCATTTGAATGCATGCTTTTTGATTCCAAATCAGTCTTTCCACTATATCATGTTTCTATTGACCTTTATGAACCTTATGTTCCATAGACTATAAGTGCTAAAATAAATGGTTCAGAGCTGTGAGCATTTTGGTTGGAAATGGAGAGTGCTACGGCCAGAAAGTGGCAAAGGGGAAGATAGAATATGAAATTATTATGAGAGAGAAGAAAAGAAATACAGGAAGCTGCACATAGAGTAATAATGTATTTCTATTTTACAAAATCTTAAAGTTGGCAACAACCTCAGAGGCCATCTGTTGAACACAAATCTGACCAAAATTAACTCCCATAATATCTCCAGCAAATAGAGATGATTATTGTACAATTATCTGGCATCTCCTTGAACATCTTCAGTGAGGGAGACCTATCATCTCCAGAAACAACCTATTCTCTTTAATGCACTGTCAGGAAGCTACCCTCAAACAGCGAAAGAGAACAAATTAACTTCTTCCACATTTCAGGCCTTAAAATTCACAAGAACTGCTACCACTCTCAGCCCATAGTTTTCCCTTCCCCAGTTTCTCAGGGGTCATAAGCCTCTCCATCTTCTGGATGCACCTCAGATCATCTATTTTTTGATATCCTTCACAAAACGTGGTGTCCAGTCCTTAACACAATGCTCCAAATGCATCCTGAGCAGGGTGGGCCATACCAAACCTCTTATTTCTCTAATTCTCTCCACTTTGCCTCTTTGAATACAACATAGGATAGAATTAGCTTTTTTGCTACTCTATCACACTATTATGTCGTGTTGACTTTGCAATCTATTAAAATTTCAAGATTTGCATAGGAATTATCATTTAATTGTGATTCTCACATTCTGTTTTTATGACATTGATTTTTTGAATCCAAGTATAGAACTTTACATTTATCCTCATTAAATTTTATTTTATTCCAGTCAGGTCATCATTCTAATCTGTTAACATATTTTAAGATCCTGAAAGAGGTCAAGTATTTGCTTCACGTCCCAGTTCCTTTCATTTGCAAATTGGACAAGTGTAGCCTCCTAAAACATCTTCCAAGTCACAGATTAAACCTTTGGAGCCCCTCACTGATAATACCTGAAGGCAACTTGTGTTTTCTTTAGGCCATGGCTGACTTTTTTTAATTGACAGTCAATAGACAAGGAGTAAGCTTGCTTATATAACAAAAGGCCAAAAGCAGGCTATAAATAAATAAAGGGTCCTTTTATTGCCCCCAGCAACTCACTACCAGAGCTCATTGAAAAGTGTTGCTAGCAGACCTGACTAGCATGAGAATGAACCATGAAAGTTACCAATAAGAATGACAATCACTAGAGGTTCTTGCATCCAGCAAGTGTGTATTCCAGGGGTATTTTTGCAAAGCCCTGAACGAGTGCACTTTGCTAGTTTTCCCTCTAGGGCTTAATAACAGCGTAGTCTACACAATATGGGAGATTGCTCTTGCCTGAGAAAAGGTGAAAAAGTTAGAAAACCCCATCCTCTCTTCTCTCCTGATTATCAGGGAAGAAAAATTCCTTGGGAAAATAGAAAAATGAGAGAGAAAGAATCAGAAAATACAAAAGAAAAATGATTTGAAAAAACAGGATGGTAGGTGAAGAACACAACCTACAAAAAAGGAAAATCGCTGATTGTATGAAGCTATGCAATCAGCATGTGTCTCCCCATAGAGGGGAGAGCTAGACCCTGGCATTAAGAAGCAGTTTCTTTTCCTATAAGGAATGATGATATATATCTACTGGTGCCACCTCCCCTCCCCAGGATTAACATTCTGTATTGGTCAGAGTAAATAGAGGCAAGTTTGGTGACTTACAGCTGAGAGATAATGACCCAGTTATTTGTTGACTAAATATCAGTCTATCTGTATAAATACACTCGTACATACACATATACATATATAACGCATATGTCTATATATTTATTGCTAATATTTATGTATGTATGTGTATGTGTATTAAGTTAGAGAACTCTACAACTCTGTTTTTACCTGAGGCAAGTACCTGAGTTCTGACAGTCTCTCAATACTTGTCATACTTGGTATTATTATATATTCCTGCTGATTCATATGGGGATAAAGTACAACACAAGCAGAAACCTAGAGACGACGATTATGAAGTTCTGCATAATTAACTAAAGGTCTTAGAGGCACAGATGGTTTTCATTACTGCAGCCAATTTAAAAGAAATAAAGGGATCATCGCATATACACAAGGGAAATAGAAAAGTACCTAATATTTTTGGTTTATTTTTACAAAAGATAATAGTCAAGGATACTCTGCTGAAGTCAATAAACAATCCTTCCATCTACAAGCATCCGCAGGCACTCACTATGTGTAACAGGCATTGTGCTAGATGCTAGGGATATAAATATAAAAAAGTGATCCCTGTCCTCAAAGAATTCAAATTCTATCGGGAACCCTCATTGGATAACTTTCCTTGGCAATCAGGGGGTGCTGACTTATCCTAGGATCCTCCAGCAAACAAGTAGTGGCAGATTCTTCAAAACTTGACTTTGAGTAAAGAGCCAGTCACAGATTATATCTATTATCTGTGGTCTAGCACAGCTAAGTTCAGAGAGATTCATCACCAAATCTGTGATGAATTTCAAGTCAAGAAGACATTTGACTGAATCTGTTCTGCATTGGTAGAAGGTGGCCCCATATTAATGACATCATGGCTTCTTGGAGAATTGAGGTAATAGGCAAGTTAGTCAAGATCTAGGAGAAATTAATATTGGAGACTGGGAGAGACATTTTTTTTTTAAAAAAAAAGTACACATTTCAACCCAAAATGATGGGAATAAAATGATCATATTACATTCTTTAACCTATTGGGAAAACGATTTTTATTAACTATCGATTTGCTTGCATGGTGACCTCCCCAGAGCAGAGAAGACTTTCTTGACAGAAGACAACCGTCTCAAAGTTCAATCATTTCAACAATGTTTAAAAGTCACATTAAAATCATTTATAGGAAGGTCTGCTATTGTTGTTACTTGAGAAAGTCTTCCTTTTTAATTGACTCATTGAGTCCAGAATACCTTTGCCCCTCAATTCTAGTGCAGAAACCCTTATAAATAGAATGGTCACCATTCATTCTCAGGGTAAAGAATCTTTAACAAAAAGAAAACCAAAAAGTTGATTATTTTTAGTGTATCTGATCTTTTCATGACAACATTTAATAGATGCATTATTGAAAAGAGTTGTAAAAACAAATGTCTTCTGGGAGTCTTATTTTGTTTTGGTTTATCTTGTTTTGTTTTGTATTTGTGTTCATTTATTCTTTAACAGAATAACTATGGATGGCTCCACAGAGATTTTGTTTGTTAGCTATAAAAATTACATTTGAAGGAAGCAGCCTTAGTGAAAAGAGCCCTGGGCTAGGAGTCAGACCACCTGAATGCAGGTCCAGGCTCCTCTATTTACAGACAGTATGACCTTATGCAAACAATTTAACTTCTGTTGTTTCTTGACCTGTAGAATAAAAAGAAGAATATGATAGTAAGGGTTATTAGAAAGGACCAAATGATATCATGCATATAAACTAATATAAATATATATATGAGCTACCATCATATTCATCTTAATTGACATGGTCATTATTATTAAAAGCATTAAAAAAGCTGACCAACTTAGCTGAATGCCAGGAACACTTCCCACTGAAACAAAGTGTGTGGGTTTCCAAGCCATGGGGCCCTAGACATAAGCCTCATTTTGCAATTCAAAATGACAACTTATTTTATGTCCTCATAATGAAAATTAGCTAGTACTAAAAATGACCCATCTGGGATAATCACACCTACCCTCCCAAAGGCTTGTCTGTGCCTTTTGAATATTCAGGACCCGAGCTTGGCTGTTGTGTGCATTTGCAAATGTATAAAGTATCTTGGTTCAGTGCCTTTAGCTGGGCTGGGGCCTCTGGCCTTCTCTTATAAGGGGGATATGCAAATTTATTCAACTGTAAGCCATTTATTCTGCCAGCATGTGGTAACTTGATGTTCTGGGAGCTACTTACTTCTAAGGCACCAGTTTGGTTGAGATACAATGATTAAGTATATTTTCCCCAGACCAAAAAAAAAACCATTAAAAAGTAGGAGGTGGGTTGAAGAAAGAGATGGGACTAATTTAGTAGATAGAATCCTAGATCAGAGCCAGGTTTAGATTTGTCCTATCATTCTCACTTGCTTATGTGACTGTGCTAGACACAACCTCCCTGTGTCTTAAGGAGCTCTGCAGGACTTAAACAAGGTGTAAACACTGGAAATCACAGAATTGACCTTGAAGGGCTCTGAGTGGCCAACTAGCCTAATACCATTATTATACAAATTAAAAACAAAAAAAACCCTGAGTCCCAAAGAAAAGAATGGTTTGGCCCAAGGTCTTCAGATCCTAGATTTAGAATTGAAAGTGATCTTAGAGGCTGTCTACACAAAACTCCCAGTGGCAGCTAGGTGGTGCAGCCGATAGAATGCCAGTCCTGGAATCAGGAAGACCTGAGTTCCAATATGGCCTCAGACACTAGCTGTATGATCCTAGGCAAGTCACTTAACTATATTTGCTTCAGTTTCTGCATCTGTAAAATGAGTTGGAGAAGAAGTGGGAAATCACTCCAGTATATTTGCCAAGAAAACCCCAAATGGGGTCACAAAGAGTCAAACATGACTGAAATGACTGAGCAATAGCAGCAGCAGACCAAATTCCTTACTTGACAGATGAGAAAGCTAAGACCCAGACAAATAATGGCCTGCTCAAAGTCACAAAGTTAATGCATAGCAGAACCAGGATTTGAACGCTAGGCCTCAGATTCCAAATACAAAACTCTTTTCACTACACCAGAACTGCAAAAGCACAGGATTTGAGAGCTGGCAGGTACCTTAGGAGCTACCTAGGACAAACCATTCTAGAAAGAAAGCCTCTCTGCTTGAAGACTTCCAGGGCAAGGATAACCCTCTGGACATCACCTTTGAAGGCACTTCATTACACTTTTGGACAGCTCTGGTTGTTAGGAAGTTTTTCTTGATGTCAATCTTAATTAGCTGATTAGAGGCAGCTAGGTGTTTCAGTAGTGCAGGGCTTGTAGTCTGGAAGACCAAAATACAAATTTGACCCTGGCCAAGCCATTTACTTTCTATTTTACTCACTTCCTTGTCTGTAAAATGAGGATAATCATATCACCTATCTTCCAGGGTTGAAGGTCAAAGGACATAATACTTCTAAAATACTTAGCAGGGTACCTGATACATAGTAGGCATTATGAAAATGTTGGTGGTTATAATAATAATAATACTTTATAATCTAGATGGCAGACCTTCAAATCCTCAAGTAAAGGTATTATGTCTCTCCCCACTCTGCCTTCAAGCCTTCTCAAAGGTAAACATGCCCAGTTCTCTCAAATAGTCCCCTTATATCATGTACTCAAGGCCCTTCACTATCTTGGCTGCTACTTTCTAGACACTGTCCAGCCCCTCAATGACTTACTTCAACAATGGAGCCCCAAACTAAATAGAAGACACCAGATAAGTTCTAACAAGGTTAAAGAGGTGGGCACAGAACACCACTGACAAATATTGAGCTCCCAGTGAACTAAGACCCCCAGATCATTTTCAGAATAACTGCTAGCCATCCATGCCTCCCCACTCTTATATTTTGGAAGTTAATTTTTGTACTTATTTGCACAACTTAAGTTGATAGTTGGTGTATTTCATCTCATTAGATGAAGAATAATGTTATAACCTGTCAAGACTTTTGACTCCCGACTGTCAGGTGACAGCTATTCCTTCTTACAAATCTTTCCTGAATTCATGTGTACTGTGGGTTATAAAGACCATGCACAGATATTTCTCTCCTTCTTCTGTCAAATAAACAAATAAATAATGACAACAACCACAATAATGATAAAAACAATAGTGATAGCTAACATTTATATAGGTCTTTAAAGTTTGCAAATTGCTTTACATGCATTATCTCACTAAAATACAAACACTTGGTGAGGTGGACACTGCTATTATCCCCATTTTGTAAATGATGAAATCAAGGCTGAAATAGATAAGTGACTTGCCCAGGATGAAATAAATAATATCTGAGGCAGGATTCAAATTCAGATTTTCCTGACTCCATCATCTACTAGGGGTGTGGGGTGTGTTCAGAGAAGACTAGTACCTCTTGTATGAGGGCTGCTTTCTATCTTTGATGCCCACCTGTTCCACCCAACTCTGACCTATGGCTCCAAGAAGCTGTAACATGTGCAGCAGCCACACCCCTTTAAATGGTTTTGGCAGGCAGGCTAAACCAGGTTGAGAGTAATGGAGAGGTCTCAAACCTGTCAGTGAGTTAAGGGGGTGGTCTACCCCAAGTGTGTGAAACACCTTTCCCCTGATAGGATGAGTGGATGAGAATGATTTGTTCCAATGGCCATGAAGGCAGCTGAAGCAGGTACTGTGGAGTGCTTAGAACTTGGTTAGACATCAAAGTTGCCAAGGTCATCCAATGAATCTTGAGCCATCATTGGTCATCTTGACTCTGTCCTGCCACTGGACTGTGATGACTTTGGAGGAGAGAGTGAGTCTGACTATTTCATTCAATTCTACTTTACTTAAATGCAATTTACATACAAATCAAAAGACATCACCCATATCATTTTACCATTTTTATCTATCTCAAAGCTCTGTGGCAACAGGAAAGTGATGAAGCAGCAGAGACAGATACACTGGGAGCTGTAGTCATAACCCTGCACATAGGCAGCCCAGGCCATAGGGTTGTCTTCTCACTGAAAGAAGCAGTGAGATTTAGCAGCTCCCTGGATGTCTGAGCAGCCTTTTAAGGACTGCATTGCTCACCTCCTAGTGTGAAGAAAGGGCTAGAAAAAGTGCCCTAAAAATTGTCTGCTTACCCAAGCCTGGCCTGATTACCATGACAGGCGGGTGAAACAAACAAAAAAGAAATGTACAAAAACTTCTGCAAGGATGATTCCACTTACCATTGGAACATGGGATGTGCACACAGTTAAAGATAACACAAAATCCAGTACACCCAAAAGATGATCAGCTTTTGTTGTGAGAGAACTCAGCAAGTATTGCCTCCAAATAGCAGCCCTGAGTGAAACAAAGATGGCAAACGAAGGCCAGCTTACCAAAGTTGGAGCTGGATACACGTTTTCCTGGAG
>CM053624.1:318458041-318476235 GCA_028646595.1 Phalanger gymnotis | reverse complement strand
AATCACAATACATAGTTACCAGAGAAGCACCAACATCTGGGTTTTTCAAAGCCAGGGGTGCTGCTTCAATGGTTTACCCACAGTCTAGTCACCAACACTCTTTCAATGAGTGTGCCCCCAAAGATGAAATGCCAGCCTTAGATCTCTTATGTTCTGTTCAGGGCCCTGAGGGCTCAGAGCCTACTTAGCAAAAAGTGAGGCCTGAGGTCTCACATCTAGTTAGTGAAAGGGTATGGGCCTGCCTCTAATCAGGCCTCCCTTTGTTGGCCCCACCTAAGGCTTATTCAATGGACAGGAAAGATCTTTCACTTATGGATTGACCTTATACTTGGCTATTAAGTTTCTCTCCCTAAAATGCAGACCTGACCTCATCATCCCTGATTTAATAAACTCTAGTGGCTTCCTATCACTTATAGAATGATATATAAAATCCTCTGTTTTGCATGCAAAGCCCTCCATAGCCCAGCCTCTTCCTACCTTGCCAGCCTTTGCACACTTTATCTACTTGTTCTACAATATGATAACAATGGCCTCCTAGCTGTTCTTTAAACAAGACACTCCATCTCCCTAACTCTGGGAATTTTCACTGGCTGTCCCTCATGCCTGGAATTCTATCCTTCCTCATCCTGGCTCATCTGGCTTCATTCACTTCCCTCTTAAGTTACCATCTTCTGCAAGAAACCTTTCCCTGTTTTATTTAACCTTAGTGCTTTCCCACTGTAATTTCTCCAATATTTCCTGTACATATCTTGTTTATATGTAGCTGTTAACATGTTGTCTATTATGTCTTGAGAATGGGAGTAAGTTTCTTTTGCCTGTCTTTGTATCCCCAGAATACAGTGGAGATGTAGGAGATGCTACAGTGTCTGACATATAGTATACTTAATAAATGCTTGTTGACTGATAGAATATTTAAAAATAAGGCACCTAATTAAAAATATACATATTTTCTTTTTATTTAGAAGTTGTTATCTTGGACATTGACATTATAACTAGTGAATTAATTGTTTTCTTTGACAGATTTTGTTTTGTTTTGTTTTCATGTAAGGTTAATAAAGAGTATCCCAAAAATCCTGGGGCCATTTTAAATTTTAATAGCTTTTCTTGTTATTACTTCATTTTGGTTATATCCAGCTCTTTGTGATCCCATTTGGGATTTTCTTGGCAGGAATACTGGGGTGGTTTGCCATTTCCTTCTCCAGTTCATTTTACAGATGAGGAAACTGAGGCAAATTGGGTTAAGTGACTTGCCCAAGGTCACATAGTTGGTAAATGTCCAAGGCTAGATTTGAACTCAGGAAGATGAGTCTTCCTGTATCCACTATGCCACCTTGCCGCTGCTTTGATAGCTTGAAACTATCTAAGACTTTTGGGACACATTGTGTTAATACCAATAAATAACAACGTTAAGTAAAAAAAAAAAAAGATAAGGCACCTAGAGATAGGGTATCTGCTTTTGGAAGCAGCTTTCCCCACTTGTGGATAGCTCTAATTGTAATGAAGGTTTTCCTAAAATAAAACTAAATTCCATTTCCTTAAACTATCCACTAATACTGCTAGTTCTGGGGCCAAAACAAATAAACAAACAACAAAAGTATGGTCCTTCTTCCACATGAGAACACTTCAAATATTTGAAGACATCAGTCATATTTCACCATGTCTCCTCTCCAGGCTAAACATCTTAAAATACTTCAATCAATCCTCTTATGGTATGGTATGGAGTCCTTTCATAATTCATATTCAATCTTCTCTGGACCTGCTCCATTTGGGGAAGAAGAGACATCTGGCTTATGTGCAGAAGAAGAATTATAAATAAGAATGGAAGGTTACAAAGGAATTCTTGGCTAGAATTTGGGGACTAAGAAGAAAAATTTTTACAAGGTCCAACTTGCCTTTCTAAGCCTGGTACATTAATTACCTCCATGCACTGTATGCTCCAGCCAGACCGGCCTTCTGTTATTCATCATATACAACATTCCATCTCCTATCTGTAGCATTGTATAGGCCCCACCTGATGCATTCTCTTCTCAGCTCCATCTTGTAGGATCTTTGACTTCCTTCAAATCTGGACTGCCACCTCCTACAGGAAGCCTAACTTAATTCTAATGCCTTCCTTTAACAAGACTTAGTCAGTTAGAAAGCATTTATTACACACCTACTTTGCTCCAGGGGTGGGAAACCAGTGGCCTTGAGGCCACTTGTGGCCTTCTAGGTCTTTGGGTGTTGCCTTTTGACTGAGTCCAAGTTTTACAGAACCAATCCTTTTATTAAGGGGATTTGTTCCGTGAAATTTGGATAGATAATCTAGGCCTTGTACCAAGTGATGAGAATTCAAAGAAAAGCAAAAGATAGTCCCTGCCCTAGAGGAACTAACAAAGGCAATATGCAAACAAATATGTAGAAACAAGCAATTTCTAGAGTATATAAGACATAATCACCAAAGGGAAGGCACACTTTTAATAGGATTGAGAAAAGCTTCTTATAGAAGAACTTGAAAGAAGTCAGGGAAGCCAGGAGGCAGAGATGATAAGGGAAAGCATTCCATATATGCGAAGCAGTCAGAAAAAATGCCAAGAGCCAAGAGATGGACTGTCTTGTCCATGGAATAACTGGGAAACCAGTGTCGATGGATGGAAAAGTACATGGTGACTCTAAAGTATAAAACTGGAAAGGTGGAGAATTTGGAGGGCAGATTATGAAAGGCCTTGAACACTAAAAAAAAAAAAGTGTATTTGACCCTGGGGGGGGGTGATAGGGAACTATTAGAGTGTATTGAGTAGAGAGATGATATAGTCAGACCTGCATTTGAAGAAACTCTCTTTGGCATTTGAATAGAGAATAAACTGGAGTGGTGAGAGATTTGTGGTAGTCAGATCAACCAGCAGGCTTATTGCAAATTGTCTAGGCAAGAGGAGATAAGGATTGGTACTAGAGAGGCATTAGTGTTAGAGGACAGAAGGGGGCTTATTGGAGAGAGGGGTGCTACAGAGGTGAAATTGACAAGACTTGACAACAGATTCGATAGGAGGAGGTGAGAGGGAGTGAAGATGGGTGGATGATGCTTAGGTTGCTAGCCTGAGTGACTAGGAGGATGGGCAGTACTTTCACTAGGCATGGGGAAGTTTCTACTTGCCTTGTATTTCGTATTTAATTTTCTGTATACCTATTTATTACATGTGCTTCTCCCTTCACCTATAGAACATAAACTCCATGAGGGTCTGTTCTATTTTGCTTTCTCTATAAACCCAGCACTTAGCATAGTGTCTAGCACATAGTAAGTACTTAATGAATGTGTACTGAGAGAATAATGGAAAACCAAAATTGTAGTACTTTGGGGGATAACCCAGCAATTTTCCATGGATTATAAATAAACATTTGGTTGATAAAACATCTCCATAACTTAAACATATTTATACTGTATATTATGTCTACTTATCTGTACCTAGTACATCTAGCATATAGGAAGTGCTTAATAAGTGCTTTTTGAATGAGTGAATTAATTTATATTTCTTAATAAGGTATATAAGGATCACGTACCAAGAGAGTGAAGGCATAGACAGTCCCTATTTCAGTTAAGGGTTCCCTTAGTCATTCTAACACAAAACTTCTTCCCTGGTCTAGTAGCTGGCCAAATTCTATTTTTTTTTTTTGTTTAATTGACGCCTTTTGTTTTTACATCTGAATATATCCATGGCCATCCCTTACTAAAGAGCCCTCCCTTGTTGCAAAGTTTAACAAAGAAAGAGGGAAAAAAGACTCTCGGCAAAACCAACCAATGGTATCTGTATCTGACAGCTCTGCAATATTCTACACCTTTAGGATCCCAACTTTACAATGAAGGGACAAAGATGCATTTTCGAATTCTTTTCTGGGTCCAAATATGATGATTATGATTGCACAGTCTTCTATTTCATTTACCTGTACTACATATACATGCTGCTATGTCACTATTCATGCTGTTTTTTTTTTGAGATTTGCTTATTTCATGCTTTATCACTTCATACATGTCTTCCCATGTTTCTCTGAATCCTTTGTATTTGCCTTTTCTTTTGGTGTAATAATATCCCACTACAGTCATTTGCTACAATTTGTTGAGCCTTTCCTCAATTGATTCCTACTTTGTTTCCACTTTTGTGTTATTGCAGAGTGCTGCCATATTTTGTTATATTTGGGAATGTATACACACACAAATACATATTTGATCCTCACTATTCATCAATTCTGTATTTGCAAATTTGTCTGCTTCCTAAAGTTTGTTTGTAACCTTCAATTCAATACTCATAGCTGTTTTGCAATCAAGGCTATGCACAGAGAGGTAAAAAATTTGAGTTGCCAAATGCACACATTCATAGCTGAGGAAGAACAAGGAGGCAATCTGCCTTCCTCTTTCAGCTTTCAGAATGTAAACGAGTGTCCTTTTCACAATCTATATATATTTTTTTTCATTTTCGTGCTTTCTCTTAGGGATTTTACTTTTTAAAATGGCCCCCAAGTATGGTGTCGAAGTGCTATCTGGTGTCCAAAGAGCAGGCAGTCTGTAATACGCCTTATGGAGAAAATATGTGTGTGTAAGATAAGGTTTGCTCAAGCATGAGTTATAGTGCTGCTGGTCATGAGTTTAATGTTTATGAATTAATAACATGACACAACCAGAAAAACGAAGAGAACATTTGCATATAATTAAAAGTTTGTAAGAAATATATATGTGTATACATATATGCATATACACATATATATTTGTGAAATAAGTAGAAATACATGGAAAACAAGATTATTTATTGATCAATTGACAAAAATGTTATGACCAAAGGCTTACAACCCTGTATTTTCCCTAAATGGTTCAGTATTCACTAATTCAATGTTCATGGCAACTTTATAGAATATAGCTACCATGGATGACGAGCATCAATAAATATGTATACATGCATACACACATATATGTATATATGGGCATATATGTGCATATACACATATGTATATATTTTATTTATATATATGTGAATCTATCTATCTCTATAGTAGTGGGATCTTTGGGTCAAAGAATATGGACATTTTAATCCCTTTCTTAGCTTAATTTCAAATTGTATTCCATAAGAGTTGAACCAGTATAGCTCTACACATAATATACTAGTATTTTTCTTTTCCCACAGCCCTCCAATACCTATTGTCATTGTTCTCAATTGACTTTTTTCTGTTACAATCTATATTTTCCTATTATTAGTGATTTGGGGCAATCTTTCATATCATCATTAACAATTCTGCCTTTGAGAACCCTTTGATTCACTCTCTTAGTCATTTGTAATTTGGATATCAGAGCCCTATATTTGAAGAAAATATATTTTTCTCAATCTACAGTTTCCTCTTCTTAACCTAAGTACATTGATTTTGTTCATGCAAAAGCTTTTCAATTCCATGTAACTGAAAAAGAAATTTCTCTTTTAAGATCTCCTTGATCCCTTATTTGGTTAAGAATTCTTTTTTTAGCTATAGTTCTGAAAGTTTTCATCTCCATTTTCCTGAATTTATGTTTAATGATATAATCATTTATATTTAAGACAAGTATCCATTTGAAACTTGTGGTATATGTTTACCTAAACCTATGTTTTATTTTTTAAAACTTACTTATGTATGTAGCTATCTATCAATCTATCTATTCCTTCCTTCATTTACTTAGCTTGAGGGCTCTCCATATTAGCCCTTAGTTTACTTCACATAGCTGAACCACACCAAAGAATTCCTAGGGGTAATTTCAGAACTGTAAGACTTCAAGGTTAGAAGAAACAGGAAATGCATTTAATTTGACTTACACCAAAATAAGAAAAAATAAAAGCCATAGAATTGTGGCCTAGCCTGA
The DNA here is from genome assembly GCA_028646595.1 of Phalanger gymnotis. Classification (NCBI taxonomy): domain Eukaryota; kingdom Metazoa; phylum Chordata; class Mammalia; order Diprotodontia; family Phalangeridae; genus Phalanger; species Phalanger gymnotis. The sequence goes on along the minus strand of CM053624.1, from coordinate 318,470,381 downwards.
TACGTAACCAGTCCCAAATCTCCTCAATGACACATACATCAAGTGGCCATTCAAGCTTAGTTTGAAGATCTCCAGTGAAGGGGAACCTGTTGCCCACTTAACCCATCCATTCCACTTTTGGGTATCATTAGCAAGTTTTCCTGTAATTAAGTCTAAATTTATCTCATTGTGACTTCTACCCTCTGCTTTCAATTCTACCATCTAGAGACAAAAAGAATAAAAAGCAATATGTAGCAAGCATTAGGAGGGGAAGATACTTGACTCCTTTAAACTTTCCAGTACTGAGCTTGGAAGGGAAGTGAGTTACTTTTTAAAACTATTGCAGAAATCTGAGCCCATTTATTAATAATGAATATGGTGCTAATAGAGAGGGAGAAACAGGGTGAGTAGAACAATTAACACGATATTATAATTAATGTTATAGTTTAATATTAATTTTAAATAATATTTTAGGCACTAACTGATTAAAAATACTAATTATTGATGTGATAATATATAAGTAGTACATAAAGACCATCCAGGACCACTAAGCTTGTACTAAACCTCAGAAAGTTAGAGGCACCAGGACTAGGCCAGAAGGAACTCACTCCCCTGTGGCATTTTTGTTTTTGTGTTGGTTTGTTCGGGTTTGTGGGGTTTTTCCCCAGAGCACCAGAGGCCTGAATCCTTTCTAGCCCCTACAGAATAGCCAAGGTTTTATGGGGTGAAGTTCAGGCTCCTGGCTAATGGTCACCTGGCCTCAAAATAGGTTTGGATGGGAAGTGAGGGCAGTCCATACTTTTTGTACCTGTAGGGGATAGGATGGCGGGATGGGATTCCCCCAAACAACTGAAGAGCAATTTGTTATCTAGGGAACTGGGTACTGACCTTGGCACACCTGAAGATGATATGTGTGAAAAGGCAGGGAGTGAGTGGAGAAAGAGAGACAGAGACAGAGGAACACACAGAAAGGAAGAAGATAGAGAGACAAAGCCAGAGAGAGACAGAGACAAAGAAGGAGGAGGAGAAGGAGGAGGAGGAGGAGGAGGAGGAGGAGGAGGAGGAGGAGGAGGAGGAGGAGCTATCTTTTACAGAAGAAAATAGAAAGAATACACATCAGGATAACTTTAATTTAAATATATTCTGATATTCCAAGGAGGCAAATTAGAGTATATTTATATCTTAATAGATTTCTGATCTTTTAGATATGGGTACTCCCTCCAATGTAGATCACCCTTCACTTATGCCTGTCAATTTTGTGTGACTTTTCTCTATGTTTCTTGCTAGTAGTAGTACTCCATGTGCTAGACAAATCTCCGTTGAATTCTCTTTACATCCCTGACCAATTCTATTTTATCCCCATCATAGATTTCTCTGACATCGTCTGAAGAAATTATCTTGCATAATTCCTCATTTGTAGTATGTTCTAGCCTACTGAAAGCACGAATTTGGTGCAGATCTATTAATAAATCTGCATATGAAACTTTCATTATGGAAACTCCCTCCACCAATGTAGATCAGAAACATTTCTGCAGCACACAGTGAGTTGTCTGGGGCCACACAGAGGTTAAATAACTTGCCCATGGTCGCACAGCCAGAGACAGAATGTAAACCCAGGGCTTCAGGAATCCAAAGCTAGCCTTCTGTTTACTATAGCATGTTACTTCTCCAACACATTAATAAAATTATATACATTGACAATATTTATGTGTGAAAATTTTATTCAAAAATGTGTTTATGTACTACAACACAATATATCCAGTGCATATACATTTAAAATATAAGACAAAACTTGTTGAGGTTTACCCATTTGATCTAAGTTTACATTTCATTTTAAATAAATATCGAATTCTGATGCATAGGTCAACAGGTTAAATCTATTTTCTAAAAAGCTCTTAAAATTATCTTTACACATTTCAATTGTATGCTGATTTTCTCATTGTTTTAAGCCTGGATGATTGATATTATCAATGATATCTTTTTTTCCCCTAGGCTCTTTAAAAAAAAGGAAACATTCCACATATTTGCAAGAACAAAAATACAACTATTTACAATATAAAATTACGAAATAGTTCATAATATATAAATTAACAGTACCTAAGTTACTGTGTAGAAAAAAAAATAAATTTACTGTGAAATAAATAATCCAACAGCTTTACATATCCTGTGGAGTATAAAAGTAGTTGCTACATATAAAATATATACTCTTTGTGTGTGTGCTTGTTTGTGTACAGGTTCGAGTATAAATAGAGTGTATTGTGTTAAAAATTCTCATTTGAAGTAATGCAAAGAATATGTTTTCAGTTATTCAAATTAAAATAGCGATTACAGCCAGGGTCTCCTCTCAGCTCTGGTGAGCCAGGAATCTTTTTTCCACTCCAGGGGTAGACGCACCAGCAGAGGACAGGTTCTCCTTCTAGAGAAGTCTCACACTAGAACAAAATTCACAAAACAACATATTCAATGATGGCAGGGAAGTAAGCCTGTGGAATCTCTTAAGACTTTCTACCGCATCTTTTGTGTGATTATGAATGACTATAAGGGATGACAACTTTATCACTACAGACCCTATTCATATAATAGAAAGAATTTCCTTTGTCAAAAACCAATTGGGTGTTCATAAAATATGGTCACCATAATTATGCCTTAAGTATGGTTTTGTGACCTGGTCAGAAACACTAACCGCCATTGCTAACATTTGGTAAATACGTCCCAATCTCCAAATTCTTGGCCCACAGACAAGCTTTTGCACTAGGCCCACAGCGAATGTTTGCTGAGTTTAAGTAATGTACTAATCTACTTGTTTCTTTGTTTCAGTTGAATAATGTATATTCTGAATGCCAGCTCTAGACATTAGAGACATCTATCTCCTTGGAAGCAGTGGCTCTTCTTGGCCTGGGTACGGAGACTGGGGTAAGGCCCAGGAAGGGCAGGGTCTCTACTCTTGGTCACCTTACTAAATCTGTCCATTCTCATAATACAAGTCACCTCTGTATAGTTCTGTATATGGTGACAATGTGATAACATCACAAGGAACTGTAATGACATATTTTCAAATAGCATTCCTCTGAAGGTAAAGCAAAAATTGTAGCTAGTCTGTGCTTTGATATGTGGCCTTGTGATTTTGCATCCCTTAGTCTCCAGATAAACTGGATTATTTGCCATTCTCCAGACATAATCCTCCATGATTTCCAGAGTTTGCACGCATTCTTTACATACTGTACTTTGTCCCAAATGCCCTTGCCTATTCATCTCTGCTTATCCAACTTTTAGTCATCCTTCAGATCCACCTCAAATGTTTTCTCCTCCTACTAATCATCCCTGATCCAAAACCCCACAGAAGCTTGACCCTATTAGCCTTGTTTGTTGGCCTCCTGTTTTGCATTCTGGTTATCTGTGTGCAGGTTGGCTGGCTCCCCCTTCCTTTGAGCTCCATGAAGGCAGAGATCATGGCTTATTTCTCTATATCCTCTTAAGTACCTGGCCTAGGTCTTGCACATAATAAGCACTTGATAAGTAGTCATTAAATTTTATATCAATGTGGCTATTGTCACAAAGGACATTGTTAGCAGCTAGAGACCGGGAGATCCAGGAGGATGTGATAGCTTCTGTGGTGAGGGGAGCCTTTAGATGGGCACAGGGCCAGTCATGCTCCAGGGATCGCTGAAAAGTCTGACCACGTTTCATTGTGTCTCAAGGCAAGGAATGCCAAGACTTTCTGGTGCCTCAGTGGAGTGACTGTGTGTCATTCCCCTGGGGCAGATAAATTCTACTCTGCAGATGAGGAAAATGAAACAGAGAGACTATGTAACTGTTTTGTTGTCTAGCAGTTTGTCATGGGGAAAGCACAGGAATAAAACCCAGATTTCATAAATCCAATTAAGTGCACTGCAGACTTCAAGTAATTTATTACTTGCTGGATGAAGTGGCGTCTGGATTTTCCCCCCAATAAAATCCCTCAGAATGTGTGTGTTTGTGTAGGTAACAAAATAAATACTGAATTTGTATTTCCATAAATGTTAAGATTTCCTCTCTGGGCAGATATTTATTTCTGTTCTATGTTATTTGGTATCTGTCTCTCCAAATAATAATAGATTTGATGTAGAAGTTATTTTTGTTCATTATTATTATTAAATTATGCTCAGGCAAAGTGGTAGAATCAACAGTGCCAGGTTTGGGGACAGGAAGATTTGGGTTCAGATTCTGGCTCTGATATTAGCTATGGGATACTGGGCAAGTTTTATTTAACTTTCATGTGGTTCTGACAACTACCTTTGAATTTTCTGTGTTATAGGAAAAGAGGCCATCTAATCCCAAACCTTCATTTTACAGGTAAGGAAACCAAAGCCCACAGAAATTAGATGACATGGCCATGGTCACCAAGATGGACTGCAGTGTGCCTTGGTAAAGGGTGTTCCCACATTTATAATTCCCTACACAGACACAATTACAACTCCATCTCTCTTCAATATTAGCCCATACTTCAGGATGGGTGGTTGAAATACCATATCCATTTTACATTCAGAGGTATACCATTTGAAAGCATGCATTTTTTGATTCCTTGAGATATATTTTAGGCATCAGGCACTTTTAAAAAATAAAGGTCAGAGATCACAATGGGAATTGAGAGAAGCTTATCACTCCTTTTAAGGAAGGCTATTTTCAAGCTTTTGGTAAGGGTCGAACATTGCATACCTGCTTGCTGTGATAAAATCCATTCTTGTTGCAGTTGGGAAGGTAAAACTTGTAAATTTCTTCTCCTGCCTTCTGTTGGGCTTTGGCTAATCTGTCCAGCACCTTGTAGAGTTCTCTTTGACATGGTTCCTGAAAAAAATAATATCAAAGGAAGACTAAGTGACAACATAAAAATGGCTTTAAGATCATTGTCAGAAGTACAGGAACTGCTCAGAACGGAACCACAACCAGATGGCAACATTCCCTTCCCAAAACATGAAGATGTCCATCTTCACCTCTGATGGACTTTCTGTCTTTTCTGAACTGAGACAAGCTTTATTTTAAACTGAGATTACAGCCTGCATGGGCTTGACTTTTTCAATTATGCATAGGCCCCTGACCTAGAACGAAAAAATGATCTCTCATTATAGTGGCCTTTAACAGCCACTCAGAAAAGGTAACAGTACAATTAAACCATGACTCAGAGTGGCTAGCTATGGCCCTAGAGGTCATCTTGTTTCTCAGAAAAGGAAACTGAGGCTTCCCTAAATATGCAGTGGAAGTAGAAATATACTTGGATAACGCCTGAATTAGATAAGCCAAAAAAAAAAAAGTAAAGTAATGAAATTGCCCAGGCATCATACACCATAGTAGGTACTGTATTACCTAGGTTTCTATCCAGCGAAAGCACAAGCTGAGTTCCTGGACAAGAGTTTTCAATTCCAATTCCTGTTCTTTGGCGCCCTCATGTGGTGATTTTAAAAATACAGTCTTTGATAGTAAATGCCTTCTGTTAACTAAGTAAATTCTGCAGGTGCTTTCTCTAAATTTGCATACATTCTTCTATATTAACAAGCATGGTTTCCATTTTAAAAGACTAGTTCCTATAATATCTTGAACTAGAACTCTTGGTTATAAAGAAGTGTGTGTGTATATATGTGTGTGTACACACACACACACACACACACACACACACACACACAAAACCTCTGTCTATCTAATCCTGACCATAAGCAAATTGTTTAAATTTCTCCTAGATCCTGATAGTTTTCTAAGATTTTAAATTCTAGATTTTATGCTATAGGCTACTTTTAGGAATATAAAACCTACAGATTTTAAGGTTTCAAATCTACATTAATGGGAGAAGTATCCATATGAGGAGTTCCCTATGTCAATGAACAACTAAGTTTAATATAAACATTAATCACGTTTTATTCCTAAAACTGAAACTATTTCCAAATGTAACCATGTATAAAGTTGTCATTTAGAGTCCATAATAATGCTCCTCCTGACTTTTTCCTTTTACTTTTTGACCATTGTATAGCCACAAAAAAATTAAAGTCAAATGTCTTCATGATTTTAATTAAGAAAAATCTAGACCTTTGAGTTAAAGTCTAGTTTGGTTTAAATACTTTTTTGAAAATGAAGAAATCAAATTTACAAATCCTCAGTGTCTTACTCTGTTTACTGTTCTGAAGGGAAGTGGGACTAGATTGTTCCTAAGGTCCCTTGCAGTTGGATGAATTCACCCAGGCCCTCAAGTATATTCAATTGTGGAAAAGGAAGCTAGGTTTTTAAGGAAGAAAGATCTAAGTCTGTGAGAAGGAAAAACAACTTTTAACAGGCTTGAGTCTGGGACAATGTTCCAAAAAGTGCTACCAAGGGTTCATTACCTTCCATTTCTTTATGTCAGAGATTTTCTTGGATTTTATACTTTCATAAGTGCTAATGGCATTCCAAAGGATGGGTCTTTCTTCAGTTGGGGGAAAGATCAGGTGATAATTATCCAAAAGTTGCTCCTGCGTCATTTCTGCACTCTCTGGGGTTGTGTTTTCAGGAACTGAAGGGTCCTTAGAATCTACAAAATTAAAAGCAAATGTTTCATTGAATCTTTAATTCATTCTTTCTTATCCTTTTAGAAAATCATCATGGTCATGTATGATGTAGTTTTAAGTGCTTTTAAAAAGTTTTTCCCCCACCATTTCCCCCAAAATTAGACTGTAGAAAAGATCTAACTACATTACGTATTCTCATTTTTTAAATTTTTATTTATTTTGTTTTTAACATATGCAATAAAACAAGCATCCATATCTTAATGTAGATTTATATATACCAGATTTATAGAAAGGGATAACTGAATTTCCTTCTCAACATCTGGTGCCTATAGTGGGAACCGATTGCATTTTCTAATATAACTAACAAGATGTAGCAAGCAAAAACAATAGCTCTTTGTGAAAACACTTTTTAAAAGAAATCCTGATACTCTTCCCTCTCTTTCACATCCCATGTGGTAGCTCCTTTGGAATTAAACTAGGGTTGGGCTGCCACAAAGAGGATCATAACAAGAGGCCATTTTTACGAACAAAGATGACTGGCCCTACAGTTGGGAGAGGTCTTGTTGGAGTCATTTTGGGGAGGTGCTCATGAATTAGGTAATCACTATTCCTGGAAGAGCTGGAACTAGGACCCGAATGCACTTCCTCTCTGCTTGGGGTTCTCCTCACACTCCATTGCTTCATGTTTTGCTCAAAATCAGTGATTTTCTTGAGGAATTTCTGGGAGCCAAAGAGCTGGAAAGAGCCAAATAGGTCAAGCAGAAGCTAAATCATTAGATGTCTTAGAGAAAGAACTCAGTGGTTTAGTTCAATATAACTACAGAGATGGCCTATAATGGCACCCTTCAAGGGTGGGGAGCCTGTGGCCCTCTAGGTCCTCAAGTGCAGCCCTTTTACTGAATCCAAACTTCAGGGAACAAATTCTCTTAATAAAAGGATTTGTTCTGTAAAACTTGGACTCAGTCAAAAGGGCGCACCCAAGGACTTGGAAGGCCACATGTGGCTTCCAGGGCACAGGTTCCCCACCCCATAGGCTTTCTCTAGGTATCATTTTGGGTATTTAAATTAATTTACCTTTCCTAGATGAAAACCCCCACTAAAAAAAAAAACAGCAGTGGAGGAAACATTAGCTTTGGAGTCAGAGGCCCTGGGTTCAAATCTTGTCTTTTATGTCCACTACTCATGTGACATTGGGTGAGTCATTTAACCTTCCCTGGCCTCAGTTTCATCATTTCGAAACCTAAAGGAAAGAACTAGATTGTCTCTGGGATCCCTCTCAGCTCTCCAATGATGATTCAGTGATCCTCTGTATTTTACCACCTTAGGTAGGCCCTAGAATAAAATCTAAGTAGAGACCTGTTCCACCCCCAGAAGAGTTAGCGTAACTTCTTAGAGACAAGCTGGCTGAGATTCCTATTGAATTTAATTATGGGATTTCTCCAAGAATTACACAGGATGTGAATCAAGCCCAGATGGGGAGATAGGAAGCAAAGGGGCAAGGAGAAGGCATTTCCTTCCCTCTCCACTACAAATAAATCACTGCTTAAGTAAGTAAAGAATCCGATTGTCAAGTTCTGAGGAAAAAAGGTGCAACGTAAACACCCCAGAACACTTTTATATGGCACATGAATGGAAGTGCGATATAAGCCTCAACTCTCACATTATGTACTATAAACATCTGCTGAGCACATAATGTAACCACTCCACACATATACAAAGCAAATTCCAGACGCATTTGATGTGGGTTTTGCAGGATACATTCACATCCTAGGTATTTACAAAAGCCAGGGCATCCTCCCAGGCTCTTGCCAAGCTCCCTGTTCACTTTGCCCATTTTGCCGCCCATTTAGTGTTTCCAGTGTTCTCCTTGACCTTCCCAATTGTCTGATCTGGCTTACGTATCTTACATAAAGCTGTCAGGGCCTGTGGAGACACGGGGCACATAGTGATGCTGGGAATGTGGGGATGCTAAGATTACGGGAAGCAAATATGTGGGGATTCGGGGAACGTGGAAATGAAGGACATGGAGAGGTTCAACAAATGTGGGAATGCAGGGAAGGTGAGGATGCAGATAATTTGGGATTTAGGGTGCAAGTCGTGAGGATGCACGGGATATGGGGGCGCAGGGCAAAGGATGAAGTCTAAGTTTCTTCGAAAGAGGAGGGGATGAAAGGGTAGTTACCTGAAGACTCGGAGCTATGGGAGCCTTCCACGTCAGCCGTCCGTATGCAGGCACCCTGACCCCGGGTGAGAGCATGCAGGGGCCGGGCTTCACCTGGGCGAGCCCGGCAGCTCAGCCCTTGACCGCAACGCGCCGTGTACACGCCGCACGCATCGCCCAACTGCAGGGCGCAAGTCTGGCAGCAGCCACAGCCCGGTTGGCGAGCGAGCTCGGGGCAGGCAGAGGGCACGGCCGGGCAGAGGGCCAGCTTCTCCGGGGTGCAAGGAGCACAGTGCAGGGGCTTCGGGGACACCACCGCCGCGGACAACACGTGGAACTGGAAGGCAAGCAGGACCACGGGGAGCAGGCGGCGAGGGCAGCGGCAGCGGCTAGGGCAGCACCTCGGGGCCAAGGCTTCAGTCATTACCGAGAGAGATGCGAGAGAAGGCTCTAGGAGAAGATTTCTGTGGATCTCAGAAATTTATGCCGGGATCCCTGGCCGCGGGCCTTATAAAGCGCTCGAGTCATCGATCTTGCCATTCCAGTTAATCATTAGCAGCGTCGGAGGATGGGCCGGTGCCCTGCCATTGGCGGTGCCCCGGGGCCCTCCCCGCCTCTGTTTTCTTTCCCTTTTCATCTATCGTCACTCAAAAGACATTTGTTTTTCTCACTCCCCCGCCGGTACTCTACACAAACGAAAAGGCAGTTTTAAAAACAGGGCTAAAGTTTGAGTCTGATAAAGAAAGTCAGGGAGGCAGAGTGGTCCAATGGTGAGAACACCACGTGTGTTACCAAAAAAGAGACTTGCGTTTGGAAGCTAACCTCTGTTACTCACCGGCTGTCAGATTGGGAGCAAGTGCCTTCACCTTTTAGGGGCTAAATTTCCTTGACTATAAATGAGGGGGTTGGGAAAGAGAAGCAGCTCAGCTTGGTAGAGAGTGCCAGTCAGAAAGCAGCAAGGTGGTACTGCGGATAGTGGTTTAGAGCGGGAATCAGGGAGACCTGAGTTTGAATTTTTCTCAGACAAGTGGTAGGTGGCCCTGGGCAAGGCACTGAGCTTCCGGTCTCAATTTCCTTATCGGCAAAATAAGTACTTCTGAAGACCAAGTAAGATTATATATGTAAAGGGGTTTTCTTAACAGAGATTTATATATACATACATATATGTATATATGTACGCATATATATACATATACACACATACATACACATATACATACATATGTACACACATACATATACAAAAACATGTATGTATATGAGTATATATACATACATATATAATCTTGGCTATATATTATCTCAGAGATGGTCTTGGAGTTGAGAACACCTGGGTTTCAGTCTTGCCCCTGACAGATCTTGGTCCTATGACTGTTGTTATTCAATCTTGTGTGACTCTTTGTGACCCCATTTGGGGTTTTCTTGGCAAAGATACTGGAGTGCTTTGCAAGTTCCTTCTCCAGCTTATTTTACAGATGAGGAAACTGAGGCAAACAGGGTTTAGTGACTTGCCCAGGGTCACACAGCTTATAAGTGTCTGAGGCTTTGAATCGAGAATGATGAGTCTTCCTGACTCCAGGCCTGTTGCTTTATCCACTGCACCACCTAGCTGCCCCTTATGACCCTAAGCTAGTCACGATACTCTAGGCAATTCTAAGAATACAAGATCCAAAGAAGATGCTCATCTCCATTGGTGGAGGGAGTTTCCTCACTTGGGAGAACCCCATGACGATACAAATGCAGCTCCAGTCACTGTCCTCTAAAATGAGGACTAGATGACCTCTGAGACTGCCTTCCAGCTCTCAAGTTTTGACCCTATGCTTATATGCTCTGTGAGAAATGTCACTTACTTCCCTAGGGCTGATAAGGTTCCTTCCAGCCCTCAATCTATGACCCTAAATCCATGGTCACATGGCTAATGTTAGAGGACAATGGCTAACTAAAGAAATGTGGACCTGAGGTTAAGGAGAAGGGTTGGATCATGCAAAGAGTGAAGAAAACTAAGCCTGTCTGTTAGGGTTGCTTGCTGCTATCACGTATTCCTATTAGTAGGCATATGTTTGAAGGTAATTGTTTTGACTTTTAAATTAAAATTGATTACTTCTTAGTAATTCAGGCCACATGGTTTAGTGAGTGCACATTGCTGCATCGGGAAGACTGGAATTCCAGTCCCACCTGTGTCATATATAGTCTGGGTGACCCCTTAGCCCATCCCTTCATCCCCCCAGCATCAGCGAACTCTCTAAAAGCCTAATTGCAGATCTGTAGTGGTAGTTTCTTCATGGGTCTATTCCAGTGAAATCAAGTGGAGAGTGGAGGGACCTTCTAAGATGGTGTATAACAGAGATTACTTCTTGGGGCAGCTAGATGGCGCAGTGGATACAGTGCCAGCCCTGGACTCATGTTCCTTAGTTCAAATCTGGCCTCAGAGACTTACTAGCTGTGTGATCCTAGGCAAATCACTTGCCTCAGTTTCCTCATCCATAAAATGAGCTGGAGAAGGAAATGGCCAACCATTCCAGTTTCTTTGCCAAGAGAACCCCAAATGGGATCCCTAAGACTTGGGGGCAACTAAAAAATGTCTGATCCATCCAGTTTCTATGAAAATATTGATAAATAATTACACGTAGAAATAAAAATGAGAAAGTTTAATTTCCTTTTGTTGTATCCCACTGTCCTCTTAGTAAGACCCTTCAGGGTCAAGGGAGAGCTAACTTTACAGTATGCTTAGCACAAATGTGCCCAGATGGATTTGGAGTCAGTAGACTCAGGTTGGAAGCCTGGCTCTGCTAGTTTCTAGATGAAATCATTTCACCTTTGGGGGTTTTAGTTTACTCATCTATAAAATGGAGGAGTTGGACTAAGTAATCCTTAAGCTCTCTTCCAGTTCCAAATCTCATGATCCCGAAAATTGGACATTAGCTTATGTTCATATTGAGACCTGCAGTTTTCACAAAATGGCTCAATTGATTCTTACTAACCCTGAGAGAGAGAGAGGGAGCTATTTTGCAGACAGAGGAACTGAACCTGATAGGAAAGCAATGACTTTCCTGTAGTCAGTTACCTAGCTAGTTAAAAGTCAGAACCGGGATCTGAACTCGGGCTTTCTAACTCTTAACGTTCTAAATCTATAGACACTCTAGAAGCAATCGTTGGATGTTTTTGTTTAATGAATGGAGATGGAAAAAGCTAGAGCAATCTGCAGTTTTCCATCTGGAGTTGAGCTTATCTCTAGCCCTGCAGCTGGAATGGGCACTAACCTACTAGCATCTCTACCATCAACCATATTGGACACAGCCATTCTAGACTATATAGCCAAAAGAACGAGTAGGCAAAAGTCTCCCCTCCATTGTCCCATGCACAGACATGACAGGAGAGAGTTCTCTCTTCAGTGAATTGAAATTACTCAAAATCACTTTCTGAACCTTTAGTCTGACCTCTGGTCTACACCTATTTAAGCTTAAGATCTCTTTGAATTATTGTCTTAGAGTCAGGAAGGACCCTTAGGGACCAAACCTCTTCATTTTACAGGCGAGGAAATGGAGGTCCAGAAAGGGGCAGTGAGGGACTTGTTCAAGGTCACAGTCTCTGGATGATTTCTTCATCAAGCTTTCTACTCCACTACCATCCCACCTCCTCTCCAATCTCAGTAAATCTCATTCAAGGAAAGAGTTTTTCTTTGTTTTCTCCC
>CM053624.1:318435886-318457541 GCA_028646595.1 Phalanger gymnotis | reverse complement strand
GAAAGGGAAAAGGGGATGGGAGGGGAGTGGGGTGACAGAGGGGAGGGCTGACTGGGGAACAGGACAACCAGAATATACGCCATCTTGGAGTGGGGGAGAGGGTAGAAATGGGGAAAAAATTTGTAATTCAAACTCCTGTGAAAATCAACGCTGAAAACTAAATATATTAAATAATAAAATTAAAATCAAACTCGGGGAAAAAAAGTGTAGGAAAGAGAGTAAGGTCAAGGAAGAATGCTAGCAGGAAACCCAAAGTTAATTGGAGAGGAATGATAAACATTAATGGAGGCATTTAGAGTATTTTGAGGAGCTGGAGGAGGTTGATAAAAATTCAATGACATGGAAACTGAGAGCAAAAAATATGAAGGAGCAAGGGGTAGTGAACAAGGTCAAATATTGTATAAAGGTCAAGGAGGATGAGAACTAAAAGAAGGAATTGGACTTAGCAATGAAGACATCAGTAACAGACAGTGGTACTGAATAAATGGTATTTTAATACCATTTTAATACCTTTAAAGATTTTTAATATTATATTTTGTTTGCTTTTCTTATTTATTATAACTTTGCCTTTTCTTATATTTTGGTCCAATGGATGATGCTGCCAATTAGGTCAAAAGTGATGCATGGACGCTTGATTCTCATCATTACCACCTTCGATGTACTATTAAGTACCTAATGGCCATTGTGACCTGAAGGTGAAAGGTAACCCTAGTTAATGCCTTGCTTTGTCCTGCTCTGTTCTCCTTGGACAGAATTCCACAAACTACACTTCTCTTTTCATCCTCTTCCCATCCAATGTCCCTTAGTAGGTCAACTAAAAGTCCTGCACACAGAAGATAAAATAGCTAAGATTTAATGAAAAAGCAAGTCTCTCCCTCTCTCTGGGCCTCTATTTCCTTGTCTACAAAATGGGAGTGAGCGGCATCTTGGCACAGTGGATAGAAGACTAACCTCAGAGGTAGAAATAGCCAGGTTCACTTCCTGCCTTTGTGATGAAAAAGCTATATAATCGTGGAGATAAAAGCACTCGTACCACACTCTTACTGCGTTGTGGAATAAAATGGTTCAAGTACGTAGGCTGAGTGACTAACCAAGTCACTTCACCTCTCAATTCTGTAGGCACTTTTCTAAGATCACAAATTACAGGTCAATTGCACTGCACTAAGTGTCAGGGATACAAAGAAAGGCAAAAGGCAGTTCTTTGCTCTCAGAGAGCTCACAGTCTAACGAGGGAGACAACATGCAAACCACCATGGACAAACAAGCTGTACACAGGAAAAATTGGAGATAATCAACAGGGCGAAGCGGGATAATTAAGAGGGATTGGGAAAGCATCCCTGCAGAAGGTGGGATTTTATCTGAAGCCTGAAAGAAGCCAGGGAAGCCAGAAAGAGGCACACTCCAGGCATAGAGTAAAGAATTTGATTGTATCCTGTCTTAAAAGAAACGGGGCAAATGCTTTCAGTTGAAGTGCTGAAGCATTTTAAAAATTTTTATTGACGTCTTTTGTTTTTGACCTCAGTCAGTTCTGGACATGCCATCCCCTACCTACACAGCCCAGGGGAACTTTGCCTTGTAACAATGAACATCAACAAAACCTTCCCAGACAGAAGATCCAGTATTCTGTATCCATAGTTTGTGTCTCCTACCTCTCCAACAAAAAGAAGATGGTAAGTTTCCCAACTTCTGAAGATGGATTCTTGTTAAGATTATGAGATTTTATTTGTCCATCCTCAGTGTCAAGGACTATCAAGATGGCTAGGCCACTCTGGGAGATCAGAGCCATGTTTGCCTCTGGTAAGATTGCTGTGGCCATCATCCACAATTGCCAGAGACTTCATTTCTTTCCTGAGCCTCAGTGCATAGAACACATGGCCTTAGCTTTGGAGCTAATCTACAGATGCCAAAATGGTTTGACTAGTCCTCCCTCTGATTTGGTCTCTATAGGCACTTATTCTCAGTTTTCAATTTGGAATTTGCAGAGATTTGGTCATTTCCACATCAAATCAACATATTTATCAGATCTGATGATCATATATGATTACAGATCTAGAGGTGGAAGGAACTTCAGAGGTCATGTAGTGCAACCCCTCATTTTACACCTGAGGAAACTAGGAGTCACAGAAGTAATTGACTTGACTCAAGTTTCACAGGTAGTAAACATTAGAGGCATGATTTGAATCCAGGTGACTTAACTACAGAGTCAGTAAGCTTCCTCCTTTACCACTCTTCCTTCATGTGACTATGAAGTTCTATCTTGCTGCCCCACGGGACATGATGCAAGACACTTTTTGCTTTGACAACAGTAGTGAATGGGGAAGAGATGTTCTGATTCCTGTGATTTGTTTGACATAGTGTTTTTAAACATCCAGGCAATGGAAACATTTTAAAAACCATTCAATGTGTGCATTAATCTCTTTGAATCTGCAGGATGTAAGGGATGATGGCCTCAAAGACTATATTCTAACAGGCTTTGTGTTAGTTTGGCAAATTTAAAGCCACGTGTGGATGGTTGTTTTATTTTGTTTTACTCCGTGTGTGTGTGTTTAAAGCTTCATTAAGACACAGGATCCAAGGTTTACTATTGATTTTATTCTTACTGTGCCCATGTAGACAAAGAAAAATAAACTTGAGGCAACGACCCAAAAAACTAGGGTCAAAAATTCCTTATTCCAATCATTTGCTCAGATAAAAATCAGGGACTAGTTAACCTTTCTCTTCACTTGGCTCCTAAAGACCCATTTCCAACAAAATCAAAGCACTTGCTTTTTCTACAGAGTTCTACATAATTTCCCGCTCAGGGAATCACCCTTTCTTCTGTGTTCCACGTGTGCATTGTCAGAGCAAAGGCATCCATTGGACATCATCTTAGTCAATAATGTGGAACCCATTGCCGGTGTATATTTGAGTTCAGTGTTTGATGTAATACTACAGCGGCCCCCTAACCTTCACCAAAGTGTAAAGGACACGGATTCACAAGTAAGAGAACACAAATAAATGGCAAGGATACAAAACTGAGGACATTGAAGGCCATCCATTGAATGGCCCTCAGAAACTCCTGTGTTTACTAGCCAGTTTCCTTATCTGAAAGGCCTGTCACATGGAATAATCATATATTTTGGCTTAGGAATATTGAAATATCCTTACAAGCTCTCTCATGAGACGGAACTGAAAAACACACATACACACATATACATAAATACTACACACATGTGTACATGAACACAGAACAATGCATATGTGTATGCTTATATATGTACACACATGGGTATATACATTTAGATCTATATGCATATGTGTATAGATATAGATGTATGTGTGCATATATGCATATCAAACCAAAACTTATCTAGTGTAATCAGTTAAACTTATATGAAATATATCATAACTAATCAGTCAGACATAAAACTATACTCTAGGTCAGGGATGGGGAACCTGTATCCTAGAGGCCACAAGTGGCCCTCTAGGTCCTCAAGTGCAGCCCTTTGACTGAATCCAAACTTCACAGAACGAATTCCCTTAATGAAAGGATTTGTTCTATAAAACTTGGACTCAGTCAAAAGGCCACACCCAATGACCTAGAGGGCTGTAGATTACCTACCCCTGCTCTAGATTTTTAGACATCATATTTTTAATCTATTAAGCAATAAAACAGACATGCTTTTATTTTTAGAAGTTGTAAAAAAGTATATCTCATGAGTTTATCATCTAAAATGAAATTCTATAGAAGTTCAGTTTTCTAAAAAAGGGACACCTCTGTAGGAATCGATGTGCCTACATAGAGAGCTCTCTAATGCACTGAGATTTTTTAAAAAAGATGTACGTCAAAAATGAAAGATAAAAAGCATGAAACTAAAGGTGAATATAAAAGTATTAATTGTTGTTCAGCTGTATCCAACCCTTCATGATCCCATTTGTGGTTTTCTTGGCAAAGATACTGGAGTTCTTTGCCATTTCTTTTTCCATCCCATTTTACAGATGAGGAACTGGGGCAAACAGGGTTAAGTGGCATCGCCAGGATCCCACAGCCATTAAGTGTCTGAGTTCAGATTTGAACTCATGAAGATGAGTCTTCCTGACTCCAGGCCTGGTGCTATGTGCACTATGGCGTCACCTAGCTGCCCCATAAGTAACGGAGCCAGTGTTTGAAGATGAGTCCTTTCATTACATATCCAATGTTCTTTCTTCCAGATGAATGCAGTGATCAGTAAGGAGCCAAAATGAATTTACTAAAAACAAATCATATAAAATTTATCTCTTTAATTTTTAATTTAGGTGGCTAAGTTGGAAGGAATGGCACAGAGAAAGCCCATTTTGGTTTCCATTTCACATTGCTTATTTTAGGTATAGCTTAATATGTACAGTATTCTAACACTATAACCAGCCCTCTAAACTGCTAAATAAATTAAACATGTGGTAAGACACAACAGAGAAAATTCTAGATCTGGAGTCAGAGGACCTGGGTTTGAATCCCACCTCTGTCACTTATTTTCTGCATTAAATTTGGATAATTCCTTTTACCTCTCTGGGCCTATTTCCTAATTTATAAAGTGAAGGAATTGGAATATTTAAAAGCTCTTAAGTTATTTCCATCTCTAAATCAATGACCCTATAATCTTGATATTTTAAGAAAGGATCAAAGCTCTCAAAAATATAACTTTGTGTATCACTATTTTTCTTTTCAATAAGACTCTTTCAAAGGGCTCTTGTAGATTTTTTTCTATCTGATTTCTTTTTGTGCATAATCTTTAGCAGCTACCAAAGTGGATCTGCTTAAAGCTGTTTTGGAACTAGGGCATTGTTTTCCAGGAAATTTGCTTTTAGCCTTTTTACTACGTGCTCCCTCTAGTTATGTTTTCTCCATACATCAGACTCGTGCTGTTGACAGGGAGTGTTTTGTCTATGAAATGGGGTACTATGTGTCATCCCAGTCTGTGGAGGCTGCAGCTTTGCAGGCCATAACCCACTGTTCTGTATTTTGTCTTCATTCAGCATCATGCTTACTCATTATCAGCAGGAGAATTGTGCAATACATGTCCTGAAAAACAATGCTAAAGTCAAGGACAAAGTTTAATTTTCAAAGGAAAAACCTTGTCATCCAGGGGACCCTCCAAAGGGAAGTTGTTTTGAAGCAAAAAAAAAAATGTCCCGCCTATGTTCGAGAGACAACATAGTGGAATGATGCAAACATTTGCAAAATGCTAGTTTTATTTTGCATCATCTCCTGATGGGGTGATGAAAGACCTTTGCCTCACTTGGGCAATTTGGTTTCCACAATGCAAACTATTGTAAAGGTTAGGGCAAAAATACCCGGGGTCCATTTGTACCTTCTGATAAATATATTGAATGATAAGAATAGTATATCCTGAATGCATTTGGACCACATTTAGAAAAAGCCTAATTACATATCCATATGTGCATGTATGTATACATGTATACACATATATGTATATATGTATGTGTACATACATACACACATAATATATTATCCCCTGGGTAAGCTCTGATTGAAGGCAGTTCTTTGGCAGCTGGTGATCAGGTTTGATTATCTGGCAACATTCTTTATCTCTCTGAGCTTCAGTTTCCTCAGGTCTAAACTGAGGAGTTTGTGTTCTGTGACCTCCTGGGTCTCATTCAGCTCTACATCTCTGGTCATTTTCCAAGTTGCAGTTTTCAAGATAAAGAATAGTAGTCTCATGACTTGCATCTACGCTCAGAATAGGGAGATAAAGGGAGATAAAGCCTAGCTATTTCTCTCATCCATTGCATTATATCTGGAGAAGATTTTCATGCAAGATGGCAAATTCCTTGAGAACAGGAGCTATGTCGCATTTATTCTGCATTCTTCCCTGTGCCCAACACAGTGACTTGCATAAAGTAGCTGCTTATAAATTGTGTATTGCTGTGCAATGAAGCAGGCAATGGAATTTACTGAGAACGTATTGTGTACCCAATTTCTTTTCTCGATATCTCTGTGTTATATAACAGTGTGAAGGATGTGACAAAAGCAATAAGTATCAATTAATTATAGTGTTTCAGGTGCAAGTTAAGGAGGACCAGAAATTAGGGTGGTAGAAGATGGAATAGAAAGGAAAGGAATGGATATAAGAGATGAAATAGATGAAAAAAATCAACAAGAATTTTAATGGGATTGAGTAGAAAGTGTTAAAGACAGGAAAGAGCCAAAGAGGATTCAGGCTTTTTAAGCTGGCTTGCAATTATTATAATTATAATATATTCATAATATATGTTTGTATATAAATATATAACATATTTATAACATAATTATAAAATTATAAGGATGATGGCACTTTTAAAAGAAAGAGAGACGTTGGGGAAAGTGGCAAGATTTGAGGAAATGGGAGTGGGGAGATAGTAAGTTCAGTGTTGGACATGTTGAGCTTAAGATGCCAGTAGGACAATCAGATGAAGATATCTACCTTGAAATTGGAGGTATGCTATTGGAATTAAACAGGACATTAGCTGTCTTGTAGCATTTTAATAGAATGATGAGTATTAAATTAATGTAATAGAATTATTAATAGAAATGTAATAGAATTATTAATAGAAAATTAATTTAATAGAATGATGAGTATTAAAATTAAAATAGAATAAGGGGTGGTAATGAGGGAGCAGAGGCAGTGTCTATAGATTATTCTTTCTAGAAACGGAACAATTAACAGGAAGATGAAATCATCGAATTTCAAAATTGGAAGGGACCTTTGATGACATCTAGTGCAATCTGTTACTAACGAAAAATCTTCACTATGGAGCATCTGACCAGTGGGCATCCAGTCTTTAACTAAAGTCTGTCTATAATAGGGAACCTACCATCTCCCAAGATTGTCCATTGCATGTTTAGTCAGCTCTAGTTGTTAAGCTTTTTTCCCTCACATGTGACCTGAATTTACCAACTTGAAACATTTACCCTTGATTTCTAGTTTGGCCTTCGGAGGCCAAACAGAACAAATCTAATAACACCTCTTCTATGCAATAGCTCTTCAGATACTTGAAGACAGCTAAAGTGTCCTTTCTGAATCTCTCTCTTTTGTAGGCTACTTGGGAATACTAAATAGTAAATTGATGTGGCCTTGAGGCCACAGGTTCCCCACCCCTGAACCAGTCTGTATATCACATGGATTTGAGGACCTCCATCAAGTTGTTCCAGTGCCCTTCCTAAAATATGGTACCCCAAACTAAATGTAATATTCCAGATGTAGTCTAACCAGGGCAGAGGAGAGAGATACTATCACCTTGGCCCTGGTGGAGGTTCTAATTCATGGTAGAACTATATTTCTCTTAATATATTACATTTGATTCAACTCATACTAACCTTTCAGGCCTGAAAATTTTCCAGATTTTTTTTTTTCTAGATAAACTATTGCCTACCTATGCCTCTTCCATTTTGTATTCGTGAAATTGAATTTCTGAAGCCAAGTGTAAGACTTTACATTTATCTCAATTGCATTTCATTCTATTAAGTTCAGCCCAATATTGTAACCTATCAAGATATTTTGGGTTCTGAATCTGTTTTACAGTCTATTAGCTAGGCCTCCCAGCTTTCAATGAAATTTAATGAGAAAATAGCCTCAGTAAATGGTACAGTCTGGGGAAGTATTTTTGTTGTAGGATAAGAAAGACCTGAACATTCTTGTAGACAGAAGTAAAATAGCCAGTAATGAGGAAGAGATTGAACATGGGAGAAAGAGGATGATTCAGCGGAAAAAGCTCCTCAGGCTATGGGAGGGGGTAGGAACAAGGTGACAAGCAGAAGATTTACTCTTGGTAAGGAAGACAACTACTTCATTCCCTGAAACTAAAGGAAAGGTGAGAAAGAGAGGTGAAGACGTAGAAAGTGTTTGAATCATGGAGGGTGGTAAATGAAGCTGATGACAGTGGACCTCCACACTGCCATCTTCCTACCTTTTGAGCTGTATCTTACATTATTTTTCTTCATGTGCTCTATGTTCTGGTCAAACCAAACTCTTTACTGGCCCCTGTACGTTCCCAGATATTTCTTGCCACTGCGTCATGCTATTCGGGTCATTCCTTGTGTCTTCCTATAGACATTATCTGCAGTTTCTTCCAAGAATAAATGTACGACTCCTCAGTTTTAAGTAACTGATGGAATGATTCATTCCTGAGACCAAGACTTGACATGGGTAATGATCAGATTGAAGTTTATTCGAGATCCATCTTTGAATTCATACTCTTACATTATTCCCATCATTTGCTTTCCTTCATACCGGTGCCAGATTAATCTATGCCTTTGGATATAGCCCTAGCCATATCACCTCTCTGCTCAAATATCATCAGTGGCTTTCTACTGCCTCCTGAGTAAAGTTACAGTGATTTTGCCTTGCATTCAACACCATACGGGGTCTCTCACCACCCTGGTTTTAAGCCTTATCTCCAGCGACTCTGCTTCTCATCTAAGTTCCAGTCGAACTGGAATCCCCTCTACCTCCCGGGAAGTCACCCTGCGCTTTCCGGTTTTGGCATCTTTGCACACGCTGTCACCTAAGCATGGAATGTGCTTCCTCCCCCTCACTGCCCATGGAACTGCTAAGCCCAACTCAAGCACCACCACCTACATGGATCCAGGGAAAAAATTGTTTTTCAAGTATCACGTTAGCCACCGCGTACATGAAGAAAAGTGCGAAATAGTCCCTGCTCTTTAAGAATTTCATGAGCTACCATTTTCTGGGTTCTTCTTGGGTCCAGAGTCCAATATTAGGAGCAGTGAATAGAAGTTGCAAAGAGGCAAATTTTAATGATAAAAGGAAAAACAGTAACAATTGGAGCTATCCAAAGGTGAATTGGGCTGCCTTAAGAAGTAACAGATTCTCCTTCACTAAATGTCTTTAAGCTGTCTGAGTAATTGGTTGGGTAGAGAGGATTTTTCTTCAGGTATGAGTTAAGCTGGATGGTCTCTGAGGTCTCTTCTAAACTCTGAATAATTCTATGAAATCTGACCCCTTACCTGCCACCTACTCCAAGATGCCCAGATGGTTCTGTGGAGTCAGAAATGAACTTTCTTTCCTCATATTAATGTGGTTGGTACCTGTATTTTACTATCATTGTATAGTATATATTTGTGTATGTATTGTATTTCTCTCATGAAGTTCTAAATTCCATTGTCAAGGAACCATGTATTAAGTATCTTTATATATTTATTCCTGTGCCAGACTTGGTTCTCTGTTTTTGTTTCTAAATATTTTTATTTATTTTGTCAAATATTTCCCCATTACATGTAAAACAAATTTAATGACCATTTTATTTTTAATCTTGCATTCCAAATTTTCTCCCTCTCTTCTGTCCTTCACCTCTCCTTAAGAAGGTGAACACTTTCATTTCAGTTGTCCATGGGAAGTCATGCCAAACATATGTCTATATTAGCCATGTTGCAAAAGAACACACAAATAAAATAAAATGATAAAAATAAAGGACATTTTTTTAAAAAAAATTATGCTTCAGTCTGCCTTCAGAGTTTGTCAGTTGTCTCTCTGGGAGTAGATAACATTTTTCATCATGGGTGCTTTAGAATTATCTTGGATCATTGTCTTGCTCAGGGTAGCTAAGTCATTCACAGGTGATCATCCTTCCAATATTGCTTTGGCTGTACAATGTTCTCCTGGTTCTGCTCACTTCACTTTGCATGGGTCTGCCCAGGTTTTTCTGAAACCATCCTGTTTATCATTTCTTATAGTATAATAGTATTCAATCACAATCATATACCACAACTTTTTCAGCCATTCTCCGATTGATGGGCATCCCTTCAATGACCAATTCTTTGTCCCCACAAAAAGAGCTGCTATAAATATTTTTTGTATAAATAGGTATTTTTTCCTCTTCTTTGATCTTTTTGGGATACAGATCTAATAGAGGTATCGCTGGGTAAAAAGGTATGCACAGTTTAAGAGTCTTTTAGGGTACTTACAAATTGTTCTACAGAATGCTTGGACTAGTTCGCAACTCCAACAATGGTGCATTAGGGTCCCAATTTTTCCACATTCCCCTCTAGTATTTGTGTGTGTGTGTGTGTGTGTGTGTGTGTGTGTGTGTGTGTGTATGACAAAGAGAGAGAGAGAGAGAGAGAGATGTTAGCCAATTTGATAGGTATGGGGTGATATTTCAGAATTGTTTTACATTTCTCTAATTTGTAGTGATTTAGAGCATTTTTTCATGTGATTATTGATAGTTTTGATTTCTTCTTCTAAAAACTACCTGTTCATATCTTTTGACTACTTATCAACTGGGGAACAGCCCTTATTTTTATAAACTTGGTTCAGCTCCTTATACATTTGAGAAATGAGGCCTTTATCAGAGAAACTTGACAAAATTTTTTTCAAATTTTCCTATTTTCCTCTTAATTTTGGCTGCATGCATTTTGTTTGTGCAAAAGCTTTTTAATTTCTTGCAATCAAAATTGTTTCTGTAATCTCTTTTATCTTTTGTTTGGTCATAAACTCTTCCCTTATCCATACATCTGGAAGGTCCATTTTTCCATGCTTCCCTAATTTATTTATGATATCACCCTTTATGTCTAAATCATTTATTCATTTTGACCTCATCTTGGTATAAGGTGTGAGATGTTGGTCTCTGCCTAGTATCTCCCAAACAGCTTTCCAGTTTTCCCACAAATTTTTGTCAAGTGGTGAACTTTTACTCCAAAGGTTTGGATCTTTGGGTTTATCAAATAACAAATTATTATGGTCAGTTACTACTGGGTATTATGTGCCTAATCTATTCCATTGATCCATCACTTTATTTCTTAGCCAGTAGCACATTGTTTTTGATATTACTGCTTTGTAATCTCCCTTCACGTTTTTTTTGCATTGATTCCCTTGATATTCTTGACCTGTTGTTCTTCCAGATGAACTATTTTCCAGATGTTACTATTTTTCTTCCTCTATGGAATTTTTTTATTTAATTTATTTAATATATTTAGTTTTCAGCATTGATTTTCACAAGAGTTTGAATTATGAATTTTCTCCCCATTTCTACCCTCCCACCCACTCCAAGATGGCATTATAGAATAATTTTTTGGTAGTTTGATTGGTATGATACTAAATACGTAAATTAACTGATGCTGAATTATCATTGTTATTACATTGTTTCAATCTGTCCATGGGCAATTAATATTTCTCCAATTGTTTACCTCTTTCTTTATTTGTGTGAAAAGCATTTTGTAATTGTGTTCATATAATTCCTGATTTATCTTGAGGAGTAAATTTCCAACTGTTGTTTTTTTTTTTCAATTGTCTGTATTATTTTTATTGGTGTTTGCCTTTCTATTTATTCCTGTTGGGTTTTGTTGGTAGCACATAGAAATGCTGCCAAGTTATGTAGATTTATTTAATATCATGCAACTTTGTTGAAGTTATTTATTATTCCAATTAGGTTTCTTTGTTTTGTTTTTAGCTGATTCTCTAGGGTTCTCTGAGTATGACATCATATTACCTGCAAAGAGTGATAGTGTTGTTTAATCATTGCCTATTTTTATTCTTGTAATTTCTTTTTCTTACCTTATTGCTGTGGCTAGTATTTCTAGTACAGTATTAAATAATTGCGGTGATATTGTACATCCTTGCTTCATTCCTGATCTTAGTGAGAAGACTTCAAGTGTATCCTCATTACAGATGTTTGCTCTTCGTTTTAGATAGATACCACTTATCATTTTAAGAAAGGTTCCATTGACTCCTATGCTTTCTAAGTGTTTTTAGCAGGAACGGATGTTGTATTTTGTCAAAGGTATTTTCTTCATCTATTGATTCAATCTTGTGCTTTTTGTTATTTTTGCTGATGATATGGTCAAATATACTGATAGTTTTCTTGATATTGAACCAGCCCTGAATTCCTGGTATCAATCCCACTTGGTCATAGCATATGATCTGTGTGATATATTGATGTGATCTCCTTGCTAGTATTTTGTTTATTTATTTATTTACTTTCGGCACTGATATTCATTAGGGAAATTGGTCTATACTTTTCTTTCTCTGTTTTTGCTCTCCCTGGTTTAGGTATCAAAACCATTTTTTCTGTCATAGATAGGACTCCTTCTTTACTGACTTTTTCAAATAGTTTATATAGTATTTGGGATTAATTGTTCCTTGAATGTTTGGTAGGATTCACTTGTGAATTAATTTGATCCTGGGGATTTTTTCTTAGGGAGTTCATTGATGGCTTGTTCAATTTCTTTTTCTAAAATAGGATCATTTAAGTATCTTATTTCCTCTTCTGTTAATCTGGGAATTTGTATTTTCTTGGTAAATATTCATCAACATCATTTAGGCTGTCAGTTTTATTGGAATATAACTGGATAAAATAACTCCAATAATTGCTTTAATTTCATCTTCATTCACCCTTTTCATTTTTGATATTTGTAACTTGGTTTTCATCTTTCTTATTTTTAATCAGATTAACCAATGATTTACCTATTTTATTGTTTTTTTCATAAAACCAATTTCTTGTTTTATTTAATTCATTTTTAATTTATTAATCTCTTCTTTAATTATCAGGATTATGATTTTGCTGTTTAATTAGGTGTTTTTACTTTGTTTTTTAAAATTCTTTTAGTTGCATGACCGATTCATTAATATGCTCTTTCTCTCTTGTTTTGATGTATGGATTTAGAGATATAATTTTTCCCCCAAGTGCTGCTTTGGCTATGTCCCATACATTTTTGAATGTTTGTCTCATTGTTGTCATTCTCTTTAATGTAATTACTGATCATTTTTTATGATTTGTTCTTTGACCCACTCATTCTTTAGCATTAGATTATTTAGTTTGCAATTAGCTTTAATCTATGCTTTCTTGGCCCTTTATTAAATTTTTTTATTGCATTATGGTTTTAAAAGAGTGCATTTAATACTTCTGCTTTTCTGAACTTGATTGTGAGGTTTTTATGCCCTAATACACAGTAAATTTTTGTGCAGGTGTCATATGCATCTGACAAAAAGGTATATTCCTATTTCCATTCAGTTTTCTCTAGAGGTCTAGCATATGTAACTTTTCTAAGATTCTACTCACCTCTTTGACTACTTTCCTATTTCTTTTATGCTTAGATTTATCAGAAAGTTTAGTTCCCCCACCAGTATGGTTTTACTATTTCCTACTGTAATTAATTTTCTCCTAAGAATTTGGATGCTATGCCATTTGGTGCATTGAATCTTGTCTGATTTTGACTATTTCTCCACAGTACTTGAATGGTTTCTTTCCTGCTGCTTGAAGTATTTTCTCTTTGACATGAAAGCGCTGCAATTTAGCTGTAATATTCATGGGAGTTTTCATTTTCAGATCTCTTTCAGGAGGTGCTTGGTGGATTTTTTTGTTCCTATTTTACTCTCAGCTTCTAGAATATCAGGGCATTTTTCCTTGATAATTTCTTGAAAGATGATGTCTAAGCTCTTTTTTTTTTTATCATGGGTTTCAGGCAGCATAATAATTCTTAATTTATCTGTCCTTGACCTATTTCCAGGTCAGTTGTTTTTTCAATGAGATAGTTCACATTTTCTTCTTTTTTTCATTTTGTTGATTTTATTTGATTGTTTCTTGACATCTCACAGAGTCTTTAGCTTCTACTCACCAAATTCTAATTTTTAAGGAATTATTTTCTTCATTGATCTTTTGTACCTCCTTTTCCATTTGTCCAATTCTACTTTTTAAGGAGTTCTTTTCCTCAGTAAATTTTTGTGCAACTTTTTCCATTCAGCCAATTCTTCTTTTTAAGTTGTTCTTCTCTTCAGTGGATTTTTGTGTATCTTTTACCCTTTGGCCTATTCTGTTTTTTAAGGTGCTATTTTCCTCAGTATTTTTGTGCCTCCTTTGCCAAGCTGTTAACTCTTTTTTCATGTTTTTCTTGTATCATTCTCATTTCTTTTCCTAAATTTTTCTCTACCTCTCTTATTTTTTAAAATCCTTTTTGAGCTCTTCCAGGAATTCTTTCATGGCCTGAGCCACATACTTTTCTTTGAAATTTTGCATGTAGTGGTTTTGGCTTTGTTTTCTTCTGAGTTTATGTTTTGATCTTCTCTGTCACCGTAGTAACTTTTTATGCTCAGGTTTTTTGTTTTTGTTTTGTTTTTTTTTTTTGGTGGTTGTTGCCTTTGCTTGCTTTTCTGGCCTGTTTCTTGACTTTAACTCTATGTTAAAGTGGGGCTCTGCTCTTAGGGCAGAGGGGCCATTGTTGTGCATTTTTGTGCAGCTGTTTTCAGAGCTAGTTCTCGAGGTCCATAAGTCTTCCAAGGTGGTATGATCTAAGGAAAGGTGTGGTCTCTGTTCTCGTGGCCTGTGCTCTGTCTGTGAGTGATCATGAGCACTCTTTTCCACAAGGAATTGTGACCAATATCCCCACTCTTCTGTGGCCATAGGGTCTGGTGTGCTAATGCTCCTTCTCACCCTGAGACTGTGACCCAACCAGATTTGTGTATGGGCAGTGCAAGAGTCCTGCACCCAGTGCCAGTAAAAGGACCTCTATAATCTCCTTCTGACTAGTTATTCTTCCCCCTTATCATCTTTGGGCTGAGAGCCACTGCTGCCATAATGATTCAGTTACTCCCAAGGTGTGCTCCTGGTTTGCTAGGGCCACACTTTCACCAACACAGCCTGTGCTGAACTGAGCTCAGGTACAACAAACCTTTCTTGCTCACCTTCTGCATAGTCTTGGGCTGGAAAATTATTTCACCCCCTCCTTTGTGATTTCTGCTTTTCCAGAATTTGTTTTGAGGTACTATTTAAAGGTGTTTGATGGGAAATTTTGGAGAGTTAAGATGAGTTCCTGCCTTCTCTTTCCCATCTTATCCCTTATACCTATGAAAACTTTCTCATCTTAGCACTGGTGAGAAACACAATATTAGTAGGTGGTTAGCATTGTATCTGTGGCTTCCCACCACCTCTCCAAAACTGTATATATTAGAAGTGTATCCCTTACTCTACAGACAGCAGTGTATGTATATGTGTGTGTTGGGGGGAGGGTGTGGTGTGGTATATTTGTGTGTGCATATATATGTATACTGTGATGGATCCAGTAAAAAATATTCTACTCAAGTGAGAGATCTAAGCTTACCTCTGATCCCAGCATGAGATAGCACATTTATATTTATTACCACAGCTATTGTTACATGGTGATAGCAATAAGGTATCAGTGCCATAAGCAAACACTGGGCCCTGCAGTTCCAGAGTTGAGTGTCCTCAGCTTCATCTGCCCAGAATTGGTCCATGTGAGGTTTTGGACTCTGGAACTTGGTTATAACCCCATCTGTACAGGGCTCACCTTTGTCCTTCTTTGCCACTGACCTGCATAGGCTGGGAACCAATCTTGCCAAATGGCAGCAAATATGACGTTAGGAGAACTGAAAGTTCAAGTCTGTGATTAATAAATAAAGCATTTTGAATAGTATTGAAAATTAAAAAAAAACAATTGCAGGACTGTACCAAATGCTATAGAATAAAAAATAATAAGCATGCCTCTTAAAGGAATACAACTATAATATTTTTGAGGTTAATATGCCTAATGAAAATATGACATTCAATATCACGAATTGGTAAGAATAAAAATACCTATTTCTAAATGGATAACTAGTTATTCTATGTGAAAAATACTATCCCTCTAAGAAAGGAACAATCTGACAAATAAAGCTCAAAACAACTAAGGCACTTGTCCAAGTTTACATAATTAGTACATGACTAGAATAGCAACATGACAGAAATGGATTAAGATGGCTGGAGAGGGGTCAGGGAGAGGGGTAATGGGGAAGAGTACTGAGGGGCTTTAATATAAGATTGATTTTTAGTTTGATGTAGTATCTATGCCACTGCTAGGTCTATACCCCCAAAGAAATCAATGAAAGAAATAAGACCAATGTGAATGAAAATATTTATAGCAACTTTTTTCATGACAGCCCCAAATTGGAAAAGAGCGTGTCTTCTATTGGGAAATCACTAAATAAATTGTGGTTTATGAGTGTAACAGAATGTTATCATGCCATAAGAAGTGACAAAATGGACCGTTTTAGAGCAAACTGGGAAATTCTTTATGAACTGAGGCAGAAGTAGGAAAACAACATATACAATAATAACAACCTTATAGAGAAAAACGACTTTGAAAGAATTTAGATCCTTAATCAACACAATGATAAACCACATATCCAAAAGAATAAAGACAAAAAAGTATAACTCGCCTTCTGCTAGAGAAGTAATAACTTAAAATGAGGAAAGAGGCATATGTTACAGATACGGCCAACATGGGATTTGTTTTGATGAACTATGCATGTGTTATTGAGGATTCATTTATTATTTTTTTGATTTGCTCAATGGGGGTAGGATAATAAGAGGCACAGAATAACAAAAGAAAGGAATGAAAAATTAATATATTACTGGGCAGATGGGCGGCACAGTGGATAGAATATTGGCCCTGGAGTCAGAAAGACTCATCTTCATGAGTTCAAATCTGGCCTCAGATGCTTGCTTATTAGCTATGTAATACTGGGTAGGTCACTTAACCCTATTTACCTCAGTTTCCTCATCTGTAAAATGAGCTGGAGAAGGAAATCATCCAGTATCTTTGCCAAGAAAACTCCAAATGAAGTACAAATAATCAGACAAGAGTGAAACGACTAAACAACAACAAAAATATTATTAAAAAGGCATCAGTAAAATAAATGAAAAAGACCATACATAGGGTAACAATAGGGAACTAGTGTAGATTATTAAGCACATGTTCTTCTCTATAACAATTTTCAGCTGTCCTTATGATAACCTAGGAAGTTGTTAGGACTATGATTTTTTTTTCCTTTCTGCTTGTCCTTTATGTTATTTGATATAACAAATATATTCAGGCCAAGAGATGACCTGACATATTCCCAAACCCTTCAGCTACTAGTCCCTTCCTCTACCTCTAAAATTATTTTGTATTTACTTCATATATATTTTGTAAATATTATTTATGAACACCTTGTTCCCCCAATAAAATGGAAGGTTTTGGAGGGCAGAAACTATTTCTTCTTCCTTTTTTTCTCCTATATTCCTCAGCACCTAGTACAGGGTCTAGAATATAGTAAGCACTGAAAAACACCTATTAATTGGTTGATCTGTCATCTCCAAATTGTAATCATTAATTTGTGTTATGCTTTTCCTATACATGTTTTTGTGCACATGGTAGGGCTACTATCTGAGCCCAGGGCAGACCAACATCTGAAGCCACGTAGGAGTTGATGTTGCTTCTAGTGGTGGTTACCAGTTCTTGAAAAGTAGCCAGAAAACCCAGGAGAAGTGCTGGCTGTCTGCTTTCTATATCTGAGAAACTATACTGCTAATACCTATTGGACCCAAAAAAGAAAAAGGCAGAAGAATAACAGAAAAAGAGACTCATTCTTTTCCATTTAATAGTGACTTTTTGCTAGAGAGTCTCATATACTTTTCCATTTCCCATTTTATAGACTGAGAGTCTGAGGCTTATGGAAATTAAGTGACTTTAAGTTATTTACCCACAGCCATTTCAGAAGACAATATCAGCATCTAGAAGAGAACTCCAATCTCCAAAATGGGTTATACTCAACCAAATTTATCCCTGTGCCATAATTTATTAATCCAGTAACCTTTATGCAAAAGTGTTGACTTCTAAAGGGCAGCATATTCAAAGTGAATGTTTTATTTACTAGCTTAATTTCTTTTTTAAAACATTTCCACATTAGTCATGTTGTGAAAGAAGAATCAGAACAAAAGGGAAAAACCACAAGAAAGAAAAAAAGAGAAAATAGTATGCTTTGATCTACATTCAGACTCCATAGTTCTTTCTCTGGATGTGAATACCATTTTCCATCATGAGTCTTTTGGAATTGCCTTAGATCATTGCATTGCTGAGAAGAGCAGAGTCTATCAAATTTGATCCTAGCACAATATTGTTGCTACTGTGAACAATATTCTCTGAGTTCTACTCACTTCACTCAGCATCAGTTCATATACGTCTTTCCAGGTTTTTTCTGAAATTTGCCTGCTCATCATTTCTTATAGCACAATAGTATTCCTTTACATTTATATACCACAACTTGTTCAGCCATTCACCAATTGATGAGCATCCCCTCAATTTCTAATTCTTGGCCACCACAAAAAAAGACCTACTATAAATATTTTTCATACATGTGGGTCCTTTTCCTTTTTTAAAAAATCTTTGGGATACAGACCTAGTAGTGGTATTACAGGATCAAAGGGTATGCACTGCTTTATAGCCCTTTAGGCAGTCTCCAAATTGCTCTCCAGAATGGTTGGATCAGTTCACAATTCTACCAACAATGCATTAGTGTTCCAATTGTCCCACATCTTCTACAACATTTATCACTTTTGTCATATTAGCCAATCTGATAGGTGTGAGATGGTACCTCAGAGTTGTTTTAATTTGCCTTTCTCTAATCAATAGTGATTTAGAGCATTTTTCATAACATTAAAGTGGCTTTAATTTCTTCATCTAAGAACTGCTTGTCCATATCCTCATACCATTTATCAATCGGAGAATGACTTGTATTCTTATAAATTTGACTCAGTTTTCTATGTATTTAGAAGATATTAGTCTGTGCCTGATTTCTGCAAGACTGCTTTCTAGCCTTCCCAAAAATTTTACCAAATAATGAATAAAGACATTTGGAAAGAGAAAAAAATAACTTTATCAAAGTCTTACTGTAGAGATGAATGTTTCCAAGACTACTTTGAACCATCTCAAGAAAGACAGAACTTCTTCCATTTGTCACTTTCATTGTCACCAGAAAGCAGTTATCGAGGTATGATCGTGTTGTGATGGGTTGTATCTATATTTTAAAGGCCCACTTTTATATAGTGATCCATAATTACAATACCCATCCCATGCATCATCTAATTCATTCATTTGCAACCCAACCAAGTAGGTGGTGTATCACTGACCCATTTCATATATGACAAAATTGCTGCCGAGAGAGCCTCAAGCACAAAGGAGGTACAAAATAATTATGTTTTAAAGGTTTCTTTCTCCATTATGAGATGCTGGTGAGAATGGTATTGGCTGCAGAGGATAATAGAGCCTTAATCATCACATTCATATCGTTTCTATGTAGTACGACGCTTCTGATGTTTCTTAAGATGAATTTTCTGTCTGAAAGTCTTTCCGCATGCATTACATTCATAAGATTTGTCTCCAGTGTGGATTCTCTGGTGACCAGTAAGGATTCTGTCAAAGATTGGCAGAGCTGGGATCTAACCCAAATCATCTAATGCCAAGCCCAATAATATGTGGAGTTGTAATGCATACACTATAGTCCTCTAATAATGACCAGACATTTAATAAATGTATTGGTGCCTAATTTGTCTATGTGCCATTTATTTGTCATTTTGGACAATTGCAACACATTAAAATACATACCTTGATAAAATAGACAAATGCTTGTGTGTGTGTGTGTTTGTAAAAATTAGATATAAAAAAGAAATGAAGAAAAAAAAGAAAGGCATTTCAAATTTCCTTCTTATATTAAAGTTGAAATGCTTTCTAATTAGATTGTAGAATTTTTGCACCTAAGACCAAAATAAGCACTGATATATTTGAATGAATATGGGGTACATAATATCATAGCTATTTTGTAAGTGTCTTACATGTATCTGTTTATTTAAATGTTTTCTCCATTTTTATGTAAGCTCCTAGATGGCAGGAAATATTATCATTTTTTTATCTCTCCTTGTATTTCTTGTCCTTGGAAGTGTTCTTGCACGTAGTAAATGTTTAATAGGTGTGCATTGATTGATTAAATGAAGGATCGGTACTATAAAAGAATGGAATTGTCTTGGTTTGAGATGTTTCATGAGACAATTTGTCATTTGTCATTGTGTTATACCCTTTTCTACCTAATAATGAGTGACAAAACCTTCTGACGCCTGGCCCATTTGATAATCAAAGGCAAGAATCACAGTCAGCAGTTCCAAAATGTGTTTCAGTGAGGCCAAGTTTGTGATGACATCCTTCAAGGAGAACAGCGACCAAGAGACATCCACAAAAAGAAGATAGTGGCCTTCTAGCATAGTTTTAAAGAACATCTTTAGGCAGTTGTAAGGCTAAAGCCTTCTGACCCAGAAAGAAGATCCATGATGAACTCCACTGATAGCTCCAGAAAACAGAGATAGACACTCTCAATCACTAGTTAAATCTGTACACATGTGCAAAGTAGCACATCTCATCTGTGGTCACCCACGCTTTTGCCTTGATGTTTTTTCCCCCAATATTTCCCTTGGATTCCAGTCCTCTGTTCCAGGTCTGTTGCACAACAGAAATGCTAAAGGTCATTTGTGACAGTCACACAGTCAAAGCAACGCTTCAAATCGGAAACTAAAGAAGAAACATTTGTCATATGTTACAGATTTCCTAAAGTCCTTTGATGTTACAGGTTCTTTCAGAAACAGTATCTCTCTGTTTTTACTAGAGTAAAAATAAACAACGATTTGCAATTTTAGCATTTCACAAACTCTTTTTTGCTCTTCTAGTGGAAAAGATGAAGAGATCTGGGATAAACAATGACGATAATTGTTTTCCACAATAATATAGTTAGGTGGATTTGGAACTGATTAAATGACTGATCTCAAAGAGTAATCATTGATAGCTTGATGCCAAGTCTGGAAGGAGGGATCCAGTAGAATACTCCTAGAAATCTGTCCTTGTCCCTTTGCTGTTTAATATTTTTATCAATGACCTGGGTGAAGGTGCAGATAGGATACTTATCAAATTGGCAAATGGCACAAATATGGGAACAAAAGCTAGCATACTGAATGATAGAATCAGGGTCTTCATGTATCTTGATATCCCTGAATAATTTAAAACTCAATATTAAGGGATAAATATAAAAGTCCTATGTGTGCCTACAGAAAGACACCTTTGCAGGTATGATATAAAGTGAGCTGCATCTGGACAAGAGTTTGTAAAGGTTTTAGTAGGTTGCAGACTCAGTATGTGCCAACATGACAATTAAGAAAGCTGATATGGTCTTTGGTTGCAAGAAGAGAGCCTAGAATATGGATGGTTTTAGACCCATTACACTCTGCCTCGGTTAGGTCACATACGGAGTAGGAGATTCAGTTCTGGAAGCCATCTTTTGGGAGATTCATTCATTGATGAATTGGAGATCATAGAGAGCAACCAGTGTGGTGAAAGGTGTTAAGATTATGTCATAGGAAGATTTGCTGAAGGAAAAATAGATAATCTTGAAAAGAGAAGTTGTAGGGGAGGGATGTACCATCTTTAAGTATACGAAGGGTCGTCAAGTGGAAGAGTATTACACTTTATCTGTTTGGCCCCATGGCAGAGCAACAAACAGTAGGAAGAAATCGATGAGAGTCAGCTCAATGTAAGGTAAAACATCTTAATAATTCAAGCTATCCAGAAGAGGCATGAGATGACCCCATCAGGAAGCGTTGCTCCTCTTTGGAGGCAAAGGCTCACTCATTGGGAATATTGTAGATGAGATTTTGTTCAGGATTGGGTTGGACTAAATAGCTTCTGAAGTCTCTTGTGCCTCTGAAGTAATATGAATCTGTGAAGATTAGAGACAACGATGGTGGATTTAAAGGCAAGAGAATCCTGGTTCTGCCATTGACTATGTGACCTTCTACAAGTCTCTTCTCTCTTGGTCTTAGCAACCTCGTCTGT
>CM053624.1:318413325-318435786 GCA_028646595.1 Phalanger gymnotis | reverse complement strand
TTTGATTTCTAAGGGCCCTTTCCAGCTTTAAATCCAATGATCTCAGGACTGGGAGCCTTCCCCTGATCCTTTGTCTCTCTGACACAGCGTGGATTGGAAAGAATTAACTTCCTTGGTCCTCATCAGAATCCCTTTCCCTACACTTCTTTTTTCTGCCATGGACTGAGTCCTAAGTAGGCTGGTATAAGGGATCTAGTGCAGCTAGGTGGTGCAGTGGATAGAGTGCCAGACCTGGATGCAGGAAGACTCAACTTCCTAAGTTCAGGTCTAGTCTCAGACTTTTACCAGCTATGTGATCCTGGGCAAGTCACTTAACCCTAGTTGCCTCAGTTCCTCATCTGTAAAATGATCTGGAGAAGGAAATGACAAATTACTCCAGTATCTCTGCCATGGAAACTCCCAATGCGGTCACAAAGAGTCAGATATTAAAGAAACAAGCGAGCAACACAAGGAATATGCCAGTTGTTAACTATGCTTATTGGAAATACAGTATCCCATTTATAAGCCCCAAAAAAAGAGATGATCTCTCCTTAGAATTCTCAGAGCTCCCAGATTTGTGTCTGTGCCCTGGTAGGCTCTGGGAATGCTCATAGTAATTTCTGTACATATTTCCAACCTGATGCTGAATTCCATTTTCTAATAGAGGGAGCAGGTTTGATACATCTTCAGGCCGGGCTGCTGAGAATCAGTGGTAACTTTCAGGGTTCCTCATCCCAACTCTTTTTGACCTTGAAGACTTGGCCTCAGACAATTTTCAGTGATGCATGTCAGTTACTCTTACCCAACTCAAGTAAAAAGATGGAAATATTGTTTCACACAACTATCCAAGAAGAGTACTTGGCAAATAGCAAGAGGGCTTGGAAGTCCACTGGGGAACATCATCTCAAACTCTAATAAGTATTTTTTTCATAAAAAATGATCTCCAACAGTAGCTTATCCCGCATCTGTGCCTCTTACTCTTTCCTCATGTTCCCTGATAAATGCAAAAACACATACCATGTTGCATCATTTCTGGTTACTCTAGATAAAGAAGCAATCCCTTCTGGTTAGTGTGACTTATCCTGGAAACTCACACATGTCACCTGAATGCCTGAATTTGGCATAATTTCAAGTTCATCCCTTTAGGACTGAGGAGATTTATTGGGCTTCTAGAATTCTCTGGAAGCAGGACCTGCTTAAGAAGAGGCTGTTGATTGTGAGATGGTCGTAGTGATGTACAAGATTGCTTTATTGTTCCTTAAATGTAGACCAGCCTTTTTTCAGGAACTGACCAGGGATAGCTCTGTAGGAGGGGGGAGAGGAAGAGATAAGAAGAGATTTACATTTAATGTAAATATATATATATATATATATTCTCTATATATCCATATTTTAAAAAAGAAAAAGTTGAAGTATACTAAATAAAGCATGACTTCAGAGGGATGATGGGCTGATATAAAGCTATGCTTTCAGAAATATAAGCTTACATACTTTCTTGTGGGTCCCAACTTTCCATAGAGTATGTTTGAATTGGATGGAACCTTAGAAATACTTAACTTGTGAGAACTTGTTTTTTTCTTTTTTATAATATTTTGATAAATGTATTTCTGTATGATTGCTTGCTTTTATAATTGTGAATTATATTTTATGAATTTCAACATGCTTTTCTGAGTAGTAGACCATAGTATTCACTAGAGTGCCAAAGAGGTCCAAGACACACACTCAAAATGGTTATGAACCCCCGCTCTAATCCTTGATCAGACCCTTATTCCATTGGTAAGGAAAGGTCCAGAAGGGTGATGTGATTTGCCTTAGGTCACCCAGTGAGTTTCACATATAGCTGTGTTTGGAAGTCAGATCTCCTTTCTACTGCTTCTGTACTCTGCAACACTAGGTCATCCACCACCACCACCTACATGCCTCCCTCATTCATATAGGGACAGGTCTGTATTAGAGAATCAAGGGAGAGAAAGCAGCCAGTGAGGCTTGTAAAAAAAAATTCAAAGCAATAGGAGAGCTATTAGAGAAGAAAAATATACATGCTGAAGAAGAGGAAAGTCTTGAGATGGAAGCAGGGTCAAATGCTGCCAAGATGTCAAGGAAGATGAAGACTAAGAAAAAGACATTGGACTGAGTGATTTGCAAGTAATTGGTGACCTTGAATTGGTTGATTAAGAAGTAATTGGTGATCTTAGAGAAAGTGATTTCAGTAGTGTGGGATGGAAGGTAGAGAAACCAGCAAAAGAGTAAGTCAGCTGAAATGAGGAAATAGATGTAGTGGATAGAAGCTATGCTTTAAGTATTTTGGAATGAGAGAAACCGGACATAATGTGAAGTTTTGTGGGGTCAAGAGAAGTGTTTAGTTTAGGTTTTTTTTTTTTTAATAGAAGTGGGCTGAGCAAAGGGTTAGTAAGTCAGGAAGCCATGATTTCTTCTGTATGGGATTGCAATTTATCTCTAATTTAATACCTTATTAACTTATGGTTGAGATGTAAAGTGACCTAACCACAGAGCTACAAAGTAAGGATATGAACTCAAGTGTCTCTTGATTGTGAGTCCAGCACTGTGCCCAGTATATTATGTTAAAATAGTAGGCAAATGTAAGAGTCAGGGGAACTAGATTTCAGTCTCAATGCTTTCATTAATGACCTGTAGTCTTGTGCAAATCACTCTCTAAGCTTCAATTTTCTCAATTATCAAGTGGGCAGGTTAGACTGCATCACCTCTAGCAGCTCTTTCCAGCTCCAAAATTCCATGACTGTTATGAGCCATCATCTATAGGCAAGAAATCAAACAAATAAATACAGTTCTCTTCTCTGGAGCTCTATACACAGTTACTACAGAAGCAGTCACAAATGCATGGGGAAGGTAGCTTCTTTCTTAGCCTGGTCTTTTATTGGCAACCCCTTTCCCACATGAGAGTGGGTCATCTGGTCATGCATGACATCATCAGGAAGATGTGCATGTTCCACGAGGTGTGTCGCTTGATTCCCTGTTGTCATCGATCACTTTTATTTGAGGGATGATTGTTTAGATTATAGTCTGTGGCCAAGGAACGGAGAAGGCAGCAAACATGCCCTCTTGGTCTCATAGAATCTCAGAGTTGGAAAGGACCTCATAGGTTGTGTAATCCAACTTGCACCTGAACAGGAATCCATTCCATGATGTCCTCCCAAAAGTATCCAACCAACTTCTGCTTGAAAATCTCCAGTGAATAGGATCCTATTACCTGCTGAGCATTTGTTATCCTTAAGGAGTTCTTCCTTCCATAGAGGTCTGTTTCTTGTGAGTTAGCTTCTCTCTTTTGGCTCAAGGTGCTATGATTGTACTAGCCACTGGCAGAGCAAGTCGAGAGGCATTTGTAAAGTGCTTACAATGGCCTAGGCACTGTGCTAAGAACTAGGAATAAAAATACGGGCAGAAAGATAATTCGTGTTCTTTAGGAGCTGGCATTCTTCTGGAGAGAGACATTAAAGGAAGCTGGGCATGGGGGGGGAGGGGAAGGTACCCACATTAGGCCATGGTGGAGAAATAAATCTGGACAATCAGGAGTGGAGCCCTGAGAAGAATGAAAGAATGGAGCCAGGCTTCCCAGCCAAGGGATTTCAGAGCCGTAGACTTTAGGCTGGTCTTCATCCAAGTAGCCTACCTGGAACACAGGGAGCTGTATACACAGTAGTCCATATCCTACCCCAAGCTTTAGGGAATTACTGTCACAAAGGACCTCCTTGAAGCCCTCGCCCCATCCCTGGGGATTTCCTTTGGGGGGGGCATCCCTTTCCTCCTGGGAACTATGGTGTCTATCTCTCCTCTCTCCCCTCTCCCATTTCCCCCTTCTATCTAACCCCCTCCCTCAGTCCAATGGACTCCTCTCCCTGGACTAGTCCTGCACACCTAGATTGCTGTAACCTGCCCCCATTGCTCTTCATTTTGAGGTCTCTGTTCAAACAAAACAAGCTTAATCTCTCTTCAAATACTGAATGGTCCTTCAAATATTTGAAAATGGCTATCCTGTCTCTGCTTAAATACTTTCATCCCTACTCTAAACATCCTCAGTTCCTCCAGCTGTGTCCTTGTATAATATAACTTCAAGTTCCTTCACCATCCCGGTCACTTTCCATTCAATTTGCTCCAGACAACTCATAAATAAACTTCCTAAAACATATTGCCCAGAACTGAACATAATAATGAATGTATGAAAAAAATTTGTTAAGTACTTACTATGTGCAAAATACTATACTATAGAGAATATAAGTAGAAAAGGAAGATAGTCACAGCTCTCAAGGAACTCACATACCAATGGTGGACACAACACATATCAGCCATTTCAGCTCTAAGTCAGATGGCAAGGCCCAGTAGTCCTTAAGATTTAGCAGCAAAGCTGATGGTAATACATCTATCATTTGAATTGATAAAAATATTGATTTTGTTGTTGGAACTCTTGATGGTGTGAAGGACTTGGGTGTTGAGAACTTTTTTTTCTCCTGAGTCTTTTGTATCTGTTGCTGCTGAGGAGATAGGGGCTATAGCACCTAGAGAGGTAATTTCCAGGTCGCATCTTCACAAGGGTTGTTTTTCTGGATAATGGCCGTTGGGGGCAGTCTAGAAGCAGCCCATGGGAGTGGGGGAGGGGGTATTGCCATTCTTGGGGCCCCTGAGTTTGCCTGCCCTACAGTGACAGTTGGTTGGCAGTTGGTGTACATGGCGGTGAATATGATCAGCCCCTTCTCCACGGTTTGCCAACCATGGATGATAACAGGTGGCAATGTATTGCTGCAGCTCCCTTAACTCTTAGACTTGCCTGCCCATCCATGGCAGTTGGTTGGCTGCTGCCAGTGGTGGTGATGAGGATGGCAGGTCCCTTCTCCATGGAGATGGAGTGGTGCTTCCCAAGCTGATCATGAAATGGGCAAGAGGAAGCAGAGCTGGTTGTCTGGGAGGTGCCACTATACCTGCGGCAGATAATCCTAAGGCTGTCTGTTCAGGACAATGAACAATGGGGTTGTAACCTTCTTTGAGACACTGCTGAAGTTACTGTAGACTGAGATAGTTAGCTCTTTTGAATTCCATGTCCAGATTGTTGATTCACGTCCAGCTTGGTGTTCACTAAATTCCCTAGACTCTTTTTTTTAATAAGAACTTTTGTAAATTAGAATAATAGGATCTAGAATAGCAAGACACTTCATAGATGTTTGTGTCTGACCCTTCCATTTACTATATTGGCACTGAACTCTCATTAATGCAGCTATTTGTAATTAAGGGAATTAGAGACAAAATTGAAATGTGATCTCACGAATAACTATACCCTGGTTCAGACTACTTCACTGATACAGAAAGTAACACATCCATTGCTACTCTTTCTTTGCTTGTCTTAGGGTAACAGATTTAGAGCTGAAAGGGAAGTCGATTTCATCTAGTCCAACCCCTTTATTTACCAGAAGGAACAGAGGCCTGACAAGATTAAGTGAGTTTTCCAAGGTCACGCATGTAGTAAGTGGCAAAGGTTGGATTTGAATCCAAAGCTAGCATTCTTTCCACCAAATCATTGTTATGGTTGGCAGCTACAGGGTCCGATGGATACAGTGCTGGGCTTGAAGTCAGGAAGACTCATCTCTCTGAGTTCAAATCTGGCCTCAGAGACTTTCTAGCTGTGTGACCCTGGGCAAATCACGTACACAATTTGCCTCAGTTTCCTCATTTGTAAAATGAGCTGGAGAAGGAAATGGCAAATCATTCCAGTATCTTTGCCAAGAAAACCCCAAATAGGTTACCATGAGTCAGACGTGACTGAAAAAACGACTGAACTACAGAAACGAAATCCCTAAGGGTACCCATTGTGCTACATCAGCTTCCAATCATGGACCCCCTTTTCCCATAAGAATGATATACTTTTTGCCATTTATTGTTCGCAAATAATAATTGAAATAATGAGATGATGACTGGAAAATAGAAATGATTGCCTGTCTTGACGAGTATAATACATTCTTTATCGAGGAGTATTAATCAATTTAAATCACATCATTTGCCTTTCCACCCTTCCCCTAAACCCCATTCATTGCACTTAAGCAAAACAGCTTTGTCCTTTTGAGATAAATGCCCCTTTCCTCATCCAATAGAAAAATATAATCAACATATCCACATTCCCTAAACCAATGCATCCACTCTTCTTGTCTTTAAACTGAACCCTCCTGTTATTTCAGTTGCCACTGTGTGGAGGGAATAAGCTTTGATCAGGTACTATGCGCTGGTGCTAAATACTTTACAAATTTGTCATTTGCTCTTCACAACAACCTGGAGGTAGGTCCTATTATTATCACCATTTTACAGTTGAGGAAACTGAGGCAAATTGAAGGTAAGTGAATGCCCCAGGGTCACATAGCTAGTAAGTGTCTAGGGCTATATTCGAACTCAAGTCTTCCTGACTCCAGGACTACCCAGAAATCTATCCACTGAACCACCTAGCTGCCTCCTAAGACCAGTCCAGTGGCTCAAGGAGTCAGTGATTTCTTAAAAATAACACTTCATTCTTAAGTTGGCCCTTAATTAAAGAGTTCTCTTGGCCAGTTAAGGACACTTCAATCCAGCTTCATCACAATAAAGCCATTTACTCATAGGACAGAGACGGCAGACTCTTGGAGATTCTTATGGTTTTTTGCTCCCAAATTCAGTAGTGAAAATTTACCTCTCATTGACTTCAGTGTTTAGTGCACTGGACTGAAGTCAAGAAGACTCCTCCTAGCTGTGTGATCCTGGGCAAGTCGCTCAACCTTTCTCAGCCTCAAGTTCCTCATCTATAAAATGGGGTTAATAAAAGACCTACTTCACAAAGTTGTTGTGAGGATCCAGATGATGTGAGAGTAGTTAGGAGAGCATGCAAATCTTAAAGGGCTACGGCACCAGGTACCTATTGTTTGTTAAATGACCGAAGGTGGATTAGCGCTTTTAGCCATTCAGGCCGACTTTGAAGGTCTGAGATCTTATGTTCTCAGTTAAGCATTTTCCTCTCTGCTTAGGAGGAAAACACTTTCACAACTTCAGTGAGGCACAACGCAGAGGAAAGGCCTCCAGGCAACCTGGTCAACAACTGCCTCATGGAATGTTAAATCAAGGACATAGAAGTGAGACTGATTGCCAGAGATGAGCGAATTATACCAATTCCTGTTTAATATTTGTTACCTGTGATTCCCCACTTCTCTAATTGCTTATCCTATTGATTTTTTTTTCTTAAGAAAAAACAGAATAATCCTGCAATGAGTATCTGGACTGATAAGATTTTGGGCTGAATGGGACCTCTGAGGTCAGCAAATCCTAGCCTATCATTTTACAAATGAAGAAACTGAGACCCAGAGAATGGATGTGACTTGTTTTTCATCAGCGAGAATACTGAACTTTGAACGCAGACGGAATCCGACACATCATATTGAGCGTGGTAGAGAGCAGGTATGGAAAACGTCTATTTGAAATTTGAGAAGAGAAGATTCCTCAAAAGGCCCACCTGTGGCCCAGACTAGCCGCTTTGCTGGCTATCTGGTTATTGCAAACAGGTGAGGGGTCTATGGATGGGCTCCTGTTTTCACGGGGAAAGTGTGAAGCAGCGCACGGATTTATTGTCTCTTCAGGGAGGGGCTGAGAATTTACTCAAGCAAGTCAACCCAGGGAGTGTGAGAGAAAAGAATGGATTTGAAAGGAGCGGTGAGTTGTTGTGGTTTTTTGTTTGTTTGTTTGTTTTAGCAGGAGGCCAGTAGATAATAGTGATGGGAGATGGGGAGAAAGGAGGAAGATTAAAAGAAGCCTGCTGAGGTTGAAGGACTGACTGATGGTTAAAAGGATTGTCTTATTTCATATGCTGAAACCCTTCAGGCCTATGAGTGAATTTCATCTCTAATAATCCACTGAGTTCTCTATCAATAGTTTGCGTTTACCTTAGAATGAGCAATTTAAAAGTGGAATGGGCTAAACTTTAAGATATGAAGTGTTGTAGGTTAGCTCTCTGCAAAGTCTTAGAAAAAAATTGCTAGGTTGAGATTTGACTTCACAGTATGAATGATACACCTCCCTCGCAAAATAACCTATAGACTGGGGACATCATACCTGACTCTTCTAACTCCTACAGACATAGCCCTGGGAAAAAGCAGCAGAGATTAGTTAGCTGATCTCCTGACCTAACTATCAATCTGTAAAGAGCTCCTCCTTCACTTTCTGCCCTCAGTGCACAACAGTCTTGAATGTTGATGCTCACCTACATGGTCAACTCTTCATACATAGTCTGAACCCACAATCCTGTATTCTGGTGGGTCGTTAGTGATAGGCATTAACCTGCTACTCAATGTGTGAATAAGTTAAGTTAGTCCTTGCTTATTGTTTATTGGTTGGAAAAGGAAATTTCATCCTCTCAGAATCTCTTAAAGGAGAATTGGGTCTGACTATAAGGGGGAGATTTGAGTTTAATATGAAAAAAATATAACATAAGTTGAGCCCTAGGAATATGGTGAGGTAGGGTGGTGATGGTACTTGAGACATTGGCCTTGACGTTAGCAAAACCTGGGTTCAAATTCTGCCTCTGAATCTTACTAGCTGCGTGGCCAGTTGCAAGTCCCTTAAACTCTCAATGCCCTCAGGTAAGTTAAAGATGAACTACTGAACTGCATCACTGGAGGGAGTTTCTGCACTGATGAAATCACAGGTCCTTCCTACCTCGTACATACACTAAGCAATGTTGCAGGTAATGCCTGTACAACATGTGTCGTTCTCCTTACTGGATTGTAAATTCCATCTGGGTAGGGAACTTCTCTTTTTTAAACTGTGAACTACCTCCAGGCCTAGCACAGCCGGCACTTCTTTACGAAGCAATGGTACATCCCTGGTACACAGTCCAACTCAGAGGTTTCTTTAGTGTGACCAAACTCTCTGCACCCACAGAGGTCAACAACAGTTTTAAAACTTAATCTTATAGTTGCCTGGAATATTTAAAAGTAAGGTGAGTTACCCAAGATCACCCAGGTATTTTGTGTCACTATATAAACATAAATTTATGTATGTCTACACATATACATATTTACACACATATACATTTACACACAGTCAAAATAGTGACTGGACGTATGATTTAATATAGGCTGACTCTCGGTGATGAAACTCCATGATGATCAGCATTTACTCTTCAGCTTATAATTTTAGAGTCAGTTGAGACACTGAGAAGTTAGGTGAATTATCTAGGATTACACATCTAGTATAAATCAGAAGCAAAACTTGAACCCAGGTGTCACTGGCCTGTGTGTGTGCATGCATGTGCACATTGGCACAAGCAGTTAAAGCTGAGAATTACCTGTACAGTTAAATTTCATAATTGAATTGGATGCTGAGGGCAAAAGAGGGGTTGTCTTTCAATGGAGCTTTAAATATAAAATACAAAGCATAAGCTCTAAGTATAAAATACAAAGAATCCATCTGAGATTTG
Source organism: Phalanger gymnotis (assembly GCA_028646595.1). Lineage (NCBI taxonomy): Eukaryota > Metazoa > Chordata > Mammalia > Diprotodontia > Phalangeridae > Phalanger > Phalanger gymnotis. The sequence continues at coordinate 318,426,350 of CM053624.1, read as the reverse complement.
AGATCTAAGTTCTACCCTCTACCTCGTTTCATCACTTGAATATATCTTCCCCTGTGATCCTCTTTTTCACTCCTACCTAAGAATTCTAGTTCATTTGTTCTCTCTTCTTTCCCAGTCTCGCTCCCAGTTTCATCATTCAACCAAAACTTCTCTCTCTCGTGCTAGTTGGCCTCTCACCTACTCTTTGTGTACAGTACACATGTACATTTATATATCATATGTATCTAAATATTTACATGTTGCATCCCCTCTTAGAAATTAAGTTTCTTGAAGGCAGGGGCTGGTTTTTACCTTTCTTTATATCCCCAGTGTTTAGCACAGGGTCTTACTGCATAGAAAGAGTCCAATATAAATAACTGAAATATCTTAAACTTTCAGAAATCAAATAGCAACTATGGCCCCTAGAGAACCATTCATTAGTCTTCATGAGCATCATAAAAAAGCCTTTTTTAGTAACTCCCCAGAAGCCAAATGTCTGTAAGGGAAACGAGGAGAGGGACTTTATTCTCATAGATCTTCTGATATTCTGAATTTTACTTAAGTAATCACTACATTAATTGGTTAGTTATATGAATCTGGGCAACTAAAGCATCCATCTTTGTATCTCCAATCTATTCCCAGGAAAATTTAAGACTCTGTACTTGATTGCAGTGAGATTTTATATAAATATTCAACCACATTTTTACTCTCACATTAGGTTACAAGTCCAATTTTTTCAAAATTTGGTATTCTCCTATAAATGTCAGTGGTTTGTTATCTCTACACATTAAAATTTGGTTTGTGGTTTAGAATCTGCTCAATATTCTTTTTACTGAGAAAACTGAAATCTAGCTGAAAATCAACAAAACACTTTATTCATAATTAAAGGATTTTATAGAAGCCTGATCAATTTCCCCCACTCTCTTGGGTGGGCAGGAAGGAGAGATCAATATTCAAAGTCTTAAAATTTTCAATATAATGTAGATAAGATAAAGAGGATTCTCTGGACTTTTTTTGTAATATTTAAGCAGTTACCTGAATCAACAGATTACATGTAGAATGATAACTAATTTTTTATCTTCATTAAAATAATCTCAAAAATCCCTTTCAACTCAAATCTACGACCCTAATAGGTCAAACATTTCTGGTTCAAACTGCAATCCAGCACAGACTGATTTCTATCTAGATTCCAAAGAATCAGAACTCTTGTCCACTCGATTATTAAATAAGAGCCTTGAAAGGTCTAGTAATAACAACATTCTACACTGCTAGAACATTTGCTACTTTTCAAAAAATTGGCATTGTAAAAATATGATCCTCGTAGCCCTGTCATAAAAGGTATTTTCATGTTATGTATGTATCATTCTATTCTAATTACCTAACCAATCATTTCTATAACCAGTGCCTAGCAACTTTTTAGAAACTTAACATGTTCCAATATTCAGTGTTTATACCTATTTATCTTTTACTCCAAAATAAGTCAAGAAATTCATAGATCATCTGGTCTCTTTTCCTCTTTTACAAAGGGAGAACCTGAGGCCAAGAGAGGTATTAATATGCCCAAAGCCATCTAGGTAGTATGTTATACAGCCAGAATTTGAACCCTGGCCCTCTAATTCTCTCCACAAAAATATTGCTTTTTGACCTATTTTCTTCCTATCTCTTATCTGGATTTTTATCATTTATGATTTAGTATATGGCTATACACGGATGTTTAATTTTTGAAAATACTTAATCCAACCATGCTTACATAATTTAACACAATCTTAAAAATACTTTGAGTGTTTGTCCCTTGAGTTTTGTAAAAGGCAGTTATGTTGAGTCAAAAATTTGCTTGTGTTTCCACTCATTGGCCCTAGATCTGACTTCCAGAGCAATACAAAGTAAATCTATTTTCTCAGGCTCATGACAATCCTATTGGATGTTAGCCTTTTTCCCTGTCCCCCCAATTTTCACTTTGTCATTCTAAGCACCCTCAAATCCTTTAGCAGAAATTCTTAAAGCACAGGTTTTAAGTTCTTCTTCCCACCCTGGTCACCCTCCTCTGCTCCACTTTGTCAATATTTATATTAAAATGTGTCCCAGAACAGCATATTCCAGATGTTGTCTGACCTGGGAAGAGTATAGTGAAACTATTGTCAACTTCTTTTTAGACACTCCAATTTTATTAATATTGCCTAAGGTTATTGTTAGCATTTTTTGCCTGGAATATCGCAATGACTCATACTCATCTTGCGGTCAATTACATCTTTTTATTTTCATAAGAATTTAAGCTAAGCAATTTCCAGTCTGCACTTCTACTATTTATTAACCTAGATGTGGGACTTTACAGCTATGGTTAAACTTCATTTCATTCCTCTTGTGAAATATAACACATCTGTAAAGCACTTAATAATACTGTGCCTGGAACATAGGAAACACTTTACAAATGCTTATTCTATTCCCTTCCCCCCCCAAACCGTTCCTCTAATGTCTCACCCTAGATTGGAGGTGATGCTCAGTAGCTTCCAACAAGCTAGAAATGCTTTGAGGATGGGTCTTACAGAATTAGAAGAGATCAAGCAATCTCTCTTCAACCAAGTCATTGATTATCTAGAGCTCTCATTGTCTGGTCCCTTCACTTCTTTCCTATGCTACTGAAGACAGCAGACTAAAATTTCCTTAGCTGTTTGTTGTGGAGGCATAGGATATGTGTGGTCATATTTACTCTTCTTGGTGGGTTATACAGAGAATGTGCTGATATTCTCTGCTTGATTAAAGCCAGTACGTGAAACTTTAGAGTCCTCCTTCTAGCAGTGTGTGCCTAAGGAGCTTGTGATCTGATGTGTCTTATACTTGGTTGGTGAGCTGAACTCAGGGCATATAAAAGAAGGGTATGTTGCTCCTCGTCTCTCTGCTCCTTGACTTTGAAACAGAGGAGCTTGTGTGAGCTGTCCCCCTAGAGTCAAATGGGGAAGGGTGGCTGCCCTATATCCTACGCAGTTATGGTGGCTATAAGCAGATGGACACCACTGTCTTACTGTATTCATTCTTTCATGGTCAAAGGAAAACATGTATCCTAAGATGAAAACGTCTATAGAAGAAGCAGCCGTGTGCTCACATGATAACCACTGACCTCACACTTGACTCCTAGGAGACAGATCAAGATAGCCCCAAAAGAAAAGGGAGCAATGGAGGGGAAGGTTATTCCTTTGAATATCCTCCGAATTCTGGCTTTACAATCAGGGGATGTCTTTTTATTATGCAAACATCTCAGGCAGGTATGGCCAGTAGCAGGCTTCTAAAGCTCCAAGAGATAGGCTTGAAGCAAATAGGGAATATTTGCACATGCTCTGGAAGACCCACCAGGAAGGGCAAATCTGAGCATGCTCCATATGTCTGTTACATATAAAACGATGGGGTTGGACTCGATGGTCTCTGAGGTTACATTTGATTTTAAATAGATGACCTCATGCTCAGGTCATACTCCATTTACTGCCACTCCAACAGGTCTTGGGGAATTCAACAGAGAGAGACCATGAAACAAGAAACTTTCTGAGCAAATTATGTTGCTCGTTCTTTAAGTAGTAACTTCTACTGTCTAAATAATTTAGCCTGGAATGAACCCATGTCCTTTGCCCCTTTCACTATTCTTGTTTTTGCTTTTCAGAATAATGCATAAAGGATTTGTCTTTTTCTGGTACCATATTAATCATCTGATCTTTTAAAGCAAACATAGCCCTCTTAGACAATCTAGGATATTTATAGCTACTTCCACTTTTATTCACTGACTCTGAGTTAGAAAGGCTGACTCTAAACAAGAATCCCATCTAGTATGTTTGTAATAAGTGATATATTTAAAGACCTTTAGTGAAGAAATTCCCAGAACTTCCCAAAGTTTCACATTCCACTCTGGATAAGTAGTTTTTATTGACCTTCTTTTCTTTTAACCAATTCTTCTATGGCCTGGTCCTGCTCAAGCTTCAGTGACTTTCTGTTGTCTCTAGAATAAAATACAAACAACTTTGGCATCTTAAGCTCTTCATGTCTTGATCCAAGCTATCTTTCCAGATTGATTTCATATCATTAGCCCTTTATGGGTTGTATGTTCTAGCCAAACAACTACTTTGTTCTGTGTATGCGACAGTCCATCTGCCAACTCTATGTCTCTATAAAGGCTGGCCACCTCCCTAGATTTCCCTGGCTCTCTTCAAGACTTTGTTCTGGTGCCACCTTCTACACAAAGTTTTTCCTGATTCCATTTCCTGGTCTTACCTTACCCTCAAATTGCTTTATTTTTACTTAGTCCCATATTTGTCCCCATGTACATATTGTATTTTTAACTCTAGAACATAGCACAGCGCCTCACACACTTTTTGTTGTTCTACACCTTTGATTCAATTAATTAAAAAAACTGACTCTACAACTCAGAGAGTTGTCTGAGTCACTGAGAAATTAAGTGCCTTACTTAGTGTCACAAAGCTGATGTGTTTCAGACAGGACTTGAAACCAGGTCATCCCAACTCCAAGGCAAGCTCTCTATCCACCGTGCCATGCTATCTTGAACATATTAGCATCTTAATAAGTTCCTCTTGAATTATTTCATCAACCTAGGAAATAATAGATCTGTGCCTGGTGACTTGACCTCATCGAGGGCAATTAAGCAATCTTACTATTTATCTTCAGTATAAGCCTCCTAGTAGCCATTTTTATTCTAGACCAAAGATTATTCTCCTTGGCAAAGAACATAGAAACAAAACAGAAACACAAAGGTTCTACCTTCTCTATATTACTGGTTATTAACATCTCATCCATCCCAAGAAGTCCTATACCTTTTATGATCCTACCCTATTTTCCCAATATAGCTTAAACATGCATACTGCTCTTTTATTGTTCTTAAATTTTACTGGCTTTATCTCATTCTGAGTTTTAGTTCCAGGCATACACAGAGCATGGGCCAAGTGTCAGGTCTCCTGTCTGAATAGTCAGGAAGCATTTCTTTCAAACTTATTGTCACTATCTTCCAGTCTGTATTATTATACTTTATTCTTTTTGATCTAAATAAACCTAGTTTTTTTTACACTGATTGCCATATGTCATAATTTCCAGGGCCTTCATAATACTAGTTGCCCTTCTCTGGATACTCTTTAGTTTATTCATTCCTTCCTAAAAGAAGGCATCGATAATGGAGCATCATAATCTAGATAGGCTATGACAAAGATAGAGGATTGAGTCTCTTCTTACTGCCTTAATTCTCTTAATGCAGCCTAAGATGTCACTTATCTTCTTGTCTGCCTATCATACTTTTAATGGACTATGGGCTTACAGTCCTAAAAATCCTGAGATGTCCAGCCAACATATCTCCCATCTGGAACTTATGTTAATTTTTTTAAGAACCAAAGTGTGAGACTACCTTTGCAGCCACTAAAACCCATCTGAATGAATTTCCTAAAAGTAAGGGTTTTAGAGGGCCCTGGAGGTGACTAGATCTAATGGCTCTACATAAAAGGTTCATTGAAAATGTTCTATTCCTTTTAATAAATCCTCCTTCTAGCAGCTCTACTGGACATTTATGATACCGGAAAAAATGGGAATGCTAAACATTTTAAGAAGGCCTTCATTTTTGTCCTGTCACCTTAAACTTGGGATAGAAGTAGAGGCATCCCATATAGTCTGAGAGAATTCAAATTTGCCCCGTAGTATTATTTAATGTAATTCTTAGTCTTACTCTTAAAGTCCAATCCCCCAGGGTATTCTCAGCCTCTAAATCATGGAATGATGGTTCTTACATCACACATGTGATTTTTTTTTGTTTAGGAAGTTTCTAAATGTTCTAGATTTAAAACATTAATTATTAGAATTATAAAATATTCTTTGTGATCAAATATGAATAACTAGTTGGCAATAAAGTAAAGAAATTTGGATAAAGAAACTTTTTATTCATTATTTTTAATAAAGAAAAAATAATGGAGTGCAGTATGCCTTTAAACCCCTAGGTATCTTTGTCAATGACTGTATTCCCCCCCCCCCCCCCCCACCATCTCCAAATTTACCCAGCTTAATTCCCATTCCTTTGTATGTAGACATGTGATGAGAAGTTACTTAGCCAATGACTATCTATCACTGTATTAATGTTTTCCAAATAAAATATGTTTTAACGAAGAAGCATGGATAGTGCACAGAACAATGAATTTGAAATCAAAGTACTTGGCTTGAATTCTAAGTGGCTCTGATGCTTACTACCTATATGATCAAATCACTTCATCTCTATGGTCCTCTGTTTTTTTTCCATTTCTTAAATAAGGGCATTGGACGAGAAAAGGTGGGGGGGGTCAGAAAAAACTCTATCTGGCCTTGCCTGCTTTTGTATACTCCAGCTAAGAATGTTTTTTTTAATATTTTAAATAAAATAAAACTTTAAAATATAAGAACCATTTTTTTGTTAGCTGGCCTAACAAATGAGACCTGGATTACAACTCGAAGCATCATTCAAACTCTAAATCCTATGATTCACTTAAAACACTGCTTCCTTATGAAGGCCTTGAAGGCACTGTGATGATGGTGATAATTTTAAGCACTTTAACAGGTAACTGAACCTAAACATCCTGTTTTCCTTCTGAGAGTTAATCATTTCTCCTGCAATTATTTTTGCTGAGGGTTGAATGGGGTAAGGTTAATGTCCATCAAGTAAGGAGCTGCCTTATCTACATATAAAGTTTTTGTTGTTGTTGAGTCACGTCTGATTCTGTGTGTGGTTTTCTTGGCAAAGATAATTGGAGTGGTTTGCCATTTCCTTCTCCAGTTAATTTTATAGATGAGTCACTGAGGCAACTAGGATTAAATGACTTGCCTAGGGTACCATAGCTAGTAAGTGTCTGAGACCAGATTTGTACTGAGGAAGATGAGGCTTCCTGACTTCAGGCCCAGACTCTATCCACTGAGTCACCAAGCTGCCTTATATATGAAGTTAGCCCTGGATATAATAGCTCTTTTAGGGGCAAGAACCAGTTTAGTATATTAAATTGTTTCCTTATTGACTGTCCCAATTCCTACTTGTCTGAGACAGATTCATGGAAGGAGATGACTGGGCATCAGATCAAGTTAAAGTATTAGATCCTTTCAATTCAAATAATTCTTACTTTCTAATTGATTCAAATACTATGAAGGGCTTGATGCAGGTATTTTATAGAAAACAATCCCTGATGTTTTGCATTGTAGATGTTTGATTCAGGGCTATCCAAGGAAGAAAGTTCGTCTTTAAAGTTCACTTCTTCAACCAGAAAATTAATAAAACATAGCACACCTGTGGATACCACACTGTCTAAAAGCATGATTTCCATAGAAAGTATATCTTACCTAAAAGAAGCTGGAAGTGAAAAGGGAACTCCTGTGGGGTCTCCCCTGACCAAAACACCATTTTTAGAATCTTCAACTCATCCAGAAACAAGAAATCTTAAGACTATTGGCCAAAGGAAGAGACTCTCTACAGTATCTGCTTCTGAGGAATCCGATGCAGAAGTACAAAATAGTTTGAACCTCTCTTCAGCCAAGCAAGGCCATCAAATTCCTGATCCGTCAACCAAGAAACAGAATGAGATGTCCTTCAGAAAATGGTGCTGTTATGGATTACCTGGAATAAAGGACCCTCCTAAAAGAAAAGGCCATTTGAAGAAGAGACGTGTGGTATGTGATGATTCCAAATATTCTTAGTTATAGCCATATCACTTATGGGTGCTATGAAAATTTTTAATATTGGGATTGCATTTCCATTGGATATTAAAAATCATTGACTTTCTTAGGCCTGTTTGGCTTAGGTTTCTTTCAAGTGTTAATTTTTTTCCTATATAGGCAATCCCTGTTTTATGACTATATGAATTTTATACCCCTTATGTAGTGAGACACACTGATGTTAATGGTAGACACCTTGTCTCTTTCCTGTAATTTCCCTTTACTCTCAATGATACCATCCTTAACCTTCTCTAGTGGCTAACGTTAAAGCCAGCCTCTCATTTCCTTTCCACTTTACCCTCCTCCATCCCCACATCTAGCTCACCAAGGCTACTGTCATGGGACTTGCCATTCTCATATTTGTCCCTTCTATTACTATGGTAAAGAAACATCCTGTCATTATAAATTGGGGATTATCTACATGAGGTCATCAAAAAGGGTTAAATTCTATTAGTTCCTAAGATCTAATTCATAGGAAATGAAAGGGTCTTTGATTTGAAGACCAAGAAATCTGGATATTCTATGTATCTCCTTCAAAGGTCAAAGCAGTTTCCAAATTATTCATTATCAGAAGTGTGGTAAGAGTAAATAGCTGTCCCACATATCAATGGCAAGATTTTAGCCTAGATAGAACTCTAGTCTGATTCTCCAGGATTAGGTAGGGTTCCTCTTATGTCTATAGGTTGGAACTGACAGTTCAGGGCTATCTCAAGAGCCTAAACATTCTAGGGAACATTGAACGCATTTCATGACTGAATTAATAGGTATCTAAATTAGTCATATTGAAGACCTAGGCAAGAAATCAGGATGACAAGTAAAGTTTGATTTTCACTGAATGAGCCAATTTCTTGGTGGCCTTGCCATAGCTAGACAATGAGGAGAGTCACAACCTTACATTGGTTGCTGTGGAATCCATTTGTTTCTATCATAGAGTACAAGAATCTAGGAGACTGTATTTAAACTATCTGAAGGTAATTCCCCATCCTAAGAGATGTTCTGTATCTCTAAGAATGTTAAAGAGTTATACAGTTGGGATCTTTCTTTCCTAAATTGGTACCATTTTATAGAAATGATTTTCTCTTAAATAGGCAAATGACTTGAGTCCATGGGAAATTCATCAACTCCAAAACATTGAAGAAGCCACACACCATGAATTAGTTTTTGAAGAAAGCCTTTAAATGGATTCTTTTTGAAACTTCTATAACTTCTTCCTATGTAAAGATTTCAAATAAATATTGTATTCTGTTGTGCCTAAATGAGTTAGCCTCTTGTGGTATAAAGCATACTTTTGATTATTGAGATTTATTGAATAAATTGGTTGAATAAATTCTTGAAATGTAGAAATCCTCAGATCTAAGTCTAGAAACATAGTGGTAATTCAGGTTTAATTAACATAGTACAATAAAAAAAGATGATTGCACATGAAACTGCAAATCTATTATGTACAATTTGCTATTCCTTTTAAATATATAAAAGTTATCACGTAAAGTTCTTTTTTCTTCCCTCTTCCTCCTGTCTCCCAGTCCTTGAGAGGGCTACCATTAGACACAAACCAGTGTGTGTGTTTATGTAAAATTATTCTATATATACTTCCATTTATTGGTTCTTTTTCTGGATGGAGATAACACCTTTTTATATGTCCTTTATTTTTAATAGATGTATAGATTAAGACTTAGGAGGGTGGGGGAAAAGATAAGGGAGGGACTCTTAGAGGGATGGGTAAAATAAGGAATAGGAGGGTAAGGGAAGATAAGGTAACCAAGAGAGTGTAAAAAGAGAGGCTGAGAAGTAAAAAAAAAAAGTGGGTAAAAATAAGATGGAGAGAAATTCGCAAATAGTAATTATAACTTTGAATGTGAATTGGATGTTTATAGCTGCTTTCTTTGTGGAGGCATAGAACTGGAAATTGCAAGGATGCCCGTCAACTGGGGAATGGCTGAACAAATTGTTGTATGTGATTGTGAAGGAATACTACTGTGCTATAAGAAGTGAAAAGCTCAACAATCTTAGAAAAACACAGAAAGATGCACAAAATAACAAAGAGTGGAATCAACAGAACCAAGAGAACACCGTATATGCCAACAGCAATATTGTTTTAAGACATGTAGACTCTTAAACACAAAGAAAAAAGGATGCAACAAGCTTAGATTCAGATTGTGTTAAATCTTCTCAATTCAAGTGTTTTATAAGAGAATATTTTTCTCTTACACAAGAGGAATACCTTACCCCTATTCTCTGAGTTATGAATTTCTCAAAACTCTTGCACCCATTTATAAATAATGCTGGGACTGCTGAGCAAAACCTGAATTCTGAATTATCCAGATGTTGAAGGGAATGTAATTCTTTTCCTGCGACAACTTTCCCAAAGTGGTAGTTTAGAGTAGGTCTCAAGGTGGAGTTGTATGAGATGGTACATGATGGGGAGGAACCAACCAACCAGAAGATGGGTCACATCTTGCTCTCACTGCAGTATGTTTTCTTCTGGTCTTCTAATGTTTGGGGATTTAAGTCTAAAACCCATTCATTTTGGCTACATAACTGAAACTGACCCAACTCCTTTTATAGTCATAAACGTCTTAGGTATTTTTTTCATACGCTTCTTTGTGATTCAATTCAACAAGCATTTATTAAGCAGCTACTCTGTCAGGCACTACTAAATACTGAGAATATAAAGAGCAAAAGGCAGTCCCTGCCCTGAAGGAACTTACAGTCTGATGGGGGAAGACAACATTCAGACAAATATACAGATAGCAAGCTATATACAGGATAAAAAGGAAATAATTTTTAAAAAAAGTCACTGGAATTAAAAGGTTAAGGAAGGCTTCTTGTAGAAGATAGAATTTTAGTTGAGACTTAAATGAAACCAGGGAGGTCAGCAGAGTGTAGGAGGGAGAGCATTCCAAGTATGAGGGATACCTAGAGAGAATGTTCAGCGTCTTGTTTGTGGAACAGCCAGGAGGCCAGTGTCTCTGGATTGTGTTTCCACAATCTGGCTAGCAGCTTCTGGGCGGGTGGGTCCAGATCCACCCACAGCCAGAAAGCTCAGGTTCTTTTGATATGCCTTAATAAGGAGAGCAAGGTTAAGGGGTTGGCAAGCTTACTTTAATTCAGCACACAAAATCGTTCACTTAGTTCAGAGGAAAAAGCCAGCACCCTGAACTTCAGAACAAAATATAAGCAAATTACAAACTTCAACAAACAGACCTTGTCTGATTCAAATCCCAATACATAGTTACCAGAGTTCAACATAGTCTCAGCATCTGGGTTTACAAGCTGGAGGGCTCCTTAGCTACAGCTGCCCGGAGTCTCAACATTAACACCGTCTCAAGAGCCCTTAAATTACAAACAGATCCAATACAGTTCATAGTTACCAAGGAACCATCAACATCTGAGTTCACCTGGGAGCTCAACAAGGCTGGCTCAGAGTCACACACCATTCCTGCTGCGTCTCAGAGCTCCAAGGAAGAAAAGGCCAATCCCTGGCTTTTATATTTTTTTCAGCGTTGGGGTGAGTCACACATGTGATTCGGCCACATGACCCAAAATCGCCACAAAGAGGCAGACTCGAACCTACTTGGTCCAAGAGCTCCCCCCCAGGCATGTCACTCAAACTCTTGTCTAAACTAAGCCCTCCCCTGAGGCAAGGAGGCACCAAGTACACCCAAATCTTGGGCCTGAGGCTTAGCACTTAACAAGATTCAATGAAAGTACTTTCAAGGTGAACAAAAGCCAAACTCCTCAAGGGCACCCCTTAAACTAAGTGCTAAGGAGCCCATTTTTGCCTTAGGACACAGATTGAAGAGTAAGTGTCAGAGAGTAGGGTGTAAGAAGATTGGGAAAGTAGGAGGAGGCTAGGTTATGAAGTCCTTCAAATGCCTATCAGAGTATTTTGTGTTTGCTCCTGGAGGCAATAGGAAGCCAGCAGAGTTTATTAAATGGGGAAGTTGGGGTTTATGACATGATCAGACCTGCATTTTAAGAAAATCATGAATGGAGGAGGGATTAGAATGGTGGGACTTGAGGCAGGCAGATGCATCAGCAACAGTCCAGATGAGAAGTGATGAGGCTCTGAACTAGACTGGTGGCGATGTTGGAGAGAAAGGGGCTTATGTGAGAGATTGCAAAGGTGAAACTGACAGGTCTTGGCAGCAACTTCGATATGGAAGAACTTGTAAAAGTCCCACCCTCCTACCAGAAACCTTTCCCAGCTCTCCTTAAACTTAATGCCTTTCCTTTGAGACTACTCCAATTTATGATGTATATATGTTTGTATATAGGGTTTTTCTGCATATTATCTTCCCCATTCAGATAATGAGTTCCTTGAAAGCAGGGACTATTTTTTTTTTGCCTTTCTTTACATCCCAAGGACTTAACCTAGGGCCTGGTATACAACAGGCATTTTATAAATGCTTATTGACTTGACTTCTTTGGTAACGTATTGCAGTCCTTTGCACTGATCGATCAGGGCAAATTATTAAGAACAATTATTAAATACTTGCTCTTCTAATTCAACAAATCATTTTGCATCAGTTGTATGCCAGCCAATATGGTAGGTAATGGTGATACAACGAAAAAATTCAAATGTTATCTAACCTCCAGTACCACAGATTCTACTAATATCACTAATTATTGTTGTTTTGTAAAGGCAGAGTAGCATAGTAGGAAAGGGGTTTTTCTTATAATGAGGAAGACTTGGTTTCAAGTCTTGCCTGTGATGTATATTAGCTATGGGATTATAAATAAATTATTTTATTTCTCAGTGACTTAGGTACCTCTCTCAAAATATAAGTGACAGATAAATTTATAGTTATAAGCTTGCATTAGTGGAAAATTTCCACATTGGAGTTCACTACATGGATGAAATCACAGATCTTGACCAAATATATATATATATATATATACACACACACATATACACACATGTGAATTCGGATGCCTATGATTTCTAAAGTCTATGGAACTCGGGGGGCGGAGCCAAGATGGCGGCTGGAAAGCAGTAACTGGCGTGAGCTCCCTACCAAGTCCCTCCAAAAACCTATAAAAAAAAAATGGCTCTGAACCAATTCTAGAACTGCAGAACACACAAAGTGGCAGAGGGAAGCAGGGCTCCAGCCCAGGACAGCCTGGATGGTCTCGGGGTAAGGTCTGTCCCGAACGGAACTCCCAGCCCCCAGCTGAGGGGAGCGGAGCTGAGCCAAGCAGAGCCCAGCACGGGAGGCGCGACGCAACAGACCACGGACCAACGAGACCAGGAGTGGAGCGGAGAGTGCCCTAGCATGCTGAATTACTGAGCTGTGGCATGTACCAGACCTCACAACCCACAAACAGCAAAGACAACA
>CM053624.1:318358835-318412825 GCA_028646595.1 Phalanger gymnotis | reverse complement strand
CCGCTGCCCCAGGGGTGGTGGCCAAACTGCAAACTCAGTCCCTGCAGCTTTTCCCACTAACCTTCTCTGTTGTCTTTGCTGTTTGTGGGTTGAGAGGTCTGGTAACTGCTGCAGCTCACTGATTCAGGATGCTAGGGCATGCTCCGCCTGGCTCCGGGTCTTGTTGGTCTGTGCTGCCCGTGCTGGGCTCTGCTCTGCTCAGCTCCGCTCCCCTCAGCTCCCAGCTCCGTGCGGGATAGGCCTTACCCAGAGACCATCCAGGCTGTCCTGGGCTAGAGCCCTGCTTCCCTCTGCCGCTTTGTGGGTTCTGCAGTTCTAGAATTGGTTCAGAGCCATTTTTATAGGTTTTTGGAGGGACTTGGTGGGGAGCTCACGCCAGTCCCTGCTTTCCAGCCACCGTCTAGGCTCCACCCCCTCCCTTCCTTTCTTTTAGGACAAGATAAATTTCTATGCCCCATCGCCTGTGTATCTTGTTTTCTAGTTGCATGCAACTAGAAAATACCAACAGTGCATTAGGGTCCCAATTTTTCCACATCCCATTCAGCATCCATCATTTTCCTTTTGTGTTATGTTAGCCAATCTGATAGTGTGAAGCAGTATCTCAGTTTGTGTGCGTGTGTGTGTGCGTGTGTGTGTGTATTCTCTAATAAGTAGTGATTTAGAGCATTTTTATGTGACCATTGATAGCTCTGGTTTCTTTTCCTGAAAACTGCCTATTCATATCTTTGGCTATTTATCAACTGAGGATGACTCTTATTTATATGAATTTGGCTCAGTGCCCTATATGTTTGAGAAATTAGGCCTCTATCGGAGAAATTTGCTGCAAAAAATGTCTCCCTCATTTTCCCATTTTCTTTCTAATTTGGTCTGCATTGGTTTCGTGTGTGAAAACACTTTTTAATTTCATGTAATCAAAATTGTCTTATTTTACTTTCTGTAATTTCCTCCATGTCTTGTTTGAACATAAGCTCTTCCTTTCACCATAGATCTAACAGATACATTTTTCATGCTCCCTTAATTTACTCATGATATCACTCTTTGTGTCTAAATCATTTATAAATTTTGATCTTATTTTGGTATAAGGTGTGAAATGTTATTCAATACCTAGTTTCTGTCAAATTACTTTCTAGCTTTCCCAGAAATTTTTATCAAATGTTGAATTCTCACACAAAAGCTTGGATCTTTGAGTTTATCAGACACTAGATTACTATGGTAATTTACTGATGTATATTTTATGTCTAATCTATTCCATTGCTCCATCACTCTATTTATTTGCCAATGCTATATTGTTTTGATGATTACTGCTTTGTAATATAGTTTGAAATGTGGAACTGTGAAGCCCCCTTCCTTTACAATTTTTTTATTGATTTCCTTATAATACTTGACCTTTTATTCTTCCAAATGAATTTTATTGCTATTTTTTCCAGCTGTATAAAATAATTCTTTGGTAGCTTCATCGTTATGGCACTGAATAAATAAATTAACTTAGGTAAAATTGTCTTTTTAAAAAATATATAGGCTTGGTCTAACCATGAGCAATTAATATTTCTCCAATTGTTTAGATCTGTCTTTATTTGCGTGAAAAATGTTGTGTAATTTTGTTCCTATAATCCCTGGGTTTGTTCTGGCCCAAGTGTTTTATAATGTCTGCAGTTATTTTAAATGGAATTTCACTTTCTATCCCTTCATGCTTGGTTTGGTTGATAGTATATAGAAATGCTGATGAGTTATGTGGGTTTAGTTTATATCCTGTAATTTTGCTAAAGTTGATAATCATTGAAACAAATTTTTAGGTGATTTTCTTGGGTTCTTTAAGTATACTATCATATCATCTGCAAATAGTAATAGTTTTGTTTTGTCATTGCCTATTTTTGTTCTTTCAATTACTTTTCTTTGTCCTATTGCTCTAGCTAATATTTCTATTACAATACTGGATAATAGAGGTGATCATGGGCATCATTACTTCACTCCTGATCTTATTGGGAAAACTTCAACTTTATTCCACTACAGATAATGTTTGTTCTTGGTTTTATATAGCTACACTTATTATTTTAAGAGAGGTTCCATTGATTCCTATGCTTTCTAGTGTTTTTAGTGGGAATAGGTGTTGTATTTTGTCAAAAGATTTTCTGCACTTATTGATATAATCATAATTTTTGTTGTTTTTGTTATTGATGTGGTCTATTATGGTGATAGTTTTCCCAATATTGAACCAACCCTGAATTCCTGGTATCAATCCCATCTGGTCACAGTGCATGATCTTTGTGATATATTTATTATTTTTAATTTTAGTATTTTATTTAATTTTTTACATTGATATTCATTAAGGAAATTGTCTATAGTTTTCTTTCTCTGTTTTTGCTCTTCCTGCTTTAAGTATAAAAACCATTTTTATGTCATAAAAGAAATTTGGTAGGACTCCTTCTTTACCGATTTTTTTCAAATAGTTTATATGGTGTTGGGATTAATTGTTCCTTAAATGTTTTTGGTAGAATTAGCTCATGAATCCATATGTTCCTGGGGATTTTTTCTTAGGGAGCTCAATGATGGCTCTTTGAATTTCTTTTTCTGAGACAGAGTTATGTATTCTATATCCTCTTCAGTTAACCTGGGAAATTTATATTTTTGTAAATATATGTGTGTATATATATATATATGCATATATATATATATATGTCACTTAAATTGTCAGTTTTACTGGCATATACTTGGCCAAAATAACTCCTAATAATTTCTCTTTCATGTTTACCATTTTGTGTTTCTCTTGAGTCTCATATTTGAAAGTCAGATTTCCTGTACGGCTCTCATCTTTTCATCACAGTTGCTTGAAAGTACTCAATTTCATTATTCACTTTTCCCTTGAACAATTATACTTAGTTTTGCTGGGTAAGCTATTCTTGGTTGTAATTCTCATTCTTTTGCCTTCTAGAATGTCATATTCCAAGCCCTCTTCTTTTTTTAGTGTAGAAGCTGCTAGATCTTGTGTGATCCTGACTGTGGCTCCATCCTATTTGAATGGTTTCTTTCTTTCTATTTAAAGTATTTCCTCTTTGACATGATAGCTCTGGAATTTGGCTGTAATATTCCTGGGAGTTTTAGTTTTGGGAGATCTTGTGGGGATAGATGGATTATTTCCATTTTTATTTTACCCTCTAGTTCTAGGACAGTAGAGTAGTTCCCCTTAATGATTTCTTGAAATATGATATCTAGGCTTTCTTTTCAGGTAATCCAACAATTTTTAAATTACTCTCCTTTATCTATTTTCCCAGTCAGATTTTTTTTACCAATGAGATATTCCATATTTTCTTCTTTTTTCATTCACTTTTGATTGTTTCTTGATGTCTCCTTGAGTAATTAGCTTCCACTTGCCTAATTGCAATTGTATCCTTTTTCCATTTCATCAATTCTGTTTTTAAGGTATTATTTTCTTCAGTATTTTTGCCTCTTTTTACCAGAATGTTAATTGTCATTTCATATTTGTCGTTTGCTTTCATTTGTTCACCTAATTTATCCTCTACCACTCTAATTTAAAAAAAAATCATTTTTGCTCTTCTAGAAGTTCTCGTTCAGTTTGTGTACAATTTACGTTTTACTTTGAGGCTTTGCTTATAGCTGCTTTGACTTTTTTGTTTCTCTCTGAGTTTATGTCTTGACCTTTCTGATCATCGTAGTAGCTTTTTATCTTCTGGTTTGGTTTTTTTGGGGGGTTTACTCATTTTCAACCCTATTTCTTAATTTGGAATATTATATTGATGTTGGCCTCTGTTCCCAGCATGGGAAGGGGAGAGGATCTGTCTCAAACTCCAGAGTTTTTTGCACTGCTGTTTTTAAAGCTAATTTGGGGGGTTTGGAAGTTTTTGGTGTTTCCAAAGTGGTATGATCTGGGGAAAGGTGTAGTCATTGCTCTCTTAGTCTGCACTTTGGTCCTTACTTGGGAAAGATCCCTGATCTTCTGGAATTGCAATCAATACTTCTCCTCAGGACCCTTTTTCCCTTGGAACCAGACACAATTCTATTCCTCAGGGTCCCTAAACCCTTGGTGATGGAGATGATACTGTGTCTTAGGGCTTCCATTCCCTTTTGACTGAAAGTGTTTATCTCCACCTTTGAACTATGACCATGAAGTGGGTATAGGCAATGTTCTGCCAAACAGTTGCTCCTCATGACTCTTATTTCCCTTTGACCAAAAGTATTCCTCTGTATCCTCTAACTATGACCCAGAAGGGGTTATTAGCAATGGAATTTTCAAACAGCATCCAGTCCTGTATCCAGTGCTAGCACAGGGATAACCTATAATCTTTTTCTTACCAGTTACCAGTCTCTTCCTGTCTCTGGCTTAAGAACTCCCAAAGCTACTGCTGCTTCTGTCACCATCACCTGGTAGACACACCCACTGGTGTTTCATCCATGTAGACCCTGGGCTAGTCTCCTTCCCTTGTGTCACAGATCTCTCTTTCTGACCTTCTTTATTGTTTTGGACTGGCAGAATGTCTCATTCTTACTTTTTGTTGGCTCTGCCACTCTAGAATTCAATTTGAAGTGTTATTTTAAAGTTGTTCGAGGGTTTATGTTCAGAGAATTCTTCTTTCTCTACTACACCATCTTTGTTCTGCCCCTACTGTTCAGCCCTTTTGACTGTTCTCAAACCTCGAACAGTGTGGAGTTGGAATGAAGAGTTCCAAATGGAAAGCAGTAGACCTGAATTTTAGACCAGAGTACTGTTGAACGTTGGGCAAAGCATTTAGCTTTTCTCAGCTTCATTTTCCTTAGTTTCCAAATGTAGAGGGTTGGACTAGATGACCCTGAAGTTCACCTAGGAGGAAAATTGAAAAAAGGTTGTGTGGCTCAATGGAAAGTGTCGGAGAACCTATGTTCAATTCAAATCCCTGAGCCTTAGTTTCATAATCTATAATGTGAAGGGTTTCTACTAGATTGCTTCTGAGGTCCCATGCAGCCCTGACATCTTATGATCTAAGTGATTCTGTGTTTAAATAATAACTTTATGTTTTATAAAGCACTTCTTATACATTTTCTTATTTTTTTGTTTCATTTTCCTAAATCTATTTTATTTTGAAAATAATTTTGATATCTTTCATTTTCATATGATCTAAATTTCCCTCAGAAAGTCATTACCTATAACAAAGAATATTCTTAAATAAAAAAGAGAAAAATAATTAGCAAAACTTAGCAATTCATTGACAAAATCTGAAAACATATTCAATGGAACTCCACACTTATGGAACTCCAACCTCTGCAAAGGAGTTGGGGTGGCATCTTTTCATCTCTTCTTGCTCTTTGTAATTTTGCCACCTTCAATTTAATTGTTTTGTAGCTTTCATTCTCCATTTGCAGCATTGTGATCATGCCATATAATTTTTCCCTGGCTATGCACCAAGTCTTTCCATGCTTCTCTATATGCACATGTTTCTGCGAAGTTTGGGTTTGGCCAGAGGGCCACTTTGAGGACCTAGAGGGCCACATGTGGCCTTGAGGCTGCAGGTTCCACACCCCTGAATTAATTCAAATACAAGTTCTGCTGCTTAGTACATTTATGACTGTGGGCAAGTGATTTAACCCCACTGCACCTTAGATTATTTGTTTTTACTATAAAATGGAAGGATGGATTGATGAGATTACTTTGAGGGTCCTTTCCAGCTCTACATATATGATCTTATAACTTTTGTGTACAGATATTCAACCAGTAATGAATCCACCTAATTGTATTGTCAAACGTGCCTCCATCCTTCTTTTCTACAACAATAGCATTATAAACTTTGATGAATACTTAAGAAATGTCTGACTCAACAATATTTACAGTTGCATAATCTACCAGACTAGTAGCCCTACCCAGAAAAAAGAAAAAAAAAAGAAAATTTAGTACAGCATGATTTATTCTTGAAGAAGCCATGCTGGCTCTTTTTGAAAAGTGCTTTCTTTTCTAGACGTTAACTATGTCCTTAATAATGCCTTCTAGAATTTTAAAAGGATTTTGAGATCAAGCTTGCAAAATCTCTCTACTTCCTTTTTCTTGGGATTAGGACATTTGTCCTCTCTAATTTCTTAAGTACCTTCAATTCTCCCTGATTCTTCAAAGATCACTTAAAATGGCTCAGCCAGCACATCTGCAAGATGTTTTTGTTTTTTATGTCCTAGCATGTAATTTATCTGGACTTGAATTATTCAAGAGTAGCTAGGTACACCCTTACTTATTTAGGAATATCAATTACCCAGTAATTATTTTGGTTTTATCCTAGATTGTAAATGACTCTATTTGAGGTAGAAACAACAATGGTGAAATCACAGCTACATTGAAATAGAGAAATAATTTTTAATTATTATTTAAGAGTTTGGAATAAAAGTAAAAGACAACATGTCACAGTAGATAAAGAGCTGGCCCTGGAGTGAAAACCTGGGTTCTAGTACTGCCTCTGACATATATTGAGTGTGTGACCCTGCTGAGGTCACTTACCTCTACTATCTCTAGCCCAGAGGTATCAACCATGAGGGACTAATGTGGTCCACAACACTCCCAAAAACATAGTTTGAACCAGATTAAAATGTAATTGAGAAATAATTAACAAAATAAATAAAAATTAGATAAAACATACATAATATTACATTTTAACACTAAGTTGATATGTAGCCCACAGAGATCCTTTTGCATCAATTAGTGGCCCCTGTTTCTATTTCAGTTTGATGCTACTGGTCTAGGCAACTCTAAAAGTAAGTTTCAGATAATGTGTTGACTTGCTTGCATTGGTAGGAGTCATCTCATTGGAAAGTTGCCTATACCAATGAAATCACTGGTCCAGTCCTGATAGTATCTTTGAGTAGAGGGGTGATGATATAAAAGAAAATGACAATAGTTTTTTTTTTTTAATATAGCTTTTTGTTAAATACATTATTTGATTTAATGCTTACAATGACACTATGAAGTAGCTGCCATTATAACCTCCTTTTCATAGATGATGACTCTAAGGTTCAGGGAAGTTAAAGGATTTGTCCAGCATCACAGAGCTAGTAAGTAATCTGAGGCAGGACTTGAACCTAGATCTTCTTGGTGACGAGGCTGGCTCTCACATTGCCTTCACTTTAGAAGAAATGCTGCCAACTGATGTGGAGTAATGTCTTGCTACAGGTTTAAGAGACAAAAGAAGGTTGCCTTAAGTAAAGAAAGGGGGTTCTGTTCCCAGGGATTTGTCCTGCGTCATGGCCATTCACTTTCTTTTCTTCAGATTATCCTATAGAAACAACATTGATGGGTTTAGAGGCTCTTCCCTGAATAGATGTGGATAGCACCACCAATAGCTTTGGGTGTCCATTGGCCATTTGGCTTCAGTGACTGGAGATCTCTGCTTATGCCAAAAAATTTTTAGAACTGCATGTTCTGAGCTGCTTTCAGCAAAACCACTCCATCATTTAACTGATCAGGGACACTTTGGGTGGTGACAGTTATTTGGCAGAAATCAAGTCATGCTCCTAGAGTTGGCAAAGGTCATGCAAACATCACTGCCTCCCAAGCCCTTTCTGGCTCAGTCTCTATGGTTACTATGTTTGTTGAACTTCAGTATTGGTAGCTCCTGCTCCCCACAATAACCCTGCCAACCTAATTAGAGAGAGACCACAGAACAAGGAGAATGAATAAGACCCAGCATGTGACAGAGAAAGAAACTTGCTGTTAGTTAACTGACTTGAGCAAGGAACGACTGAATGTCTTCCTGCACAGCAGCTATGTAGAAGTTGCATTGGAGGCCAGCTGAATGCACGCACAGTGCTTGTATAGACCCCTCTGTGTGTGGCATTCATCTCTGACAGGCATGGGATTTGAACAGGGCTCTTGGTACCTGGAGTTTATGCACATAGCCATTGATGTAATTACTCAAGCATGCTACGTTCCTGGGCCTTTAAAAGTCACATAATGATCTACACATCTCAGAAAGAGAGCCAATCTAATTCACTTCCATCCAGGTAATGAGGATTGCTTTTATTTTCTCTCCCTACCAAAGCAATTGACCAATTCTGTGGACAATGAATTCAGTTAAAACATCATTTGAATGGATGTGTCCCCTGCCCTCCTTCTTTGCCCCCTCCCCAACTCGATTACTTATTTTTTCCTGGAACATTCAAGTAATTGGCAGAGTCTGGACAAAAATCTATTAATCTACTTACAAAACACCAGAGGCCCCTTTTCTCATGGCATATTTCATTCATTTCTTTTGTGCCAGGTAGACTGAAGGCTTTAACTAAGCCTTATTACAATTCATGGAGTTACTACTTGCCAGTTGGTTATTTTCATCATAGCACAAAGAACCAAGAAGATCCTTGTGCTTTTTCATTCATCTAAACATACTTGAAGAATAGCTTGGCTTTTGAGAAATGTAGTTTAACCAACCCTAATAGAAGCCCCATTGAAGGATTTTTCCCATAGAAGCTATGTGGCCACAAAATATGGAACAATATATTTTATGAAAAATCCCAGTTTGAGGTTGCCCAGAGGACTACAGAAAGCTATATGGTAGATAATCAGACTGTGGCATATTCCAAACTATGCCATGCAAACAGAGTGGCATAAAAATGCTGCCAGGGACAGATTTGATTGGGAAAAAAAGTGAGTTGGTCATGTAGAAATAGTGCTGGATAAAAGATAAAAAACCCGAAAATTGCACTGGTACCCAGGAAATTTGCTGAGAAAGTATAGTTAGGAGAGAAGTACAAAAACATCCGCCTTTCCATAAACACACTTTCTCCCACCCCACCACACATATACCCATTCAATTCCTGGGGAGAGTGGGTTCAAAATTAGTGGTTGCTCCAAAGGATTCCTCCTACCAGGTTCACTTCTGATTGTAGTATAATTGATAAACAAGTTATTCCCTTGCTTGTAGGATATGATGTCTGGATTGCTGGAAGAATTTACTGCAGTGCTGTAGGGCACTCTGCAGGCTGGCTCCTCATCAGGCTCAGCTGCTGTGGTTACTGGCAAACTCTTCCAAGGTCTCTAATTGTTAAACATCTGGTGGTTTTTCCAACTATTTGAAACTTACAAAGTTGTAATCTAAGTCATTCCATCACCTAGGATCAGGAAGTGGGGACACACCAGGGACAGAAGAAACATGGACTCCATTCATTCATGGCCACACAGTGGCCTGGATGGGGAGATAAAGCAGCCACAACACCGATTATGGCTCTCCATACCTCTTTGCCCATGCAGGTATATACAATATTTCTTCCTCACTCAAAAGACACCATGAAGAGAGCCCCATGGAATGTTAAAAGAAATAGAAGAAAGCCTCTAGTGCATTGGAAAATCCAATCCAACCACTTCCTTGGTCAATTGTTTATTTCTTTGATGTTTTCAAAGGCATTTTTTGAGCATGTCATCATTTGTATCCTGTACAACCCTATTTATGCCAAACATGTATCTATTTCCCTTTAAATTGCCCAAATTTTAATTCTTTGAAGGTCATGGTGTCCCAGGATTCATAAACACAAAGAATCCCTTGGAGAGTACTGGTGGTAAAGAGTAAGGTTCTTGTTTAAGGGAGGAGGTTGAGGTCATTGCAAGTGCTAAACAATTTCCTAAATATGATCCAGGGGTCATTCTCTTCATCTATTCAAAGCTAGGCTCACCTTGCCTGGCCTTTCCAACAGAGATGGGGACCGATGGACAAAGTTAATAAGTTTCCCATTCAGCCGTAGGTTGTGATCTCGGTAATGTATTTATACCTGTGGATATGTGTATTTTCCATATGGATTCTCTCTTTCTCTCTCCATTACATCTTTCTTTCTCTTGTTCTTTTCCTTTTTTCTTCACTTTCTTCTTCCCTTTTCCTTCCCACCTTCCTTCCTCCCCTCTCTCTTTGTTTCTTTCTTCCCTCCCTCACTTCTTTTTCTTTCTTTTATTCTTTCTTTTGTTCTTTCTTTCCTTCTTTCTCCTTTTCTGTCTTTCTTCTCTTTCTCTTCCCATCTTTCTTTCCTGTCTATCTTTTTTCTTTCCTGTCTCTTTCCTTCCTTCCTTCTTTCTTTCTTTCTTCCTTTCCTTCCTTCTCCCTTCCCTTCCCTTCCCTTTCTTTCTCCAGTTAGGTGATGCAGTGGTTAGAGCACTGGGTCTGGAGTCAGGAATACCTGGATTCAAATCCAGACTCAGACACTGTGTCACCCTGGACAAATCACTTATCTCTGACTACCTCTATTTCCTTACCTGTAAAATGTGTTAGAATAGGTTAGAATAGTACCTCCTCCAAGAACTGTGAGGATCAAATGAAATAATATTTATAAAGCATTCAGCACAGTGCCTGGCACATAGTAGGTGCTACATAAATGTTTGTTCATTTCCTTCAAAAATTGTTGGGTTATGATTTGTTTGATTAGGACCATTCTCTTTCCACCCTTTCTTCTGAATCAAGCTACCATTTGTTATCTCTCAATTAAGAAGGGTTGAGGGGTCTTTTGGTTCTTAAAATAATATGTGTTTCCTATTTTCCATCCACCACTCAGTATATTCTGTGGAGTCCAACAAAACCTCAAATAGTGATTATTCTAGCTATGGGCAAACCTACTACCCTGTAATTTCCATAGATGCATGTAAAGATAATGATAATAGAAGGTACTCCTGAGTTGTTAAACCAAGTCAAATCAACGTCTATTAAGCATCTACTTTGTGCCAAGAACTGTGCTAGGTAGGAATTTATTTTTTGAAAATTTATTTTTTTTTATTTATGGAATAAAACAAGCATTTCTATAACACAGTCTTATAAAAAGATGATTGCACACGAAACTGCAAATCTATTATGTACAACTTGCTATTTCTTTTAAAATATATTAAAAAGTTATTTAAATTTCTTTTTTTTCCTTTTTTGCTTCCTTCCCCTTCCCCCCAGAGATGTCTACTATTAGATACAAATAGGTATATGTATATATATATATGTATGTGTATTTGTATATATACATATATATACACACATACATGTATATGTAAAATCATTCTATGCATACTTCTATTTATCAGTTCTTTCTCTGGATGCAGGTAGTGGGTTCCTTCATATGTCCTTTGTAGTTAATTTGGGTATTTATAATAGTCAAAATGACTTAGTCACTCCAAGTCGCTTTTAAAACAATATTGTCGTTACTGTATACAGTGTTATCTTGTTTCTGTTCATTTCACTCTTCATTATCGTGCAAGTCTATCCATGTTTTTCTAAGATTATCAAGCTCATCATTTCTTATAGCACAGAAGTATTACATCCCAATCATATACCACAACTTGTTCAGCCCTTCCTCATTTGACAGGCATCCCCACAATTTCTAGTTCTTTCCACTACAAAGAGAGCTGTTATAAATATTTTAGAACACATAGTGTCTTTCCACTTTTTTTCTGGGACCAGACTGCAGCGTGGAGTGTTCTGTTGAAGTCATGTGCCACAGCTTTGTTCGGTTGTTTCCCAGTTGATGATCATCCCCTCAGTTTCTAGTTCTTTGCCACCTCAGAGAGAACTGCTGTAAATGCGTTGGCATGTATTGGTTCTTTTCCCTTTTCCAGATCACCGTGGTGGGGGTGGGGAGGACCTAGTTGTGGTGTTACTAGGAGAGAATTTCAATCAAAATACATTTCAATTCATAGAATCATAGATTTTGAGATGGAAGGAACCTTAGAGTCCAGGCATATAAGAGGAGAACCAGAAGAGAAAACAAATCACAAAAACTTAGAATGGCAGCAGAAAGGTCAAGAATGAAGAAGTTTCAGAAAAAGCCATTAGATTTGACTATTAAGAAATTGGTAATTTTAGAGATGGCAATTTCAGTTGAGGGATGAAGTCAAAAACCATATTATAGAGAATTAGGAAGCTAATGAGAAGGAAGTGGAACCATTCATTATACCTTTCTCAAAGAGTTTAGCCATAAAGGGGAGAAGAGAGGTGAGACAATAGCTAGCAGAGATGGTGGAGGATATTCTGGAGGTCAGTAGACAATAGCCACCAGATTCTTGATTCAGCAATAGATATAGATTGTCCGAATGTCAAAGGAACAAAGATTACTGAGTAATGATGGTAGAGCATGGGCCTGGAAGTGGCAATGGGGAGCAAGGACTATTCCAATTCCCCCTCCCCCCAACTACCAGTGACTTGGGGATATAAGTGACAGTGCCATCAGTGCTGGAAAGGGTGACCAAGGAAACAATGTCATCAGGAGGGAGCCAGATCTCAGCGAAAACAGGAAGAGGGAAGGAATAGGAAAGGAAAAGTTTTAAAATGAAAGCTTGTTTTTTGCCTATGGAATAGGCATGCCAAAGAACACAATGGAAAGGTTGGGTACCTTAAGAGTAGGACATTGGTGGGGTTGGGTTGAGTGATATGAATTAGGGAACTGGAGGGAGGGTACAAGAATAATGACAGAGTTCAAAATCACTAGGATAAGGTGACTAATGGGACGGGAGTATGTTAATTATTAAGGAATGAGTTTAAGTAGATGATCATTGTTCCTAGAGGTTCATCACAGGGGTTGAGGTGATCTGAGGTGTCAGGCAGCTGTCTATGGCCAGAAAAGGGGGGCAGTGCCTGGGTACATGCAAACTGATGATTATGGAGTTTGGGTGGCTGGAGACAGTGCCTAGGTTTGGAACCAATGACTGCCCTGGAAGGATGGGAAGGGACGGGGAGGAGTTGAGTTAGAGGAATTGAGAAGGAAATGGCCAAAGAGTAGGGAGTAAAGAATCAGCTGTATGTCCTATGAGGAATGATAATGTATAGCCTGAGAAACAAAGAACCTTTTCTTCTGCTTCCCAGGATTTTGATTTTGGTGTATATATTTACATGTAGTATATTTTATTATTTTTTATTACTTAAAGTGGTTTACACTGATGGAAAGTCATGAAATTACATTAAATATGACCAATGGGAAATTAATGAAACATAGTCAAATTTCTAATAAAAGGAGAAAAAAAGGTCAATTATCTACATAGAAGCAAAAAGCAATTTTAGGTAGCTATTTGTTTTACTTAGAAAATCATAAAACATTCAAATCAAATGCTAAAATTAAAAACACTAAGAAAAAGAATCATAAAATTATATCCAAAAATTCTGGAAAAGTTTAAAAAAATGTCCTTTATTTCCATATTGCAACCAGGGAAGTTTAAGGAATGTGAGAGGAAATTCAAGGGAGGAGAAACAAATTAAATTATGGTGAGAGGAAATGAAGGGAAAAAGAGAAAGAGAGTGAGGGACAGAAAGAAAAGAGCTGGGCGAGGATCTAAGAAAGTGGAAGACAAGATTAGAAATTCATAGGAGGCATTAGATGAAATCAAGGCCTGGATTCAAATGTTCATTCCTATTGCTTTTTATAAATACATAATAACCCACTAGGCAGCTAGGTGGTGCCATAGTGCATAGAGCATTGGGCCTGAAGTCAGGAAGACTCATCTTCCTGAGTACAAATCCAGCCTTGGACACTTATGAACCCTATGACCCTGGACAAGTCATAGGGACAAGTCACTGCTTGCTTTAGTTTCCTCATCTGTAACATGAGCTGGAGAAGGAAATGGCAAACCATTACAGTGTCTTTGCCAAGAAAACCCCAAATGGGGACATGAAGAGTTGGACATGACTAAAATGACTTAACAAATAACCAAACTCTGTGATTCCTTCATTGTATTATTATTTAGGGGCCATTTCATAGGAGAGGGAGAGGGAGAGAGAAGGAGGAAGAAGAGGAGGAGGAGATAGGAAAGAGAGACAGAGATAGACGGAGAGAGACAATGAGAGACAGAGAGAAAGGAGAGACAGAATCAGAGGGATAGAGAGAACAAGAGAAGAAAGACGTAGTAGGACTACAAAGTAGAGCTTGTAGGCTCTTCTGTTAATGAAAACTTGCAATTGCCTGTTGGTGCACTATTCTAATATTCCTCTGTTACCTGTGGAATTCCAGATACAGTCATCTGCTCTTCCTCCCCCTCATACTTCATTCTCACTGAAGCAGAGAAGTGTCTTTCTTCCCTTTACAGAGATACAAAGCTCTCTCTAGATCTCTACCCACTTCAAACATTAAGCATATCAGATGAGGATTTTTTCCATAGAAATGTAGGAGGAGAAAAAAAGTGATAACAATGAGAGGACAGGGAAAAATGGGAGTAAGAGTTCATTTGGCTAGGAAGAAACCAGATGCTCATGCTGTCGGCTATGAAGAGACCAAAGTTCATCTATCTCCAAAGGACAGGAAATGCACTAGCTTAACCCACATAGGAGCTTTGAGATCATCCCTCTTTAAAGGCAAGTGAGGGAAAATCCATTATTTCCTCTAGTCACTCTACAATCTCACCAAGAAAGACCATCAGTTCTTGGATTTTGGTGGGGAAGGCTGCTCCTTAGTTTCTAACTAACATGGTCTGCAGCTAGAGTTCGTTGAGTCACACAGGAAGGGCCTGATGTTGGTCTCTCTGTGACTTTGTCTCTCTGTCTCTTTCTCTGTATTTCTGTCTCTTTCCCTGTAGGTCTCTTTGTCTCTGTGTCTGTCTTTGTATCTCTATCTCTGTCTTCCTCTCTCTGTGTCTTCATCTCTTTATGTGTCTCTGTCTCTCTATCTCTTTCGTCTTAACTTGTGAATACATTTGTTCATAGGAACACATGTGAATACATCTGTTCATTGCTTTTAAAGATAAGTGGTTACTCCATGGAAGTTCCTAGATTAACTGGATAGAAACAACTAGCCAGAAAATGGGAAGTTTCCCAAATTATACTTGAAACATCGATGTCTTGAGGAAGCTTATAATATACATTTTATCTGGATCAAAGAGACAGGGTAGTATAGCGGAAACTGGAACTTTGGAGTCAGGAGAACTGAGTTTAATTCTGTCATTAGAAATTAATAGCTGTGGAAAAGTCATTGAACCTTTTAGAATGTTATTGTCTTTATATGTTAAATACTATGATCAGAAGTTTGTAATTTTTCAAAAATTTTCTACTTTTCAATTCAATGTAATTTTTCAATTCTTTAACAATTAGGAATCATTGAATATTCTGGGCAAGAAGAATGACCTTATCAAGGCAGTATATTAACAATATTACTCTTGCAAAGAGATGAAGGATGGGCTGTATTGGACAGGAGAGTGACTAATTAAAAGGCTATTGCAATAATATAATTATATTATTTAATATATATTATTTAATTTATTTAATAATAATTATTTAAATATTTAAATATATTTAATAATAATTATTTAAATTATTATATATATATGTTATTGTATTATCACAAGAGGGCTAGTCAAAAGCCAATAGTTCTTATTAAATGCTTATTATGCGCCAAGTCTCATACTGAACTGGTACTATGAAGAAGGGTGAAAACCCAACAAACAAAAAAGAGGTTCCTTCCCTCAAGGAGCTCCTATTCTGTTGAAGGAGACAATGTGTAAAAAACTATATAACTAATTATATAATATATATAAACTATATATGGTATACATAAGATATATACCAGCTATATATATATATATATAAAACTACATAACTATATATATCTACATATAGTTATAACTATATATAAGCTATATATATATATAAAACTATGTAACTAATTATATAATATATAAGCTATATATGGTATACATAAGATATATACCAGCAGAGGGAAGGTAATTTGAGCAGGGGAGGCATTAGTAGCTAGATGTTTAAACAAGAGATTTGAGAGCTGAATTTTGAAGGAATCTAGGGGAACAAAGAGAGCAAGGATGGATGTACTATGATATGAGCTATACACAATTTAGATTTAGTGAAGTGAAATAGTTTGAAATAAGGTTTGATCCCTGTTGTTGAGAGTCTTGAATGTTAGGGTGAATCGTGTGTACTTTATTTTATAGGCAAATGGGGAGGAGCTTTGATATTAATTGATAAGAGAAATAAACTGTCTACCTTACTTTTATATATTAGTTTATCATTGCAAAATATTGTTATCTCACTTGATCCTAACAAAGAAGTGTTAGTGTATGTTAAAATCATTGTCATCTTCTTTTTCAGTTTAATTGAATTGTATAAAATCATATAGTAAGTTAATGGTAGACTCGTGACTTAAACCCACTCCTGATTCTCCATTTCTTTCCACAAAGCTTTGTCATTTATATAATCTACTGAGAAGTGCAAAAGACAGGGGCAACAAGAAAATTCTTTTAAAAAGAAATTAAATAAATATTTACTAGTGGGTCCAGAAAACGGAAGAACAGTAAGAAATGGAATGTGGTACTCTTATCACTGGAGACATTTAAGCAAATCTGGATGATCAATCATTGAGGATATTAAAGAAGGGAGTCTAACTTAAGCAAAGATTAGTCTCGACATGGAGTTATTAACCTGACAAGGTCTATAATCTTGTTAATTCTAGAAAATATTTTGATAATCATTATTCAGTATAATTGTTTTCTTTGTAATCCTTTATATTTTGTGCATTTAAAAGGAGTCCATAATCTTTACCAGACTGCCAAAGGGATCAATGGCATAAGAAATGTTAAGAAACCTTGCTCTAGATGGTGTCTGAGGAAGCCATGAGAATTTTTGTTTCCCCAAAGAAAATAACTATGTTTTTACTCAAGCAGATTTTCCTTTATTTTTGTTAAATTAGAGTCCAGAAATTATAATAGTGCAAACACTCAGTATAAAAGTTGCAATAAGAAATGTACATTCACATTTAACATTTCAGTCCATTCACTTTTTAACATAAAAATAGGACAAATATGCTCTTCTCAATTTAACAATCCTGAAAAAGACTGGAAGATACTCTACAGTGTTCTATTTACATAAAAATAGACCCGTATTATTTATGCAAATCTATCATTAGAAGTTACCCAGTGATAACAAATTATTGTATTACCGAATAGATCTCTATTATTTTCTTGTATATAAGCAACAGCAGTGGGTTATAGTAGTTGGAAAAAAAATGACATTTTGCCCACTACTCTCTTCTTTAAAGCTATGAATATCAATTCATATTGTAGCTGAATATTTAAAGAGTCCAGAAAACTTCCATGCCTCTTCTATAGAGGTGGAAAAAAAAAGATGAGAATGGATTGACTTCCAATGAGAATGAAATTAATCTCTACATGACGATGAGTGGATATACCACATAAATTTCTTTAATTGATGTGTTTGTGATTGCTATTAAAGAATGAAAGGAACTGACAATTAGACAAAATGTAAAGTACTGATTAACCCCCAAAAAACATCTATTAAAATCCAGATTCATTTGGGCTCATGATATGTTGTAATGATGATATCTTGACCCTAAATTGTACAGGAGAATAGCATCATTGCCCTGATTTAAAAAAAACACAACTAACCTTCATATGATGAAAGGAAATTAATAGCTTAGTTATTTTGCACATGCTATATATTCCTAAAGCGAAACAAACCAAATTCCAAATGCATCTATAATTTCACTATAATTCAATGCCAAAATGTGAAATTGTTCCAAAACCTTCAGCACGTCAGCATCAAAGCATGCACAAGAATTTAGATTTTAACATTGCTAAAGGCAAAGTTGTATGACCCTCTAGGAAAGCTGAGTGCTTTGTGCTCTTATTGACATTCAGGGTAGGCAGGTACACCCCAATAAATGAACAGCCCCCACATAAGAATGTCCAGTCCAGACTATGCCAGGTGTGCATTCTACCAGAGAAGAAGCAGTGCTTCCTGAGCCATCATGCTACCTTCTTAC
Source organism: Phalanger gymnotis (assembly GCA_028646595.1). NCBI lineage: Eukaryota > Metazoa > Chordata > Mammalia > Diprotodontia > Phalangeridae > Phalanger > Phalanger gymnotis. The sequence goes on along the minus strand of CM053624.1, from coordinate 318,395,131 downwards.
CTATCACTGAGGGGCCCGGTATCTCAGGGACTAAAAGGGAAGGGAGCATGGAGTTGGGAGTAGGGTCGAAAGAGTTTTTATAATGCTGTTATTGCTATTTTCTTTTAACCAGTGCTGTAGAATGACTTTTCTCGTAGGTATGTGGTCATAGAGAATGATCAGGGTCCCAGATTGGCCTCTGAAAGCTAATTTATCCTATAATGTAGCAGATTAACAACTGGATATATTCAATAAATAGACCTCTGGGCTAGCCTTGAGACCTAACCAATATTCACATAATTATTTCTGTGTAAATAGATGTTCCGAGTTCTAAATGACTGACTTGGAATATTACCAATTTGGAATTTGGGGACTATTGATTGGAGTTAAATTATTTCACAGAGGAATTCAATATTTACAAAAGAAAAAAGATTCACCGAATGATCAACTCCCCTGTCAGTTTACAATGTGGGATACAGACTTGCATCATTTAATATCTACTTTCCTTTCCCTTTGCTGGTTTTCTTCCTCCTCAGTGCTAAAAACCTCTTGGCAAACTGCCAAGATGTCCACATATTTAATCTAAAGTAAGGAAAGAGAACATTAAAATAAAAAAAAAAGAAATAGCACAAAGAGGAAGCAATCAGAATATATTATTAAAACTTTTAGAACAAAAATTACGTTAAAACAAAGCCCCGATGCTTTAACTCTTGGATTGGATATTAAAGTGCTTTCAATCTATACTTGAAATGCCTCTGTAAATTGAAATGAGTGTAGAATTTCCCTCTCAGGCCTGCCATAGATCTACTGGGTGGTTTTCATCCCCCATGTCACTGGAAAAAAAATATGACTGTGCCACATATGGAATGTGAATAGAGTAGGCCATCATTTATTTTAGAATATTTTATGCTTAGGGGAAAAGGGAAGTGTCATTTCTGAGAAAAACTTTATCTTGTTTTATTGTTTCTTAGAAGATGCACGAATGAAAATTCCTGCTTTAATAGCATCAAATTAAATCATATGCGATGAGTGTTCAAAGAACGTTATATATGTGTGTACACATATACATATATCATATGTACATATACACACATATTGTGTTCAGGATTTGTCATGTTTCTGTGAAAAAAAGCTGACTTTTAGAAGGGGAAATCTTCCGTATGTAACAATGAGGTAGAAGAAATGCTATGTTGTATTTTGAGAGAAATGTGAACAACAATGCCCTATGGCATGAATAATATGTTTGGCAAAACAGAGATGTTCAAGGGGGGTGAGATTTGGTCCATAACATGGCCCGGTCTATGGGTGGCGATAGAGTAGCCTGTGGAAAACCTAAATGCTTTAAGGTGGATCTTTAGGGATGCAATGTATTTTGTGGATATTTGTGTGTAGGTTCATAACAGTCAATTTTGTGCTTAGCACTTTTCCAAAGGAGCAGCGATTTTCTGGAGGGTCAATTTGTATTGCTTCCTTTATTAACTTCTCAATTACCAAGAGAGATTCATTGTTGTAGGAGAATGCCTCTGAAAATTGTATATTTCCAATAGAAAATTTCTATTTCAGTTTTGCCAAATAAGTGTGGGTGGAAAGGCCATCCAATCCAAAATTTTAAGTGAGTTAGCAGTTATTGGGTCACTTTGCTAACTGGGTAGATGTTTTGATTTCTGTTTTGTTTTTGTGATTTTTCTTGTGAGACTAATAAAATATTATACCTCTACCTTCTTTCAAAATAATCTAATATGTATGGGAGACAAACAGAAGGCAGTGATATATAATGGAAAGAGTCTTTACTGGCTCTGAAATCAGAAGACTTGGGTTCAAATGCCATTGCTGATGCTTACTTCTTGTATGACCTCAGGCAAGTCACTCTCCGGCTCTAAGTTTCTTCATTTATCAAATGGGGGGGTGGGGGTGGGGAGGATGTGATCACCGAGGTCCCTTCCAGATCTAGACCTGTGATCTATAATTTAGGCAATTATGATAATAAAATGGAGGTGGAGGTTGTTTCATTTTCCTTAGGACATTGGGTTATGTATCCAAATTGCTACGAGACTCAAGAGGAACCCTTTCGTTTTGTCTTGTGCACATATACAAACATGTATATACATATACGTGTGTGTGTATTCATTCTGTTGTCTGGCATATATTACAAGTATTTGGATTTTTTTTTTTTGGTTTGGCTTGTGATTTGGATTATGATTATCTCAGTGGAGATAACTCCTAGCGCATGGTATGTAAACTCCCTGTTCTCATTTTTATCAGCAACTCTCCAGTAGGTTACATTCTTAGAGAGTTGCCTAGGGGCACTAGGAGGTTAAGTGACTTGTCCAGAGTACAGAGCTAATAGGTTTCAGAGCCACCATTTGAACTCAGATCCTACTGAATTCAAGGCAGTTCCTCTGTCTGCTCCACTATGCTGGCTCAAGAAATGTTGGGAATTCTATTAATGCTATAAATACATACAGAACAAAATCAAGTCTTCCCTAATTAACACTGGGGGAACAAAAGAAACTAGAAAAGGGAAAACACTGACAATTAGCAACAAAACAAGTAATCATTAAAAACACATGGTGGTTTCTTATTTACATCCTTTAGAACAAACTTTTTTTTTTTAATTGCCTGGGCTAAGAGACTGAGGAGGCCAAATCAAAAAGTGGAAACTACAGTGGAGCAGCTGGTTGTGCTTACATGCCACTCAACAACTGATCAACAAACATTTTTATTAAACCGACTTATTTTTTCAAATCAAATAGAAATAGAAACATATCAAATCAATTTAATGATCACTTTAGCAAATTGACTGGTTCTATGGACACAACCTTATTCAAAAATAATTCTCCCCTCTGATCAATTTTAATCATAGTAACAAATAATTTCTCTTATTTTGCTAACCTCATGCAGTACACATGGGAAACATTTCATTTGGAAGAATGTCTCCAGCATACTAACTAGTTGAAAGGCACCGAGTGGGGTAAATTAGATTGGTACAAGTCATACAAATGAAGGTGATCATTTTTCATGTGTTAAAAAATAAATTAGATTCATCCTCAAAAAAAAAAAACCACACACACACAAACCAACAACAACAGTTTGAGAGAAACCATTTATCACTTTGGTCTCACAGTATAGCTTCTTAAATGAGGAGGCATTTTGAGTAGGAGAATATAAGCTCCTCGTAGGCAGGGGCCTTTTTGTTTGTTATGCCATTGTATCCCCTAGCAGATAGCACAGTGCCTGGTATATAGAAGGTACATGCTTGCTTAATTGAATTGAATTGCATCTTGAAACTATTGTGTAAGAAATACCTTTTAACAAGAATATTTCATATTAGAAGTCAATTCGTTGAAAAAAAAGTCAAGCTATGTTTATGAAATGAAAAGGTGAAAAGTAATTTGTATATATCTTCAAATATATATAAATAGTGGTATCATATACATAGATAAAATATGCTAAGAATGAATGGATTTCTTTTTACTTCAATTTGGCATTCTGTGCACAGTCTGTAGGATTACTTCTACATAGGATAGGTGCATTTAAAAAATCATTTAAGAGGGAAAGCATTGAAATAAAAAACTTCTAGCATTTATGGAACTCACAATTAAAAAATAATTATACTGAAAACATGGATTGCTTTGGGTCATGTGCTTTTTTTTTAAGCATCAATTATGTCATCTAGTTTGTTACAAAATGTTATTAGTTTCATTTGAATTCCCTGCCTTCAGTTGTCTAGCATTTTCTTTTTAATGTGGAATCTACCAGAGTACTTTTCTGACTATATTCTCCAAGGTCCATAGCCTCTTCTCTCAGCAACAGTGTTTGTAAATAACCTTATCACTGCTGTTTCTATACTTGTGGCTCAGGTCCAAATCAGCTACAATCTGGAGATGGAAGGTATCAAATTAATGAACCACAGGTAACCTATTTATTTTCCCCTACAAATTGTTGCATGATCCAGTCTGTCTGGGTGATCAGCATTAATACTGAAGATGGCCTAAAGGTTAAGATTGATTGCTCTGTCATAGGCCAGTTTGGGAGCCAGGTGTAGATATGACCTTTATCTTTTCTCCTAGGAACTTGCTAGCTACGTCTATACCATCAAATCAAAGTGAGGAGGTGAGTAATTTTATGATTTATATAATTAATTACATTTAATATAGGTAATTATGTCCCTAAACCTCGTGTGTCCTTAAGCACAGATTGGGCAACTGAAATTGCCTAGATAATTCCCTTCATTTACCACTTCAACATACCCATGGAGACAAAAACATTGTGCCCAAATTCTGCTTTTGTTACTTTACCAATTCTATTCCAATTTTCAAATAGCTATCGCTGTATATCATCTTAAACCTCAGAGAAATGCCCTCCATGATACAGACATAAGATTGATCGTAGATTCAGAGCACAGAAGCCCAGTAATCAGCATTACTCAACATTAAGAAAGTTCAATTTAAATGCTGGGTAATATAACTGTGCATAGCAAAGAGATATGTAAATTTGTGGAGTTCAAAAAACAATGTTGATAGCACCTTTACTGTGAATCTTTCCCCAAGAAGGACAAGATATAGACAACCATTATACAACGTATAAGCACAACATGGAACATAATGAAGTTTTGAAAGGCATAGGTTGTTCCATTTGAAGCACTTAAAAGTTCAACATTCACCAAGTAGCCAAAGCCTGATGATCAGGACCTGCTGTTTTAATCACAGTATGTCAGGTGATATTAGATAGATGCAAAACATGACAGTGCTTCTCTAAAAGAGAGACAGGGGGAGGTTCCCCTCACAATTTTAAAATCATTTACATTGTTTGCTTGAATCTTTGTTTTCCCCCAGCTGTTTTCAGATGAACACATTTCAGATAAAATCGACTTCCTACACACTTTAGTAAGACAGATTGTGTTTGGGAATAGTCTTTATTAGCGTCCAGTGGGATGAGGGGAAAAATGAGGCACAGCCTACTGCTGTAGATATGTCTTCTGGTCATTCGGTGCAGCCTTTTTTATCATTAGCATTGGGATTTTTAAATTAGATTGAGGATTTTAAAAGAAATTGAATGCCATGGTGCTATATACTAAGCATCAATTAGGCATGGAAATTAAGTTAAAGGAGAAGCAAAAATGATAATCATAATTTGAGGTTTTTCAACTTTTACTTCTAATTTACATGGAGTATTTAGGGTTGTTTTTGCATAATTTCTCATACTTTTCTCACTACCTCCTTTCCTTTCTTACCCTCTTTAGGCAGCCCCTTTCTATCCTTGACAGTTTTCCTTATCTTCAGAGACTAGAGATCTAACCTTCATTTGTGCTTTGGTGTCTAATTATCCCTTCCATCATCACTACTCTCCTCTTAAAACTCATGCCCTTGATACCTGCCCAGTCCAAATGCACTGCTGGAAACATAAAATTAAAGTAGGAAAGCAGAATAAATGGCAGTGGGAGGTAGGAAAGAATAAAACAGTCTACGGATGGCCATGTGTCAGTATGGTGATACAAACAGTTGTGACCACTCTGATACACACCAAACAGCTGCAGGGATCTGATTTCTAGACTCTGATAGCTCTGAGGTTCCTCTAAAAGCGTTGGGGAAGTTTGCAGGATTCATTTCAATATACTCTACAGAACTTCCAACATCTGGTCTGAATCTACATTCATTCCTAAGGTATCTTCTACTGTCTCCTAACCTTCTTAGAATCTACTAGCTTGTTCTTACCATGGTATTTTCTTTGGACTACACTAATTATAGCCCAATTCCAAAGGTTGGTCTAAGATACAAAATCTTGAAAACTCTCTTGGGGCATAGCTAGAAATGATACTGTCTCTCCAAAAACCTATTGGTGTCATTCACTGAACTATAGGGTCAAATAGCATAATAGCATTTGATTGCACCTAGAGCCACAAAAGTAAATACATAAAAACCACTGCAGGTAGCCAGGTACCTCAAAAAGGGAAGGGATACCTTATTTAAAAAAAAATCATGCCCCAAATTGACTACCACATTATAACTTCATTTTAGCCTTATATTGTATTAATCAATTTTGAAATACATATTTTATTTTAAAAATGAACATTGACTGGAATTTTTTAATAGTTCATTAGATCTTATACGTACAAATAAATTGTACCATCACAGTAGTCCTCTTGACGTGTGCTAATCTTAATGTAACTGTTCCACTAATGTTGTAAACATTTTTGGGAACCCATTGATTTCAAAGTCTACGTTACATCTTTTGGAAAAACCCAAACGCCCTCAAAAGCAGCAAATTTTCATCCTTCGAAGATATATTTTTGGTACATGAATCAACCCAAAGTCAATCAAAGATGATTCTGGTTAATTAGGAGGCTAAGCAAAATGGGAAGTACCATTTTTTTTCAGGAAGGGGTTAGGGGTTTAAAAAGGGAGGTACAACTCATGATACTGATTTTCCTGGGTCGTTTTTGTCCACAGGTTGTGAAGTCAATCCTGTCAGAATTCCAAATATTTAGATCTGTAAGGAGCCTTAGGGGCCATCTAAAACAGTTCCCTCTCCTTATTTTAGGCCTGGTGAGGCAAAGGGATATTAGCCCAAAATCACATAGGCCAGGTCAACCACAGAGCTAGGGTTTCAACTCAGATCCTCTGATTGACAAGTCATCACTTCTTTTCACTGTACTATACTGCGATTCCTACTTTGAGGTATAATACTCATTTTTTTTTTGAAAGCTCAATATTTATGATTAGCTTAGTCAAGAATTTTTAAGTAGAGTCCTAAAACATATTACATTTCATTTATTTTCATGAGGCAATTATTTTTACTTGCTAAAGTGAAAATTTCTGACTTGTCAATAATGACAGCAGTTAATAACATGCTTAATTTAAGCAAGGCCCAATCCAAAATGGTTCTCCACTCCTACCTTACATTCATACTTAAGAGCTTAGAAAGATACATGCCATTTATATTGTAGATCACTATTATATACATATGCTGGTGCTGAGAACAGAGTCAGGAGCTTCCTTGAGCATCGATTTTAAATTTAGGGACAAGGGTCAGATTTACAGCTAGCTATATGACCTTAGGCAGTCTTTTGTCCTTTAGGGACTCTTTCTTTAGGTGTAAAATGAGAGAGTTGGACCATTGTCTTTAAGGTCTTTGTCAGCTCTGAAATTTGATAAACAGAGATACCAAAGTGGCACCAAAGACTAGCAGGGTGTTAGGCTTACCCAACCACTCTCTTTAACACATTGTCTCCTGAAAGTAGATTAATCTTGGATAATTGATTTTTTTTTTTGCTGAATTTACCAGAACTTTTGGCAGAGTGTAGACTGAGCTACAGAGGCACTCCAGAGTATCTGCTTCATTAGGTATACTTTAAATCATGGAAGAATGAACTACAGTGTCATGCAATCAATGTTTTGCATGATAAACTCAAAACTATTTTGATCAAGAAAGAAACCTCTATTAATGTAGTTATACACACTACAGAATATTTTACTCTTTTAAATTCCAACCTCCATTCTATATTATAGTTGGTCTTATATCCTACCCTGCTAAAATGAAACTATTTTCATTAAAAACAGTATAAAATCAGAGGCCCATGAGGACTAGTAGAGAGACTGCAGCTTTAGGGGAAAAGAAATAATGCCAAAATGTTTTCATGTGGTTCTCTATTGGAAGCAAGGTTGAAAGTTAATTTGAGAGACTTTGAAGCTTACAAACACAAGTTTCTCAGTGGAAATTCAAATAGGAACAACTAATGAAAACTCTGAGCCAAACTTGGCTTCCACGATCCATGCCAATTGGTTTAATATTAACTGTGCTCAGAAGGTCGGAATTTGTCTCTGCATAGGAACTGATGAGTGTGTGTGTGGATGTGTATTCATATATCAGCATATATCTGTGTGTACATAGGTGCAATGAGTCAGAATGTTTCTACTGTGTTTTTGTGTCAGATACAATAATTACACCACCCCTTTGAAATAGCAGTACCTAGGTAAATCCCTACTTCTTTCTTTGATACTTGTCCAGTGTCAAATAAAGGAGTCCTCAGCATCCAAAACGAATGTTTGCAATGTTTACGTGATTAGTTTTCCCATTCATTTTATGTTACAGTGTATTGAATTAAATTTATTGCTTCCGATGCTTGAAGGTGTGAAATTTGAATAGATGGCTTTTACACTATGAATAATATGGATGTAACAATGAAATTATTGGCAGCAGGGGAGCTTTTTTTTTCCTGGGCTAGCATTTTCATTCAAAATTTGCTCAGTTGAATGCACATGCACAGACTGGGGACACTCAGTGTCAAAAGTGATATGTTCAAGCACTTTAGAGACATCCTGGATTTTGTTTTGCTTTGTCACTTACATCAGGCATGAGTGGCATGCAAAGAGGTTGCAGAGAGGAGCACAAAGAACGGCCATTTCCAAAGAGCTAGTCATCGTCATGCAGGTGTAAAACCTCTATTATAAAAAACCATCAACATCCGTTAAAAGTGTGCCAGGTGTGTGTGCGTGCGTGTGCGTGTGAGTGTGTGCGTGATGTCATTATTATGTGTGTGTTTTTGGTACAAGTGGACATGCAATTACTTATCATTGATAAACTATTTACAAATTGGTTTTTTTCATAATAAACTCTTTAAAGTGAATAATACATTAAAGGCCAGCATTTGTACATTAACACTGTACAAGATTAAAAATAAATAAGGCAATATCATACAAGTTTATCACAAATTAAAAAATGTTGCTTATCACTGCAATACAAAACTCCAAAGGACATTATGGCTAAATAGTGCTCCTGTTCCAACAGGGCCCATACAGAGCTTGGAATTGCTGATGATAAAGGAAATAGTTTGTTAAAGTGAACATACTCGTGTGAATCACTCATTGATACACATTCCCCTTTTCCAGGAATGGAAATCCTATTGTTTATGCTCAACAGCTTTGAGCTTGTGGTCTGTGGCACCTACTAGTGTGATGTCAAGAGGCTTTTGTGTCTGCAAACATTCTAGGCTGAATGGCCTATTGAGTCAGATTCCACGACAACTTGAGCTCTTTTCTAGGATGCCATTAGACATCATTGCCCCCATTAACTGTTAAGGCTAAATTCACTCTTTAGGGTCACTAGGCTACTGTTTTAGTGCCCTAGAACAGTCATTTACTGGAAGAGCTCTTTTTGCTTCCAAAAATGTCCAAGATATACTTAAGGAACTCTACAAACATTAGTAAAAATGGAGTCAACATATTCTCAGTAACATTTCTTACATGACTTCTTCATTTCTTCACCTGTGGCCATATACATGCAAGCGTGCGCGCGCGCACACACACACACACACACACACACCCATACACACACATATTCATCCAGCCATACACTTGAATTGACCAATTGGGAATGAGGGCAACAGGGAAGAGGGAGAACAGATCTATGATTTCATTGACCTATGGAACTCCCAGCAAGGAGATTGTACCTGCTCCATATATTACAGTCTTAGAGCTACCTGGGGCACTGAGAAATAAAGCGACTTGCCCAGGGTCACATAACCAGTAGGTGCCAGAGGCAGTATTTGAACCCATGTCTTACTGATTCTGAAACCATCGCTCTAACCGTTATGTAACACAGCCTCTCCGACCAACAAATTCAATCAAACTACCAATTAATTCTTTAAATGAGTGACCCCTTCCTTCCTTCTTTCTTTCCTCTCCCTCCTCCCTCTCCCCCTCTCCCTCCTCCTCTCCCCCTTTCCCCATCTCTCCCTCTCCTCCTCTCCCTCCTCCTCTCCCCCTTTCCCCATCTCTCCCTCTCCCCCTCTCCCTCCTCTTCTCCCTTTCCCCCTCCCCCTCTCTTCCTCTCCCCATCTCCCTCTCTCTCCCTCTTTCTCATTCTTTCTCTGTCTTTCTTCTTTCTGGAATAGGCTACATGTTCTCAGAATGATTGAATTAGTTGTTTTTAAAGACACAACCATAGTCTCTGTATTGGCAAAATATTTAAAAAAACACACACACAAACATCCAATGTGATCATAGAACAGACTCTCTGAGATTTTAGGAAGAACTAAAATATAAAACAAACAAAAAAAATGTAAGGGGATATGGATGTATTCAGCCAAACAATAGCTGCTATTCTAATGCTCATGAAAGACATTTGCAGAGAAAATATATACAGTTTATCTATTTGAAGTATTCTGTTCATATTTGATTAGCATATAAAACTCTTGGAACTATTTATTCAAGAACTTAATTGAATATTATTTTGTAGTTTCAAGATCATAAAAACTTGGTGGGAAAAAGTGCTGAGAGAGATTAATGGTTTGCAAATAGTCCCAAATATAATGAAGGAGAATTTGGGACAGGAAGGATAGAAGAACAAATAAGAGTCTGAAGAGCTCTTCTCATATTCTGGTATAAAGATATTCATCATCACTATTATGTAAAGATAAATCATGCAAATGGGAGTGAAACGTTGTGCTTGCAATAGACAATCCTACAAAAAACATCTTGTTAGAATTGGCACCTATTTGGGGAGGATGGGAGGGCTTCCTCGAACTGGAATGTTATCTAGGTTTCAGAAATACAGATCAACTTAGAGGGGTTGCTCCTGTCCTTCTCTGAATGATCTAAATGTCATGACTATAAGGAAAAGAATACTCCTTTTGACAGGGTTGTAGCAAGAAGAACCAGTCCATTAAGTCAGAGTTTGAATTACAAAGAGCTGTCATAAATCTGATGTACAGTGGGTGGGGTAGAGAGGAAGATACAATTAGGTGCTACAAAGAGGTGGAAGAAATTTGAGCTCCAGGGCTAGGTTGCTGGTGTCAGGTGGCTGAGGTGAAAAAGGCAACATTGCTGACTCGTGGGTGGCCCAGGGTCCAAGGCCCACTTACAGGACTGTACTCCCCAGCCTTGACTGCCTAGAGAAGTTGCTGCCTGGTTCACATGTGCCTTCCACAATATAGGGTTGGGGACCATCTTAAGAGATGTGCGAGTGACCCTGAACAGCCTAAAGAGAGAGTAGGTGTAGGAATTTCCCAATGGGGCATAGAAGGGAAAGAATTCATATTTCATATCTCCATGACTTAGGTTTTTTTCTACCTGTGGTTACACAGTTTCTACCACTAAAATATGCTATGGGAATATGTCCACATTGTTAGTAGAGGTATTATAATAGAAGGTATATTTCCCTCTTGCTGATATGAATTCATGCCTTTGTGAACCATGTCAGATTGTTCACTGTAATTATATCCTCTTCATAAATACAGTTCACATGAGTTATAGGCGGAAAAGATGATTAAAAAACACCAAGAACACGTGAGTGAAAAGATTTAACTTATTGAAATCAAAGGAATAATAAAATGGGAAAACTTAATATAAGGGACTATTGTTCTCTAAAGAGGGATCTACCACATAAAATTAAATATCAGATATTAACTCTACTCTTTATCTGAATTAACTTGAGCAAAAGTTGCCAACAACTCTTAAGCAAAATAAACCATATTTGGTTCCAATGTACCTTTGTGGTCTCTGCTGAACTTCTCTTGCTTAGAAGAATTCTAATTTGATCAGACATGTCCTACTCATGCCCTGATGTTGAAGTATCCTTCAATTAAAGTATTGTGGGTCACTTCCCTAGATTTTACTGGAAATCCCGTACACACACTTAACCAGACCATGTTTTGGTACAAATACGCCACCATCTGTAACCTATTCTCTCTGGCTTTAGATCAGACTTTCTGGCTTTGAAATTGTTCATTTTTGTTTCTTTTAATAGGATCCCAATAAAGTGACTTCATTAATACATTTTTTCTCCATCTACCCATGTAATTTCCCACATGAACAAATTCTGCTAGTACTTATATTTAAGCCTAGATCCTGGACTGGATCCATTCACCCTTAAAGACCTTTTCTGGTTCAGATGAACTATTCTACCCACACATTTATGAAGGAAAATGAAATCTAGTTGGTTAAGTGGTACTTCTTCCCTCAAGAAATCATTTCATTTTTTGTTCACATAATATCATCTGAGCATCTAAAGATGGAACCCTGAAGGGCATAAGAGTAAGGATTGAATACTCCCACAGAGAGCATGCACCAGTTACTCAGGTTTGTCAAGTTCTACTAGTATTTTTTGAGTTTGTGTTTTTTTTTTCCTGAATTGTGGAACATACTGTGGTTCTATTGAAGACCCTCATTTTTAATATACTCTAATGAACTGAACTTTCTTTGCTCAATTGTATGATGAATTCATTTATTCAGCAGCCATTCACTGAGCACCTACGATATGGAAGGCACTGTGCTAGGCACTGTAGGGAATAGAAAGATGAATATGACAGAGTTCATGCCCTCAAGGAATTTATAATTTATTAAACACTACTCCTGTTTTCACCCTGACTCCACATTACAATGTCCTCTCCCCAACTTTCAAAGGCAGAACAACTAAATGGACTTATCCAGGTAAAACTGTCTAAACGAGAAATGACCCTGAATTGATTTGTTTTACCCATGAACATTCCTTACCTCCTAGTTGGCCACCAAATACCAAAACTCTCTATCTGGGACAAGTATCCCAGCAGAAGTTTCTTTTCAAGAATATATATACCATTGTAAGGTATACAGTATATAGTCTAAATTACCATGGGCCATCAATAGGAAAAAAACCATGGTAAGAAATGGTTCCTTCCCTCTTCCTTCCTGTCCCATGCATTCTTGATCATATTTCTTTATAAAATTTAACTTCCCAGTGGTGTATTGATTACTTGGTTGCTCAAGAATCATAAGGGCGATGTTTTGACAATGGAAGTGGTGATAGGAAGTGTTGGTGGCTGGGGATGGAAAGCCACCTGGTAGATGACACAGTACTCCACATGCTTCCTGATACCTGACAATTTTCAAGGTGTCACCTATGATGCCCATCTTTACATACAAACATGTCAAGTTCTGCATTAGGGCCCGAGTATTTCTCAGAAGCTGAGAGAATTCGGAGTGGGAGTTTAGCTCCACTTGAAGTTACAATTCCATCTAGAAGGTATGTGTTCTTGTAACATTGTAACTCCAAGTTGTACAGCTTTATTATTATGTCTCCAAAGTGGATTACATAGTGAACACAAGATTTTTCTTAGGGACTTGACATTACTTCCCGTCCCTTCAAATGGATGGGCATTTTTACCAAACTAAAGTATCACAGAAGTGTTTGGAGGAGAATTGGGATTCAAATCTTAACTTCACAACTTACTGGCTGTGTGACCTCAGGCAAGTCACCTATCTCTCTCTGCCTCAATTCTTTTGTAAAATGAGGGAGCTGAACTAGATCATCTCTAAGGACTCACTGCCATAGACATTCTGTGTGATTCATTTGGATTTCTGCAACCCTCCATCACACTGGTTCTGGAAGTGGCCAACATGTTTATCGCACCAGTCTAGTGTTTCTTGGATTATGATATTATTGTCAGATCACATTTGAAATTTACACAGCTTCTCCCTGTATTTCCTTTCCATCAGGGACCATTAATTTGCTTTCTGTTTTTGCAAGGTTATAAAATCATTGGTTTCACAGATCTTGAACTATAAGGGAATTCAGAGGTCTTTTATTCCAACCTCATCATTTTAAAGTTGAAGAAACAGAAGACCAGGGAGGTTAAGTTACTTACCCAAGGCCTGATCAGCACAAGTACGATAACCCATCCCCTAGGTCAGTAGTTCTCAAATCTTTTTGATCTCAGAACCCCATTACACCCTTAAAAATTGAGTTCTCCCTACCCCGACATGAGATTTTGTTTTCGGAAGTTGTATCTGTCAATACTTGCCATGTTAGCATTACAGTAAAACTAGTTATGACCATATGGACCTCCTGAAAAGGTATCAGGGACTCCTAGGTGTCCTCAGACCATATTTTAAGAACCAATGGCAGAGATGAAGGGACAGATAGAGAAAGCAAAGTAAATGCTCAATCAGGATTTCCTTAGAGTACCTCAGGTGTTTTCTAGGAGTGCCAGCAAGGTATCGAATTTCCTTTAGTATTTCTCATAGAATTTTCATAAATACTTTCCGTACCTGGACCTTGCTCAGTCCATTTTATACCAGCTGTGGTCTCTACCACCCCTACATAAGTCCTATCTTCAATCTTCATTGGTTGTTAACATCACCAAATGTGGTAATCTCATATACTTGATTTATATCAGCCTGACCTGGAAACTCAGGAAGTCCAAGCAGGCTTACAAAAACCAGGTCGACATTTGGTACTTAGTGGGAATCCCAGATTGATTTGATGGTCATACAATTTTATCACATGTTGGTATATTACATATGCTTTTTCATAATTTCCTTGTTGTCTTCAAGTTTGCATTCCTGAATTCCCCCCACCTAAAATCATTCTAAGATCATTTCTCTCCTCATTCTCAACCATAACAACCTGGTCACTAGCAAGATCATTCCTTCTGCTTCTTTGCTCCTAACATAGGTCAGCAGAAGCCTCAGAGATATCTTTAGATCCAAATGAATACAATAGAGCCTCTACTACCAACAGACTGGAGAGTTGTAGTCAAAAAGACTAATCTTGAGAACCCACAAAATACAAATACTATTCATGCAAAAATCTAGGCCTTCCACTGCACCTATCCTAAAAACACAAAAGTCTAAAGAAAGCTATGCATACCCCTTAGTGAAAGAAAAGTTTCTATGAGTATTGCCAGAATTTTAAACGCAGTAAGTGGTAGGATTTGGCTGTAGTCCTCTGATCTCTTTCTGGCAATAACTTGGGACCAGCACTGCCGTGACCCTATTTGCCAGTACATCTCCTATAGGCCCTCTGACTTCTGCTTAACTCTCTAGATCCTTCATATTTTCCAGATGCTCCCTAATTTAGATAACCTTCTTGGGCTTAGACTCTGATGGGCCTGATTCTGTTCTATTTAACTTGTTGGTTCTATTACTCACAGTTCTGCCTTTCCTAGCTAGTTTATGCCCTGAATAACTTCTGACCTTTAATAAATGCTATAACGCTACAAAGATACATATATTAAATTCAGAGGAATACACTGTCATCACTTTCTACTTCAACATAGATTTCTGTAACTTTGGGATAGAGCACTGATTTCTGGTCTTAAAATAATTTTCTTAATCTAAAATTGTCTGTTCAAAAAGCTTAGGAATTCTAGACAAACAAGATGTCTGAAAACATAAACTTCCTAAATTCTGTGTGTTTGTTTTTCTCCAAAACAAAACAAAGTAACATATTGTTCAACTCATAGGAACTTAAAAATCATACATGAAAAAGATGAGAAATGAGATTTGTCTCCTTATTTACTTTGAACAATAACACTGGACATTTAAAAAATGAGTTTGGATGGTTTTACAAGAAGCAAAAAGTCATCAAAATAAAAAAAAAATCATTGGCAAGGCATACAAGTACTACTACTGACATTTATAGAAGGTGATGAATTGGTATGAAGCCCCTCAATCTCTAGTCCTTAGCAAAGAGCTTCCATTGGAAGAAATCCAGCAGCTACAAAAATTCATGCAGAAGGAAAAGGGGTTCCTAAATATTGTTGGCCTATTGCTGCACCTGAAGCATGGAACCTCTGGTTTGATCTACAACCTGTGATTGATCATGGGGCAACATCTGGGCAAATATGCTTAGAGATGGTTCAAGTGTTTGTCAGTATTCCATCAAGGTCCCGAGTCCAATTTTTAGCCTAATTTTGACTTATTGTACTAAACGTGATGCTGATTGGATGTTTTCCAGGGTTGGAAGAGGCAAGTTGGAGTGAGCAGATGCAGCTGTTTTGGAATTGGCTTAGTTCAATCTTGGATAAAGCTGCTGACTTTTTTTAGGCTTGTTTATTAATTCAAACTCTGAGCAAAACTTTCATTGTTCTTGCTATAACTCCAAAATATGTTCCTGAGATACTGTATTGTATCCCTCGTCAAAATTTTAAACCCAACTCAGTCCAAACAATAATGGATATGAAGATGTGACATAGCTCTCTTATGCCATTGCAAATAAGGTTTAAATAAATACATGTATCTATATAAATTTTTATGCCTATATATAGAAGAGTGAGTGTATATGTGTTTATATAGAGTTAGGATATATACACACATACATTATCATTTACACACATCCCTTAAGCATACCGTTTACCTTTTAAAAATTCCAAGAAAATTTCCTTATTTTCAGAAAACCGGCATTATTCTTGTCCTAACACAATTGTTAGCCCTTATCGCTTCCATTCGAAATTTTCTTCCATGGAGCTTCCTGGCTTTCTTTGGTTGTGTTAGATTGGATCCATGGCTGGCGCCACAACCTATGACCTTAAACCCCGTTGGCAAGTATACATGCTTTCTGAGTTCACTTGCAATGGTGCTCATCTAGGCTTCTTTCACAGCTGGCACAGAAGGAAGGTAATGGAGCGTTGGATTGGTATGGGTACCTGCTGTCTGCAGGGCTCCAATCCCAGCTTTGACTGTAAAGCTAGATGAGACAGAAGGGCAGCTGGTGCCCAGTTTTGTCTGAATGTTTGATTTCCCATATGGATACATTTTCCGTTCTAAGTTTAAGGACCTGGTTTGAGAATTATTTCCATTTGCTTTTCCTTCCAGAAAATAGGTCAACATTTCACCTTTTCCCTTGACACTGACTTTACCTCGACATGTAAATTCATAGCTACACCGCTTTAATAACCGATGGACTTCTTCTGTGACCTGTTGGCAAAAAGAATTAAGTGTTATTCAACAAGCATTTACTTACTATATGTTATGCACTATGCTAGGCTCAGGGGATGCAAAGCAAAAATTGTCAGCACTTAAAAAGTTTGGATCCTACTTGGGCGGGGGGCGGGGGGAGGAGGGGGTTGGACAGCATGTTTACAAGTAAGTGAATGCAAAATACATACAGAATAAACACAAAACAATTTGGGAAGGTGGTTTCTTTAGTTATCAGTGATAAGATATCCATTTTTATCTTATTCATTTTCACCTTTTATTATCTTTTGTTTTTATACAACCTTCATTTCCAAATATACATTGCTTTTCCTTCCCTTCCCACAGAGCCATGTGTTGTAAACAAAATAAAAAGAAGAGAGATTTCAGCAAGACTAACCAACACATTAACTAAGGAATATGGCAATATATGTACCCATAGCTACCCATCTCCACAAAGAAGGGAAGAAGATATATTTTCTCATCTCTTCTTTGGAGCTAATTATAATTATAATTAATTATAATATCCTAGCTTTCAGTTTCCTATTCTTGTTCTTTCCACTTCTGTTGTTATAGTAATTAAGTATTATGTCCTTGACTCTGTTTACTATGCTTATACCAGTCTTCCCACATTTCTATGAACTCTTCATATTCATTATTTCTTAAGGTGCTGTTATACTCCATTACATTTGTATACTGACCAATTTCGCCATTTCACTGACCAATTCCTTAATTGATAGGTATCTTTGATACTAAAAATTTTTTAAAAAAAAAGTTTGGGTAGGGATATTTTGGTGTGTATAAGACTCTCCTTTTTTTCTTTGACCTGCATGGGGTATATGCCTAGAAATGGGAGCACTAGGTCAAAGGACATAGACATTTTAGTCATCTTCTCAGGATAATTCCAAATCATTTTCCAAAATGGTTGGATCAATTCGCAACTCCACAAACAGTATATTAGTGTGCCTTCAACGGATCAGTTTTTACCAGTTTCGGTAACTGTTTGTTCTTCAAGTTAAAATTACTCAAACAATTTAGCTTAATTCAATTCAAGGGACATTTAGGGAAGGTTCTGCAATCACTTGGCTTTGGGGATGCAAAGATAAAAACAAAAAAAGAGGTCTTTGCCCTCAAGGCATTGACAGTCTAATCCAGGATAGATGTATACAAATGACAATGAAACAAGGTACAATGTGATAAGTGAAAAGAAAAGAGCCAGACAAAAATTGTATAATACATATGAAAAGTTAAGTAATAAAAGGACATTTTCATTTGGGACAGGGGTTCATCATCTTATTTTACGGAAGAGGAAACTGCATAGAAAGTGGAGAGGCAGTGTCACACCTCCTCATTATTATTCATGAATGCTTATTGATCTCTAAGGCCAGTACTACAAAGTTTTATGAAAACTAATGTTCCTAGAAGACTTGTTTTAGAAAACAAATAGCAATGAACGTTTCTTATGATTCGGTCAGTGTCCAGTTGGATGCACCATCTTCAAAAAAGAGATTGAGAATGTTGTACTTCTAGTTGCGAAAGGCTAGAATCAGGATTATGCCTGGAAGGCTGGATGGGGCCCAGGATCATCTCTAGGTTTTCATTTTTTTGTTGTTGCTTTTTACCAACATTGTACCAACACTCTCTACTGACAAAACTTTTATGCAAATGAAATTAGAACAACATGAACATTAAGCTCAGCATCAAACATAGGAATTCTTAAGTTTTTTTTTTTTTTTGGTTTCATGGACCACTTTGGCAATCTGGTGAGGTCGATAGACCCCTTCATAGTATAACATTTTAAATGCAAAATTAAAATGCATAGAATTACAAAGGAAACCAATTATGCTGAGATATATTTATCTAATATATGTATTTTTAAAAGAATATAGACCACAGGTTAAGATTTTCTACTTAAAAGGGATGAGAAATCACTCAAGGTTACCATGGAGGAGGTGGTGGTAGGAAGTATTTAAATGGAGGAAGAGTTAGTCTTTTGCTTAAGTGATGAGTATGAAGGGGTTTTATTTTCACAAGATCCTGACTCTTTTTCAAAAAACAGTAATTGAAGGAGCTGCTTTCTTGTTCTCTACCAACTGCATCTCTGAGTCACTGCCTTACTAATGGCAATAAATGCCCTCCATCAAAATACAGAGATCAGAGCAATTGCCCCAATTTACTATATACCTTAGGGATAAATTTGGCTCAAGTGATGTTTGCTAAAATGGAAACATAGGAGTGTAAGTGTTGTAATAGCCTGGTAGGAATCAAGCAGGGGCCCAGCTAAGTTTGGACACACTTCTTATCATGAGAATGGTTGCAAGGTGATGACATTTTTCAGTCAGATCTCTAAGATCACCACACAAGTTGTAGAGGGGCTGCCATCTGCTGGTTGAGGGAATATAATAGCACTTAGAAACATCATAAGATCCCGAAGTATTGAAGAAGGATTAGGTTCCAGCTGCCTTTACTATACAAAGTTGTGTTGTGAGGTCATGAATGGGATGTTCCACTGGAAAAACAAGAATGTCAAGGCTGAGACTGTCTCATTTTCATATCAATTATTGTTGAGAGAAATAAAGAATCATTTTAGTACAGCCAGATGTAGCATATGATACTTAGGAAGGAAGTTTTGTGAAGCACTAAGGGAAGGGGACACCAAAATATTAATATTTGGTCAAAAGTTGTACTTTCCTCATCATGGCTTTATGTGTGTTGCTTAAAAGATATCACTATATACAGTCTATTAAGCTTGTGAGGTCAAGGCATAGCTGAGGTTAATGAGCAACCCATTCCACCATATTTAAATTAAAACCAGTAGGCAGTAACTGAGGCTTGTCAGAAATCTATTCCGAATAATTCCATCTAGACTTAAATAGAAGAGTATCATCAGAGCAGAAGCGAATCTGGGTCTTATTGAAGATCACTGATTGAACCAAACAAGTTATATTGGGAGGAGAAAGCAGAAAATTAGCCATGTTTTTGTCAGCTTAAATTTAGAAGGCAAGCTGAAGGAATGATGACTCAAATATTTCCCCCAAATGAGGAAGAACATTTCAAACAGAAATAAATCATCAGCAAGGACCCTTGTGGTATGATGATTTTAAAAACAAGTTGGGCCTCTCATCAGGCTCAAGGGAGACCAGCAAGGTAGAGCTGCTTAACAGAAGTTGTTGCAGTAAGTAGCCCTTTTATTCTGAAGGAGCATCAGATAAAGAAAACTTATAAAGGGCATTCCAATACTTCAAAGTAGCTGTGATTTCAATACCAAACTCCCTTTATCAAGACAGATCCCAGCCTTTCCATGACTTACTAGGAGGTCTTTGTAACTTACTTTTGTTGAAAAAAAATATTACCCTATGGCCAACTTCCTAGTGATGAGCCTTTCTACATTCAGTGAGGTTGGCCCTAAAATAGCAGATTCCATATGTGACTGGACCTATGAGAGTTTGAAATCCTTTGATTGTAGCCTTTGAAAAATCAGAAAATGTTCCTGGAGTGACGAGAAAACAGAAGATGGAGACTAGAGATTACATTAACTAGAAGCCAGAGGCAGTGACCATGGGGATAGTGGTATGGAAGGAGATGTCTCACAGCACATCTCCAAAGAACTCGAAAGAACAGTGACTTTTCTAAATTCCAAAGTCTACATGCTGAGAGTAAAGATAATGGGTAGACTTATGGTCTTCATAAGAACTTTAAGTTGCATTGTAAGTTTCAATTGTTTGAAAAAAACAAGGAAACCATGGGCATGTTATGAGTTATGACTCCAGGAAAAGCTCCAAAAGTTTGAGTCCTGAAAGCAGCAGAAAAGTCTATGCTCTGATCCCAGGACTGGTGGGCTATTTTAAAGTTGAGGAACCACAATATATTTGTGATGATATTCAGACCAATAGAAGCTTCCATGATTAGTAACCCAGAGCTAACCCTTCAGAGAAAAGAAGAAAGTTCCCCAAACTACTCTGTAATTTAGAAAAACTCAGCCCCACTCAGAGAAAGACTAGGACAGAAACTGAATTATGGCAGTCAGTCTAGCCTCCCTTGGATAAAGCATTCCCTACTGGTTTTGTATCAACAACTAATTCAAAAGTTGTAATAGAATTCTGATTCTGGAAATATCTGAAATGTAGCAAAGGTTAAGAATGTCATTGAATCTTGAATAAGTTTTGGGGTGGATTCTTTCAGTGAAGAATTTCTAAGGCTATAAGTGGACCAGCAACTAGATGCTTGCATAATCCTTCCGATGCCATGTCTTAGAGTGAAATGCTTAAGGAGAAAAGGATGAGGTAGGCAATTAAATAAGTAAATAACAATATGACATGGTAACAACTATCTTATATCACTAAATTTGGCATTGTTCATATTTCTTCATAGTTCTGTTTTGAATTTCAGACTATTGTGAAATATTTTGAAGCCAGATAAGAATATGTAAAAATAGCATGAATAAAAAGAAAGTTGAGTCTTATCTGAATGACAGGAGGAAAATAAAAATGCATTAGAAAAACCTCTTAACAATGCAAATATCTGTTAATTTTAAATCATGTCTTGTTTTTATTTCAGCAGAGTAATCATTCATAACTCATTTACGCATTGCACTGTTTGTTCTTAAAGACCGATCACTTAAGAAGATGGGAGAATGACTGTATTTCTTCAAAATTTTGCTAAAGGAACCAAAGAGATCAAGGTCTGCTTAGCTAAAATTGACTATGGAGCGCCATCTAACAGTGATCCAAAGGAATTGCAGCTTTACAGTCACTCAATTATATTACATATTTGCATATAATTGTGACTCCTTGACTACAAGTCATCTATGATGACTTCAAAGTGATAGCCAATGGGTTACACTTGAAAAAAAAAAGGAGGGAGACAAGAAGAAAGGAAACTAGTGGGTGGGGTGGGGAAGGCATGGAGAAGGAACATGAGAATGGCTTGTAACAGTGAGTTGACATTTGGATTTAGAAGACCTGGATCTGACTCCCAGCTTTCTGATTTGCTACATATGTGACTTTAGGGCAATTCATTTTACTTTTCTGGGCTTCAGTCTATACAATAAGAGCATTGAACTAGATGATACTGAAGGTCCCTTCTAGCTCAGACCTCTGATTCTAGAAGTAAAGATGGAATAAATATAGCATGCAGGATAAGGGGATGGAGTTTAGTAGAATAGTCTAAGAAAAAAAAAGAGAGAGAAAGGCATATTCAACTTGCTTTAATGGAGACAGCAAGATAAGATTCACAAGCCGGAAAGAGGAGCTGGGGAGAAGGATTTCCAAAAGGTGGAGCTAGGGAAACCAGATGAATTGATAGGGGGAGAGAATAAGTGGCATCAGTTTCACCTAGAAGTCAATAGAGCTAGACTTTAGATGCCAAACAGGAGATGACTTTACACAGCAAACAGAAAGGGTAGGGGAGAGGAGATGGACATAGTAATTTGGCTGGAAGGTTTAAAAAGGGTTGATCAATTTCAAGAAGCATAACTAAAAAATAAGTTGGGGAGGGCAGTCTAGGACTCATGGACTAAGGCAGAAATGGACAGAGCTCTGTGCTTTTAGAAGGAGCTGTTTGGCATTTTGAAATACCTCCCACTCTATGCTGCCCCCTTGGGATCACATAATTTAAATCTAGGATAAAGAGAGTGATATACATGAATTTGTTGGAAAGTACCTCATGTATATATTGTTTGTGTTACATACAACATCCCCCACCCCCACACACAGTTCCCTCACATTATACTACATCCCCCACACCATTTCCTCACATTATACAACATCCCCCCACCCCCACACACCATTTCCTCACAATCATGTTTAGCTTTTGAACTAGGATCATAAGAAGGGGATAAAGAGAGAATTGTAATGTTTAGCAGTAACTAATTAGGGAACATGAAAGTATAGCTATTTGTTTATTGCTAGTAGGCAAAAGTTTTTCAAAGCTCCACATATTTTCCATTGAGAACAAATAGGAACATTTATCCAAAGACCTAAGAGCCAATGGGATAAAAGATACATGTCAGTTACTCCCAGATCTGAGTCACTCCTATCTGCTGGCTGATCTCAGAATGAGAAACCATAGAGTCAAATGGAAGTGGGAGGAAATCCAGTCGCAATCATGATTCCTTTTCCTGTGCCAAAGGGATTTGCCCATCAAAACGAATCACTCAGACAGGGGAGTCCTACTAAAAAAGCTGGCTAGTGGATAAGCCAATATCCAAAAGGCCAAATATTTGGTCATGACTTAAAGGAAAAAGAAGACCAACTTATTTTATAGTTGAAGAAACTGAGGCAGAGGTTAAGTGACTTGCCTGGAGTCACCTAGCTATTAAGTGTCTGAGGCTGGATTTGAATTCAGCTCTTCTTGACTCCAGGCTCAGTTCTTCATCCTCTGTGCCACTTGATGGCCTCAAGTATGTTCCTGCTTCAAGTAGGGACCACTCTACCATGTTATAATGAAATCCATTTCGATATTTCAAGGGTATGTGATGTCATGGGTGTGGAAATACTCCCTTAACCAATGCAGATTGCAATATAGTTATGCCTTACTAGATGGCTTTGGGGGTGGGGGGTGCTGGGGCCAGAAATGCAATATAACCAGCCGGTTGAGGAATCTCTTAAAAATCACTTAGGTTGGTCTTCAGATGACATTCCATTTCTGAGCCAACACTTGAAGCTTTTGTTCTCTGGCAAGATCTGTCAGAACTTGTGCTTGGTCAAAACAGCCATCCAAGTCAACCATAAAAAGGCTTAACAACTCTGATCAACACAATGATCCACCACAACTTCCAAGAACTCATGACATAAAATACTATCCACCTCTAGATAGCAAACTGATGGACTCAGAATGCATATGTTTAAAGCATATTTTTTTCTTTTAAAAATTTTCTTGCTTTTATATTTTCAAAACATGGCTAATGCGAAAATATGTTTTTCAAGACTTCATATGTATAATGGATATCACATTTCTAGTCTTCCCAATGGGTGGGGGAAGGGCTGGAGGGAGAGAGAGAATTTGGAAGTAAAAATAAAAATTAAATTGAAAAATTAAAATTTAAAAAACAACCATCAAGAATATGAGGTCATTTCAACAACAATGAAAGTAGGCACTAGGGTAGGAATTTACTATGCTTATTTATTAATTTGGTAAGAATCATATCAGTGGCTGCATGGCAGAAAAGAAAAAGAAGGAGAAAGAGAAGGAGGAGGAGGAAGAAAGGAGAAAAGAAGAAATCACTGTTAACATTTATACAGTGTCTATTATGTGCCAAGCACTTTACATATGTTTCTTGTTTGATCCTTCCAACAATAGTGGGAGATTTTACATTTTACATTTGAGGAAACTGAGGCACACAAAATTTAAATGAATTGCTTGAGGTCACACATCTAGAGGTATCTGAGGCCACATCTGAACTCAGGTCTTCCTGACTGTAGGCCTAGTGCTCTAGCCACTGAGCCACCCAGATGTCGTGATAACTTACTTAACCTTAGTAGGTATTAGGCAACTTCCTAAGATTCATATTCTAAGTCACAGGCATTTATGATTGGCATTGTCAGAGAAATTTCCCATATTGAGAGCTCCCCTATGTTGACAAAATTATAGACCCTTTGTGTATTCTCTCATTCATAACTACCCACAGTTATTTAGTGCTTCAATATACAAAAATAGCTCACTGAAGAAGAAGCCTAGAACTAAGTTTAAATATTATGGTCATTTCCTTGGAGAAAGGAAAACCAGATGCTTTGAGATGGGGTGAAAGGTTCAGTAACCAGTGTCTTTCATGATAAGCAAGCTATAGGTCTGCCTTATACAGAGAAAACTCTACCCTGATCCTTTAAGGAACAATTCGAAAAATCAAGGCCTTCTAGGTGAAGGCTTCCATAGATTCATGATAGAAGTGGGAGAAAGAATGAAGGCAAAACTTACTTTCTTCTGTGGATGGCAATAAATTAGGATTGGGCTAAAGGGTGAAGGTGTGGAAGACAGTGAAGGTAAGAGAAAGCCAGAAGTTATTTATACCTTGCAAGTCTAGAATGGGAAAATCAGGTTGAATGATTTTATAACATTTGCTTCTTCAGGGTTCTTATTGAATCAAGAGTGTGCATGCACACTAACAAGGCAAGCTTATGGTATAATGACCTTGTTTTTGGCTACATGAATTATATAAATATAAACACCAATCGCTATATAGAAGTTGACAAATTCATAGGGAAAATTTTCTAATGATATCATACAGATAATGAATACAGTTGAAAAAGTCAACAGAAATTTTTTAAAAGTTCAGGAATATTCCACGGGACTTTCTGTGAATTATAACAGGTCAGTCCAGCTTTTTATTATTTTTTAAATTTTATTTATTTTATTTTTAATTTTTGAAACAAAATGAGAATCTCCATAACATAGTAGAATAAAAAAGATGATTGCATTTGAAAATGCCAATCTATTATGTACTATTTGCTATACCTTTTAAATATAAAGTTATCATGTAACTTTTTTCCCTTTTTTTAATCCCATCACCCCCACCCCAGTCCATCTTTTAATGGCCACTTAAAGGATATGGGACTTGGAAAGATCTTACATTATTTAATAGAATAAAGTAAAGGGTTTGGGCATGGAGATATGGGGTATATACGTTTGTGTGTGTGTGCGTGTGTGTGTGAGAGAGAGAGAGACAGACATATCAAAAAAGCAAGGATAAGTAATGACTGGCACTATGTTGAAGCTACACAAAGAAAAGAAAAAAAAAAGTGAAGAAATTCGTCTAGAAAGAAAATATTCATATCTTTCCACTATAAAAGCCTGTGACAGATGAATAAAAAATATGCCTTTTTTTTCCAACGACAATTTCCCTACATTTGTAGGAAATTTAAAACATAACACTAGTGATTGAAAATTCAAAATAAATCCCTTAAACTCAACAATGCTATAGAACAGATTTCAAACTCTTTAGAATAAACAAACCTGAATTTTCCCCTGCACTCCAGTACTATCCATTCGGCTGGCAACATTTACAGTGTTTCCCCAGATGTCATATTGAGGTCTCCTGGCACCAATAACACCTGCAACTACTGGACCTACATTAATGCCTGGGGGAGGGAAAACATATTTGTTTTACTTTGATAACATTTCACTTAAATGTAGAAAAAAACCGATCATGTTCTAAATCATTCATTTAAAATACTATTAATATTATTCTTGTTATGTTAATGAGCATTTCTTGGCTTATGACTTTCGTTCAACCTACTTCCTATAATGAGAATTTCCATGATATAACAAAAAGGGCCCTGGATTTGGAGTTCGAGGATGCAAGCTGTAATCCTGGCTCTGCTGCTAATAACTACCTCTCTGACTTTGAAGAAATCATATCTGTAGGTCTCTGTTTAAAGAGACTGAACCAGGTTGGAGTTGGACTTTTGATCTCTAAGATCCCTAAGAGCACCAAATTCTGTTATGTTAAGAACAGTCAGATGTATCCAAGAGTAGAAGTTTCTCCAAAAGGGGAGGTATTTGAAATATCTGTCAAGAATTTTATTGGGGAGAATTTGTACTAGGTTACCTCTGAGGTATTTTCCAATTCAGGATTCCATTTCTCATAGTCCTTTTCCCATATTTCGAGAAGCCAAATACGTGTTTTATGATTATAGTATGAATTCAGAATTACGTGGTACTCTCAATTCTTTGGCTGCTACCATGATTAGGAAAAATAGACACAGCTAAACATACTCTATTTACTTTATAGTCATAGCTTACCAACTCGGAGGACAAAGTCGTTGTAAGATTGGTAGTTGATTTCATCAAGGACATCGAACATCTCTATTGCAAAATCAGCTAGTGTGCTCAGATGTGAATAAATTGACTTCTTGGCCTAGGTACAAAATAACCATATTCTTACAATGGATCTTGATATGAGAAAAGCTAATCAGTCAACCATGTAGACATTTTGCTGTCAGCCACTTATGTGTGAATTACCAATGGCGTTCGGGATTCGTATCCTATGAAGATCTCATGACAAATAGTTAAGCAAAGGGTATTCTGGATCAGTTGGCAGCTCTTGTGGTTCCCTGGACGAAACTAGATGCCCTCTGGGCTTATTCATACCTACGCTTTACGATGGGATTTTATTTCACCAGACAAGGTAAGGATTAAAAAAAAATTCTTTGTCGTACTACATTTTCACAGGTTTGTTGCGAAGAATGTCTTTCCAAAATCTAAAAGTGCTATGTAAACGTTAGTCGTTGCTATCAGAGTAGTAGTATGATAACTCAGAAAAAGTGCTGGACTTGGGAAGTCGGGAAAGCTACGAGACTGCATTCTTCCTTTGGACCATAGAAAAGAAAGTCACTTAACCACCCTGAAACTTAATTTACTCACCTATAAAATAAGAATAATAATGCCTCTTAGTTCCTATCTTACTGTCACGGGGACCGAATGACATATTATGTAATACATATGATAGTGATACGTACAAGGGTTTTGCAAATCTCAAGGGAAAATATAAATATCGGTTGTTACTATTCTTTTACTAGCTCTTTATATATTTTTCCCTTTTTTTTTTTTTCCAGTTTGGGCTCATAGTGATAGTTAAATGCAAAAACAAGTTGTTGAGTCTGTGGGATTCCGAATTGTCACCGAGATCCAAAACCATATTAGCTCTTCTAATTCCTTTGTAGATAGTAAAAACAAACAAACGAAAACCTTATTCTTCCTTCCTGGTGAATAAGACTGAATTATAGAAAATGTCACCTACCATCATGGAATGACCTTTACCCCTCTTTAGCTGATGACCTGAATCCATGACCTTGGCTTACATAATAGATTTGTTTTTGTTATTCATTTAATTAAGTCAGCAAGGTAAGTTGTTTGGGTTTTGATGTGTGTGTGTGTGTGTGTGTGTGTGTGTCTGTCTGTGTATATGTTTGCTTGAGTGCTAAATTAGTAGGTCTAAGTGCTTGAGTGTTCTTTTGACGTGGAAAATTTAGAGTTGCAATAATATCATTTTTTTAAAATGTAACGTTAACTCCATTAAAATGAGAAACATTATTACCCAGGATAGCCAAATCTGTAAAATGGAATTATTCTTTTACTGCAAATTCTTCTTTTGTTGATTTCTGCTAATACTTAGATCCAATCCTCTATGTCCTCTGAGTTTCTTTACAATCCATGGGACTGCTAGGGGTGAGACTATGCTGTGCTAGAGATATTTTCTTTATCACGTCCCAATAGTCTGAAGAATTCCATACGTTCTCCTTCTGTTTCACTCATTTTATTTGACCCTCTATTCCCTCAGTCAACCTTCCCTGAGGAAATAATATGGAGGAATCAAAATGCAAATATGTTTGTTCACTAAAATGACCTGAATCCAAATGAGCGTTTTGGGTTTGAACTTCAGATCTCCTTGAATCACATCAGCTCTGCCACTTTGTACCCATGTGAACTCGTAAAAGACACAACCTCTCTACACCTTTGTTTCTTTGCACTTTAAATGAGAGGACGGACTTGATCACTAAGGTTTCTTCCATTTCTAGATCCTATGATCTCTTCAGCTTTGCCATTGTAATATTAAAGAAGGTAGCATGGATTAGTGATTCAATGCTCTGGAGAGCCATCTTGTAGGCAGAAACATGGGCACCGGAATTACCCCTTGAGCCCAGATTTCACCATTCTAGCACTGTGGTCTCAGCCTCATCCCTGAAAGCAGATGCTCTCCATCTCTTTAAATTCTCTTCTGTCTGTTGCCTGTATGTGCTGACAGCTGGAAGGTATGTTGTGTATAAGCTATAGCTTTAGGCAGCCCGTCAGAGATAAAGGTAGATAGCACAAAACTTGTTCTGGTCTCAATCACAATAATAGTTCAGGTCAAAGACCTGCCATGCCTGAAGCATCACGATCACAATCTGATTCTGTCTCTCTTAAACAGAAGGAATTAAAAATGCGGTCAATCAGCTAGAGAAATAGAACCTCCAACCTACTGTGGCCTGTATGGGTCATCTGATTTTTCGAAGATATTTCATATACTTTCAAATTGAAATTATTCAGATTCACTTTCATTCTGCATTTACATAAATGGATACTGCCTAAATCTGCATAGGGTTTGAATCAGAGGTGTGAAAACTTAGTGGTAAAAAAGAGCTGGACTGACATTAGACAGGACCTGGGTTTGAATCCTCTTCCTCCCTCCTTCCCATGGGATGTGGGTCAGGTCATTTTATTTCTCCGAGCTTGATGGAGAAAACAGTAGTTTCAGTATGACCCTCACAGGCTTGTTTTAAGGATCAAATGAGATAATATATATAAAGTACTTCATGGACTATAAGGTTCTACATAAATGCCAGTTATGATTTTCATAGCTTCTGCCTCTTGACTTGTAATGATTTTGTCAAGGTTTTGATACCTGCACTTTACTCTGTATCAAGAGGATTCTTGTGAAAAGTCTGCTGGTAAATATATTTTTCCTTTCTACCTCCCACTCAGGCAGGGAGGTGGGGTGGGGGAGTGGAGGGGGAGACTAGAATGTATTCTGTTGTTTACTGATTACTAACATTAATTTTTAACTTTGGTTGCAGTTAAAATAGAGGAATTGAGCTATGTGGATGAATGCCGAATATATAAAAGAAATCAGATGGGTGGCCAAAGAACAGAATTTAGGCTGTTGCAATCTACTCGTATTGTGTAAATATACACTGAGTCCTCAGCACAGCCTGATAAAACTTTCAAACAAGTGCTTTCCATTCTGGACTAGCTCACCTGCACTCACTTGCCATTGCCAAATCAAAAGCACACAAGGCAAACACCCTCTAGTAACATCACTATGCTGTGATCTGATGTTGTGCTTTTTTCAGGGTCATAGTTCAAAGGGCAATCAGCTTATTTGCCTGGAAGGATACTGATACAAAACTCAAGGAATTTGAGGAAACAACAATTCAAATCTATCAAAGGAAAAATAATGGTTAGCATGCAGCACCTAGCGTTTCAAAAGCAGTTTGAGATTTGCAGAGCACTTCACATATATGATCTCATTTGATCCGTACAACAACCCTGAGGGGTAGGCGCTGTCATAACCTCCATTTTATTTATGAAGAAATTGAGGCTGAAGGAGGTTAAGTGACTTGCCCAGGGCCACAAAGCTATTAAGTATACGAAATAGGATTTTAATACAGGTCAGCTTGAGTTCAAGTCTAAAGATCTATGCACTGTACTACCTGTCTGAAGGAAAGAAGGAAGGAAAGAAGACCAAAATGGAATAATTTGTGCCTCATCTATGTTTCTGTATTATTTCCCTATTATAACTTAACAAAAAAGGGGGATAGGGAGAACTGCTTATCTAAGTTATATTACCCCTAAGACCTAGTGCTGGACTCTGTACCCAGCTGCTATTTACTGTTTGTCGAAACGATATAATGCACTACTGATCATTCTGCTATGTGTAACAAGATGATTATCATTTGGGAATACAAGTATATGCAGTCAAAGATCTGGACCTTTAGGAAATCTCATGGGATCCAAAATGAGAGGCCTGCATTCATTCCTTATTAGTAAACCAAATATTTTCTGGGGCTTACCTTGGTCCCTGTGGTTGGCACCAATCCCACTGCAGCCATATACGTACTTCCAATTGTCTTGATCTTTTCTAGGTCCTTATAAAATTCTTTGTCCATGAGCTTTGTTTAAAACATAAAACTGTTAAATATTACATAATATTTTAGAAAAGATACCACAGTTAACAGTTCTCATGTGCAATAGTACAGCAGATTAAACACACTATGAAAATCAAGTTTTAGTAGATAGACCTATCAGTCTATGAACCAATGAAGGATTTAGGGGAATTAAAATGGGCTTGGGATATGAACTCAGAAGTATGATCATAATGAATATGTTTTAATCTCAAACAGCTGACAGCATCACAGAGGTCTTTCAGAGACTTGTTTTTGTAGGTGATATGCATTATTATTGCTGATGTTGTTAGGAGAGGAGATGAAGACAGGAAGGGTACGTGTCTTCTCCCTGTGTTTCTGTGGTTATATTAAAAAAAAAAAGCCTGGGACTAAAAGTATGTGGACTCATGAAAAGTAAAAGGAAATTCAAGGTATTTCCTGATTCTGGTTTTGAAAAGAATATTCTGGCGGAGGGGCGGGGGAGACCAAATTTGAAAAGGAATCTGAAATTAGAATCTGATGGCAGCTGTGGGCGTGAACAGGAAGGGAATACTGATTCTCAAGATCTGACAAGGGAAAACAGTAAAGACATTCTACAAGAAAGAAGAAAACATTAACATTTCTCTCTACTCCCCCATCATTAAAAAAAAAATCATGTCATTATGGAAATTTCCCTCGTATGCTTCCCAATATCTCAAAAGTGACTGTTGGGATAATGCTAGTCGAAGTTCAAAAGTTAGACACAATTTAATTGACAGAGAGAAAACTAGTTAGGCATTAAATGAATGGTTAGGTAAGGATTCAGAAGAAAGTTTCATGGTACCACAACAGGAGAGAGGGAATAACCTTAGCCTGATGAAACACCAGGTAGGTCAGTGCTGCCAAAATTAAATTCATTGTAAGTAACTGCCATTTGTGGTATTAAAAGCTTGAGGAAAGGCAGCATCCTCACTGCTCAGGAGGTAAGATGTCAAGGGCTTATAAACTAGCTCTCCAGCTTGCTATGTCTTTTCCCTTGGACGAATCACTTCCCATCTCTAGGCTCAGTTTTCTCATCTTTAAAAGAAAGAATTTGTACTAAATGAACCCCTCTTCTGGCTTCAATTCCTGTATCGGAATGAATTGTAAATACTAAGCCATTTCAAAGAGGAATGTTTCTTTCACAAAGGAGGACTTCTTTTTGAGACTAATACACTAGTAGGCTGGGTAACTACTTAATCTGTCATTACTTCACCATGCTTTGGAGTTTTCAACTTCATCAGTCAAAAACTGGGTATGTGACTGGATTAAATGCAGGATTTAACATAAAAAGAAGCTACATAGTCAATTGAAAAAGTGATTCAGTGCATTACTACAGAGATCCAGACCCCCTAACAAAATGTATTCCAATCAATAATATCAAAATGATTGAAAATGGAGACATTACCTCATCAAAATCAGCAATAATTTCATTTAAGAGGCGCAAACACTCCACTCCCATATTATTGCCATCCAGTTCGATGTAGAAATCGTTGAAATTTGGGATGGAAGCAAACATCACGCCCACTTGTGAATAGGACTGGTAATAAAGGTCCTGTAATTTTAGAATCATGATTCGGCTTGCATAACAAACAAATGGGCATTGTAATAAGCAGCTTGTTATTATTAGGAAGATGATGAGAATACAAAGGCATGACTATTGTATATGCATATAGTATATGTCTGTGTGTGTGTGTGTGAGAGAGAGAGAGAGAGAGAGCGAGCGAGAGACAGAGAGAGAGAGAGAGAGAGCGAGAGACAGAGAGAGCGCTGTTGGATTCAGTACTAGCATTTAAAAATACACAAAGCTCAAACAATTGAGCTGTGAAACCAGGACTTTAATAGGCACCTTTTTGTTCCAACTTGTCAATCTAGTAGTCTTTTACAATAGTCATAGTATTGATTCAGAAACATTTAACTTCTAAAATGATATGTTTCTTTGGCTCACTTCCTTTACTACACTTCTTTGCCTTCTGCCATTGACCCCCTTGTTAGAACACCGGAATCAGCCCATTCAAATTTGAAGGTCTTAACCAAGTTGCTCTTCCATGGCCGGCATAAGTCATGGGAAAGTAAGAAATGGTGTGATTTAGCTTAACATCTAAGTGAATATGTGTTTGCTGAACTATTCCTTAGCTTCCTTAGGGGTTTCCCTCAGGTGTCACCTCCTACAGGAAGCCTCTCTCGATTTTCCCAGATGTAATTGTTCTCGCCTTCACGTTTCCCTCACTTTATTGATCCAAATAAATATTGTATACTCCTAGGAAGTTTGTAAGCCCTCTGAGGGCAGGAGATTTTGTTTTTGCCCTAGGATCTCTAGCACTTAGTATGACACTCGGCACATAGCAAGTGCTTGATAAAAATATGCTTCCTTGGATTGCACTTAACATCTATAAATAAGCATATATCATTGGAAATATGTAATATACATAAAACATTACAAAAATTAATTCCACAGCTAGTTTTCTTAATGCATAAAACCCAAGTTAACTTAGAAATCAATGCAACATTTTAAAGTTTTTTCCCCCAAGATTTATTTTTAAATCTTTGATTTAAAGCACATGACTTTCTCAGCATCATATAACTAATAAATGTCTGTGGCTAGATTTAAATGGAGGTCCTCCTGACTTCAGGGTCAAAGCTCTATCCACTGTGTCACCTAGCTGCCTCTAAATCTGTGATTTCTAAAAAAAATCTCTCTTTTAATAGATTTATGTGTCTGTCTTAATGCTAATTTCCTGACCTAAAACCACACATGAGAAGATCAGGGTTGTTGGAAGGGTCAAATGTGAATGAGACTTGTAAAGTGCATGAATCAATTAAAACAGAAGTGATTGCCACCATTATCACCAATGTGATCTTCTGGCTTATGATCGTCACTGTCATCATCACCAGTGTCGTGATAGCCGTGGAAATTTTTAGAAAGATGACAGACATCTAATCTGATCCTATCTTAAGGGCAGGGCAGGTTATGGGGGCAGGGGAAGGAATGCCCAATGGGAATTAAAATCCCCGTAGGAATTTCATTTCAAGGAATGGAAAATATAACTCTTTGTAATCTTAAAAAGTAAATGTTATAGTATATGAATAACCACAGTCTAATTCGTGGCAGCTAGGTGGCACAGTGGATCTAGAGCCAGATCTGGAGTTGGGTCGAACCGCAGAACCTAATTAACTGTACGACCCTGGGCAGGTCACTTTTGCTGTTTGCTTCAATTTTCTCATCTGTAAAATGGGGATCATCATAACACTTGTGAAGATCAATTGAGATGATGCTTTTAGCACAACGGCTTGCACATAGTAAGTGCTATAAAAATGTTAGCTGCTATTATTATTATTATTAATTTTCTGCTATGGCTTGTGATATCATAGGTTCCATATTTCAGGATGTATATTTTTAAAATTTTAAGCCCAACTCAAAAAAATAAGGTTTTTGATGTCTTTGGATTTTGCATTATGGTCATTTTTGGAAATACTTGCTCTATCTCAGTGCCCTCCAAATTGAATCCTCCTTTAAAGAAAAAAGTGCTAAACCAAAATAGCCAATAAGTGACCATATCTGAGAATGTACAAAATCCTTTGACCTAGAAGTCCAACCTCTTTGCCAGGAAGAAAAGAAACCTGTTTCATTCTCTGTTCTCTGGACTTTGTGGTTTTTTTCAGGTTTTTCGGAGTTTGGCTTCCTTTAAGAAACCTTTTCAATTACATTGTTGTAGTCATGGTTTGATTTTAGCATCCCAAGCTGTAGGCCTAGAATGGTGCTATCTATGTTGCCTAGATCATCTGTGTTATAATTTTTTGATAGATACCCAACCAAGTTTTCATTTCTTACCATGTTCCTGGGATTGGACATAAGAAAATGTTGTGCAACATGGGCTGGCAAAAGGTTGAAGAGAATCCTCTTATTGTCCAATTTCACTCTCTCCATGTCATCTCGCTCCTCTTCCGCCTGGGTTAGGGATAATATTGTAACATTTCTCATTTTTTTTTTTGCATTCAATGCATTTTTTTTCAGGCTTAGTCTTTCTAAATATTTCATCACCACTCAGCAACTACTGGCAGAATGTGCCAATCAAAGCAAATTCTTGAGCAAATTTTCTGCTTGTTTATACTAAATAGTGGAAAGAGTGCTTGACCAAGAGTTTGAACACCTACCATCTTGGGCCAATCACTTACTCTATGTGTTGGTCATTTCATCTATAAAATGGGGATAACAATACTTGACAACTTCCTGCACAGGGATGTTATATGGAAAGTGTTTTGTTTTTCCCTCTTCTTAAAGCTGTGGGTGCTATATAAAGGTGAGTTGATAACATCAATTATTATTCCATAGGTATGTCTTGCTGTTGTGGAAATGTGAAATTTCTAAAACACAGAAGTTATGTGATAACAGAAGCATCTTTTAAAATAAGTGTATCTCCTTATTTTTTTAAATGTCAGTTTATAGATCAACTAGAGAGGCTAGAGACAGATAAAGCTGACAGATAAGACATTTATCAATAATCACTGAAAAATAAAGATGAAGCACCTGTGAAAGGATAATGCCATGTTTAGAAAAATGTAGTTGGGTTTCTGAACGTTTACTTTACATAAACCTTTTCAGGGAAACATTTATCATACAAAAAAGAATATATAAGTAAAATTTGTTACTTTATCAAGTAGTACAATGGAAACCTAGTTGGATTCAGAGTCACTGGGCCCTCATTTAAATATCAGCTCTGGACTCAAGGTGGGGGGAGGAGCCAAGATGGTGGCTGGAAAGCAGGGACTTGTGTGAGCTCCCTCCCAGGTCCCTCCAAACCCCCATAAAAATGGCTCTGAACAAATTCTAGAACTGCAGAACCCACGAAATAGCAGAGGGAAGCACAGCTCCAGCCCAGGACAGCCTGGATGACCACGGGGTAAGGTCTATCTCACAGACCTGGGAGCAGAGCCCAGTGTGGGCCGTGCAGACCAACCAGTCTGGGAGCTGGGTGGAACAGGCCCTAGCACCCTGAATCAGTGAGCTGTGGCAGTTACCAGACTTCTCAACCCACAAACACCAAAGACAACAGAGAAAGTTAGTGGGAAAAGCTGCTGGTACAGAATGAAAGGAGTTCGCAGTTCAGCCACTGCCCTGGGGGCTGCAAAGTTGGGGCAACTACAGAACTACAGCTGCAGTTGCTTCTAGCCCCAGGCCCACCTGGTGGGAGGAATTAAGTGTGGGATCTGAGCGAGAGTTCAGAGCCAGCTTAGATCTCAGTCCAGGTTGGCGGTTCTTGTGGGAAGAGAAGCGCTCGTGTGGCAGAGCTTGCTGTGTAGCTCTGAAAAGAACAGTGCAGCCCCTCAAACTTGGGAAAAAGTACTCTATACTCTACAAGCAGCCATACTCCGATGAAAAACTCAAGGGTCAAGTAAGTTGGCTGGGAACATGGCCAAGCAGTGAAAATGGACTCAGAGCCAGACTCAGACTTTGGAATCTTTCTTTGGTGACAAAGAAGACCAAAACATACAGCCAGAAGAAGTCAACAAAGTCAAACAGCCTACATCAAAAGTCTCCAGGGAAAACATAAACTGGTCTCAGGCCATGGAAGAGATCAAAAAGGATTTGGAAAAGCAAATTAGAGAAATAGAGGAAAAATTGGGAAGAGAAATGAGAGTGATGTGAGAAAACCATGAAAAACAAGTCAATGACTGGCTAAAGGAGACCCAGAAAAATACTGGAGAAAATAACACCTTAAAAAATAGACTAACTCAAATGGCAAAAGAGCTCCAAAAAGCCAATGAGGAAAAGAATGCCTTGAAAGGCAGAATTAGCAAAATGGAAAAGGAGGTCCAAAAGACCACTGAAGAAAATACTACCTTAAAAATTAGATTGGAGCAAGTGGAAGCTAGTGACTTGATGAGAAATCAAGATAATATAAAACAGAACCAAAGGAATGAAAAAATGGAAGGCAATGTGAAATATCTCATTGGAAAAACCACTGTCCTAGGAAATAGATCCGGGAGA
>CM053624.1:318224404-318358335 GCA_028646595.1 Phalanger gymnotis | reverse complement strand
CCTTCTTAGGGAGGGGGTGTGGGGAGGGAAGAGGGGAGAGAATTTAGAACTCAAAGTTTTAAAGGCAGATGTTCAAAAAAAAAAGTTTTTGCATGCAACTAGGAAATAAGATATACAGGCAATGGGGCATAGAAATCTATCTTGCCCTACAAGAAAATAAGGGAAAAGGGGATGGGGTGCGGAGTGGGGTGACAGAAGGGAGGGCTGACTGAGAAACAAAGCAATCAGAATATATGTCATCTTGGACTTGGGGGGGAGAATAGAAATGGGGAGAAAATTTGTAATTCAAACTCTTGTGAAAATCAATGCTGAAAACTAAAAACATTAAATAAATCAATAATCCCTAAAAATAAATAAATAAATATCAGCTCTGTCACTTCCTGCACATCTTTGGCCAAATCACATAAACTCCTAGGGCCTAAATTTACTCTTCTATCAGACAGTAAAACTTATAACAACATGAATCTCTCACTAGACTTTTCAAAATGCCATGGCTTTGCAATTACTATATACACTATTATTGTTTACTTTTATTATTATTAATACTAGTAGTAATATTAGTAATGGTTATTTTAAAAATATAGCAGATCTACAAATGCCAAAACCAATTGGATAAAGTTCACCTTGTTAGACACATTAGCTGTTAGAACAAGCTGGCTTGGTTGAGAGGGTATGCTGAGAAATGTAAAAATATGCAAACAAAAATTCCTAGAAGGCCTCCAGCAAACTGAGTAGCTCCTTTGTGAATAATCTATGGGAATTCATGAATAACAATCACACATCATGAGTCAAGAATAGGTTGTGACTGGCACTGATGGAGAGCGCAACCATAGAAATGGGATCAGATATCCATGGACATATTGTAACCTATACCATGTGGGAATTATGCTTGGCACTTCCTCTATATATACATAGTACACAGTAATTTCTGGATTCATATTAGGGCTCCAACATGCTGATATTAAGAATCTTCATTTAATATACACAATGCTACACATGTATATTAAATACTGTATGGGAAAGAAAATTAATTTACCAGTGAAGTGAGAACCCCAAATTATAGGATATAGTCTAAGTTAGCTTTCACTAAAATCTTGCTCCAATACCTCACCTGTCACATCAGTGACACAGAACATATCTTAAACCCAATATGGCAAGGGATGTCTCACTTGTTAGTGAGAATAACTAGACTTCAAAGGATCTTAGTAAAACATCATTAAGCCGACAGAATGTTTCTCATCTACTTGACTGTATACAACCAAAGCCAGTGCCATAAAACAGACTACTTTCAATGAAAACCATCATTCTAAATGAACTTATAACATTACCAATATCTTCACCTACACTTAAAAGAAAAAACCATGGCTTCAGGCAGTTCTATGCCAAATATAATGAAAGACTGAATAAGGGAGACTGGAACATCTGGCAAAAAAATTGCCAGGAAGTCCTCTTCACTACTTAAAAACAATGGAATCAGACAACTTATTTAACTGTAGTATTGCTTCTTGGCAAAATTGTTAAAAAAGGAAGAAAATACATTGAGGGGAATTCTGCTTTCTTTTGAGAGGGTAACTATGTATCTTATTGTCATTCTGTGGGGGAGGAAGGAAGGAACTTGGTACAGTTTTGAAATGTGTCGTTTGCATTGAAAGTGCTGTGTGCCTTTCAGTATGCACTCAGTGATATGAGCCGGCTCCAGTTCTGTCTTCCTACATTTTCTCCCCGTGGACTGTATGTGCCCAGGCGAAGGTTACCTTGGTGACATGTAATGCATATATTTCTAAATATAACACTCTATTTCTAGTTTTAAAGGCTATAGCTCATTCTAGCTGTCATAATTTCCAATGGTTCAGTGTCACCTGATACTTTTCTGCTGAAATTACATGTCAGAATAGTTCATACGCTCAAAAAAGTGTATAATTGGCTAGAGGGGACCAATTATATAAGCAAGAAAGAGAAACAGTGACTCTTTCCTTTCCCTCCTCCCTTTCTCTGAGTCCTAAAATTATGCGACCTCAGTTCCTTATGTATAAAATGAGGATGTTGGACTAGATGACCCTGAAGGACCCTAAGTTCCCCTGTTGCTTTAAATCTACAAAGCTATTATCAGAAGATTTAACTGCTAAAGAAAAGAACACATAGATATTATTTGTGATATTTCTGTGAGAGGTGATTGCTACATGCCAGGAGCAATTCATAACGTTTTCATTCCATATAGCAGAAAAATCCTTTTATTTTTCTTTCCTGGGAAATAGCCAATGTTTCAGAATCAAATATGCTATTTTTTACACAGAAGCTAATATTTTGGAAGTATGCAAGTTATTAAATATTCATATCCTTTGACTCGGAGATTTCGCTTTTAACACATAGCCCAATGATCAATGACAAAATGAAAAGTTCCATATACACCAAAATATATGGACTACTTTTGTGGTGGCAAAGAACTGGCAATAAAATTGATGTCCATCCTGGGAATGCCTAAACAAATCATGGCACATGAACATAATGGAATGTTACTGTGCTGTAAGAATATGATGACTGCAGAGAAGCACGGAAAAACATACATACACTGATGCAAAGAGAAGTAAGTAGAGCCATAAAGTGACATACACAATGACGATGATAATGTAAGTCACAAAAATAACAAATGCAAAACAATTTTTAAAAATTAATGTCACCAAATTATAAGGGCCACGTTTGGCCCCAAAAAAGAGAAATAGGAAGATATGAATTGCCCCTCTCTCCACCTCCTCCCTCTTTCCTTTGTGGGATGGAAAGCATTGCTTATAATGTCATAGGTTGTTTTTTTTTAATTGATTAGTTTTCTTGATTTTCTTTTTGGTCTCCTCTTAAAAATTATGAGTTGGTCTTTTGAGAGGGGGAAGGGAAAAGACATGAGGAAATAAGAGCTATGTAAAAACAAAAGATAACGTTAAAACATCTTTTTAAAAAAATGTTACTGGTTATTCAAGGGAACAATAATAATATAGAAAAGCCAGCTGTGGTTTAGTGGAAAGAGCTAGACTTGGAGTTAGGAGGTGAGACTTTCAGATTCACTTCTTGTCATTTTCTGCCAATGTTATCATGGACAAATGACTTAGCATCTCTAAGCATCAGTGTCCTTATCTGGAAAATGTGATTATTTTACATCATAAGGCTGATATCTCTGTTCAAAGGCTAAGTTGTATGCCAAGTGCTTCATAACTACAAAACCCTAAATAAATGCTAATCATCAACAGCAGCATCACCACCATTAATGACATTTTAAACTGCTTAAACAGAACCTGGGCTGGGCTGTGTCTATCACTTACCATTCCTGGTTCCTGGTCTAATGTTCTTTACATGACACCATTCAAGAAGAACTGCAAATCTATTACATCTCTGATTCCACTTCCCGCCCCCACAAAAGGTGAATGCTGCTTAAAAAAATGATTGCTATTAAAATTTACCAGCACCTAGCCACAGACAAGATACCTCTTTTTCTGTCTTTTGTTCAAGGGAATGCATTTCTTTTTTTTTAAATTGTATTTCTTTTTAAAAAATATATGAAACAAAACAAGCATTTCCATAACATAGTAGAATAATAAAAATATGATTGCACACGAAACTGCCAATTATTATATGCCACCTGCTATTCCTTTTAAATATATAATAAATTATCGTGTTCTTTTCTTCTCTCTCCCCTTGCCCTAGAGATAGCTATCATTAGACACAAATATATAGCTATATGTAAAATCATTCTATACATATTTCGATTTATCAGTTCTTTCACTGGATACAAGGGCCTATATTTATTAGACAATCTGAGATTGGAAATCAACATGTGCCTTTAAAACAGTGTCAAATGATGAAATTCAGAATAAACTGTAACTCTGAATCATGCTCACGTCATCCTCAAGTATTTAAAGTTATGTCATTGGGAAAATGGATTGGACGTGTTTTGCTTGATCCTTGAAGACAGATCT
Source organism: Phalanger gymnotis (assembly GCA_028646595.1). Classification (NCBI taxonomy): domain Eukaryota; kingdom Metazoa; phylum Chordata; class Mammalia; order Diprotodontia; family Phalangeridae; genus Phalanger; species Phalanger gymnotis. Next base: position 318,354,370 of record CM053624.1, on the reverse strand, counting down.
AAAAGCAACAGGTGCAAGCTGCTGAGAGGCAAATTCAAGTTTGATGTCAAGAAAAGATTCTTAATAATTGGAGCTCTCCAAAAGGGGAACGTGCTGCCTCAGAAGGAAGTGGGAGTTCCCTCACTGAGAGCCTTCAAGCAAAAGATGGATCACCACTCGTCAGGTGTGTTGGAAAAAGGATTTTGTGTAGGTGTGGGTTGGACTAAGTGAACACTGAAGGTCCTTCCAACTCAAATATTGTATGAATTGGTGACAATTCCATGACTGTGTTACACATGGTCACCTTATGTGCCCCTGTTCAAAGCCCCGGTTTGCCTGCTCTAGCACCTCTGTGAACCTTTGAGAAATCTGGAAACCATGTGACAAATTAGATATCACATGGCTCACCATTCTTTGTGAACTAACCATGTTTTGGAAGGATATCATTTCTTAAGGAAGTACTGTGATGCTTTTAAAAATCCAATACTGGGGGCAGCTGGACGGCGCAGTAAATATTTCTTCTATCTACTATTTACCTGGGAGAAGGGAAATAGGATGTCTCAGTAGATGTCTGTAGAATTCAGCTTGTTATTTATTAGAGAGCCCTCAATAACCATGAAGACTATACAGTGATTCCACAAGAGTGAAACTCAATGTTTATCCACTGACATTAAACATCCACTTATATGTGGCAGGTTTGACAGAGAAATACAAAGGAACCCTTGGAATTAAAGGTGAGCAGTGGCGTGGAGTACTCTCGTGATTGACATGAGTAAGCACTAGTGCTTGTTACTTGAGCTTCCCAGATTCTAAATGATCATAAACTGCAAAGAAGGTCTAAACAGCCCATTGAGAATGAGAGGAAGAGGGAGAGCTAGAAGAATAGGAAGAAACTAGAACAAAATGAGAAGAGAGAAGGAACTCTATAAAGATGGGCAATGAATATATCAGAAGTTATTTCATTTATTCATTCATCAATGCATTTGTTCGTTCAGTGAACCATTTATCAAGCATCTACTATATGTTGGCACAGTGCTGTGCTAGATACTAGCGGAATCATTAAGACCCGGTCCCTGGGCCTTATGGCCTAATAGTAGAGACATAACACAACACAAATATATAATATTCTACAAAATATTCACGATAACTATTGTACTCTTGAATCTGTATTCCTGTTGTAGCAGATGGAAGTCTGGACTTGGAGTCAAGAAGAACTTGGTATGAATCTTGCTTCTGATATTGACTAGCTGTGTCACCACAGGCAAAGTCACTTAAGTTCTCTGGGTCTCTATTTCTCCATCTCTAAAATGGGTAGAATAGCTATAGTGCTTACTTTGCAGGGTTGAACTGAGACTTTGATCTATAACAAGTGCCTTATACGTTTTAAAGTGTGAAATGAATGCTGTAATCATCATCATCACCGTCATCATCACACCCAACAGATTATCTTCCTATTTACTATTAAGGATTTATAGGAAGGAAGAACAGACGTCATCTAGCTCAATCCCCTCGTTTTACAGATAAGGAAACTGAGGTTCGCTGAGATAAAATAACTTGCTAAAGATCACAATAATAGTTAAGTTATAGAGGTCAGGATGTAAATCTGTGTTTCTAGAACACTGGAGTCCTTTTGTTGCTATGGTACACTATGGCACCATTAAGTTTTAGAATAAAATGAAATCTGGGTTATAATTTTTGTGTTTTTTTTCTTGACTAAGCAACCAGTTATTCAACTTGATGGTGGTCTATTCCATTTAGCAATTTTGCCAATAAATGGGGTGATTCTATGAAACCTCCAAGATACACGTGAAAAAGGAGCCTAAAACATAATAAAATTGTACCTTTACCAGTAAGTTTTTAACCACAAGAGGGCAGGGGAAGCACAAATAAGATCTGGAACTATGTGAATATAAGATACTATGTGAATAGAAACAACAATTGAAATAAGCCTTTTCCCCGACATTTGGCTCAGAAAATGGTATTGGCAATTGAGTGTATTTTCCAAAGGGGATTTCCAAGGAAACTGTGCAATAAGATACTTTTATCTTTTTTTTCTCCCTCTTCAAGAAAGGGCATGATTTAAGAGAAGAGATTTGTCAGAGAAATGAAGTCGCTAGCAAAGCCTTTGAGTTAAACTGAAAAGGCTTAAACTGAGTAACTCAGCCCAGGAGTGCTTACAGATGAAATTTCCAAATTTTCAGTCATGTAAAAGATATTAAAATTTATTTGTTCCCCCCCCCACAGCAAAGAATTTACAACTTTATTGATGTAGTCATGCTCTCTAACGATGAATACTGAAACATGTCAACGTCTGCCCTCTTGTATACCGAGCTCCCTGAAATTTACCAAAGGGTAGTTTCCCAGCATTCATTGAGCCCTCCTGGCTTTTTTCTTGACATCGTGAGGATGCCAACAAAGCATGCTCTTGTACTGAGCCTATCTTCTATTCTGTTTCTTTGGTAACCTTATATCCATCCCTTCTCTATTGTAATTTTCTATTTTGCAGTGTGTTGCAGCCTGCTCAAACCTACCCCATAGCTATCCACCTCCCTTCAATTGACATTGATGTCATACTACATTTCAGTTTTATACTATACATTTTTAAATCTGAGAATTGGACATCCTGCAGAGATACCAATTTATAACATGTTTAACATAAAATAGCACATAAAAAATTATGTGAATGTATTTTTTTCCCAGAGAGCCTGGTTGTTAAGCATAACACCCCTGATCCTCATGTTCCTTCCCATTATTCCCAAGAAGAAAACTCATAGCCACAGAATGTTGGTGATGGGGTGGTACCTTAGAGATCACCTAGTGACCAAACTCTTCATTTTACACATGGTAGAATGAAGGCCCTTACACTGTGAGCGATACTGAGGATTAATGTTAAAGCCAGGACTAGAATCCACATCTCTTCACTCCTCTTCTGATGTTTTCCTCTACTGCACTATGCCAACACTTTCTTCCTACGTGAGGTGAATTAAAAGCAGTTAGGCTAGTCTTTAGGATGTGTTTTCTCCTTGCACTCCCCTACCCCCAGAACACCTACGATATTGGTTAGAAATCCTATCCGTGAGGGTGAGTTGTTTTTGAAAGCTTTTTAATTTTTAGTAGGCTCCTGTTAAAAGACAATCCTCTTTAGGAATGTAATGCCTTAAGCTGATAAATCCAGCTAATAAATGTGGGATAGAAACAATACCTGAAAGGTGAGGGAGCCAGGGACAAACTGCTTGTTTCACAATTTTACCTAGGGATTTGGTTCTCTTCATGAAGATATAAATGGTATTCTAAACACTAGGACATCCTAGAGAAAGAAATGAAGGAATAGGCTTCATGCTTATTGAATCTGCCAGGGGCATGAGGTTGGGAGGTGTAACCTAACATAGCAGAAAGTGGAATCAAGCTCCAATATCCGTCACTGGGCTAGGCCAGGAATTCTGAACTTTTTTGTGTGTTTTGCCAATCTGGCAAACCTATGGAACCCTTCTAAGAACTGTTTTTTTTTTAATATACAGGATCACAAAGGAAAACAATCATATTGAAGTATGTGCATCAAAATATTAAAGAGACAAGTTCATAGACCTCCAGTACAGAATTCCAAGGCTAGACCAATGGCTGAAATTGAAGATGAAATTTTACTCATATAAATGTAAAGTCCTACATGAGTCCAAAAGATCAATGGCTTAATTACAGAATAGAGACTACAGAGCTAGATGAGAATTAGTATGAAAAAAGATTGAGTTTTTAATGGAGTAAAAACTCAGGCTAAGTCTAAAGCATGACAGATTCAAAAAAAGTGAATGGAATCTTAGGCTTCTTTAAAAGAAATATAGAATCCAAAGCAAAAGAAGTGATAGTTCTGCGCAGTTTATCCTAGTAAGAAAGGAGAGGGATCATAGATGATAAGAAGGCATGGAGGGCTCATGATAATAATAATAATGGCTGTTAGTATTATAACAGCCAGTATTGATACAGTGCTTCAGGATTGGCAAAGTACTTTACATACGTTAAATCACTTGGAATCTGTCCTTGCCAAGTCACAGGGAGGCAAAAACAGAAGAGATCAAATGACAGAAGTTAGAAAATTGAAAGCATCAAAGATTCATTATGGTAGAGGAGGGTGCAGGAGGCAATCTGTGCCATATTTTTTCCCTTCTGAAGTGGTTTATGGAGGACCTCAATCTGGATTAACACTCAGCCAAAGTGAGAAATCAGTGAAACATACATTTAGGGTTCCTGTTCCTGTCCGAACTTTTCCCTCACCAACGCCTAGGGCTCTCATGCTAGCTCCAAGACCCCTTCCAGACATTCAATTAAATAGAGAATCAACAAGCATTTATTTTGTACCTACTATGTGCCAGCTGCTATCAGGACTTGGTATTAACCAGGACTTGGCCATGAAAGACCCATGTACCCCATTCCTCCCTCTATTGAAATAGATTTTTCAGTGTAGTATAGTTGTGGAATTTTTGTGGGGGAGGTAGAATAATAACTTTATTTTAATATGTTTAATTACAGACAGTGAAATAACTTGGATTAGGAAGGGAGAGAAAGGGAGGGCTCTGTGTGGGTCTGCCCTTAGTCTCTCCTTGGAGCAGCGTAGATTGAGCAGAGTGGATCCCTAACACCCAGCCCCTTATGGAGCCTACTGTATTGGTGTGGTGGGGAAGGGACAGAACCATGCCAACAAAAAGGCTATAACAACTCTGCTGGCCTTGATCTTCCCTCCCCCAGCTTTCACTGATTCTTTCTAGGATGCTTTGGGACAGTGAGCCACTAAAAGCCTCAGCACACATATGCCATCATTATAGAGGCATGGATGCCATGAATCAAAATATGGGAATAAACAGAAAGTTTTCATAGTAAAGACTGGTGGAACAGTGCTGCTCCCCAGCTTTGGGGCCAGGATGACCTCTATGCTAGGAGCTAGGGAAAGCTGATGGGAAAGCTCTTGGCGAGGGCTTAATCTCAGAACCCCTGCCCCACCCCCATCATTCCCAAATACGTAAATGTCTTGGAATAGTCTGCAGAGATGTGCTAGAAGGAGCTCCTATCAGCACTCTGGAGATCCATTTTCAGCGACAACATTTACACAGAAATCTGCAAATGCTATAAATCAGTGATTTATTATTTTCTTGATTGTCTAGACTTAAGAAAGTAAAGGAGAAAATATTAATTGTACAAATTAAACTTAAAAGTGTGTCAAGAATACATTTAGAGTGCTGGGTCTGGAATCAGGAAGATCTGAATTTAAATCCAGCCTCACATATTTACTAGCCGTGTGACCCTGGGCAAGTCACTTAACTGCTGTTTGCCTCAGGTTTCTCAACCTTAAGATGATAATAATAATATCACCAACCTGCTAGGGTTATAAGGATCAAATGAGGTATCATAAAGCACTTAGCATAGTGCCTGGTACACTGTAAGTGCTAACATTTATATATGTTAGCTATTGTTAGCTATTATCATCATCATTTGTGTTTAGGACTGGTTGCTAAGCATTTATCAGCATGCCCTTGTGCATTGGTCACAGCTTTGACACTGGAATGAAGCATTTCTGTGAATCTGGGAAACTGAGGCTGCCAGTCTGAGCTGAGAGGCGGATTTGAGGCTTTATTGCCTTGCTGGTAACAATAGCTGGACATAGAGTAAGGGGGCCTGGGTCCAAACCCCAACTCTGAAACTCACTAGCTAGACAACCACAGAAATGTGACTGCCTTTCTGGTCCCCAGTTCCTTTACTGTTTACCTCAACGAGGAATGATAAAGTATTTTGTAAGTCTTAAAGAGCTCTGCAGATGGGAATTTCTATATGGCCACTATCATATGTGCAGCTTCTGAGGTCTACCTTTGAGGATGATGTATCATACATAAGGGATCCCCTACCGATGAACTGTAATTGGCTGGTAATCAGTCACTCAGTTATGACCCTTCCAATCCTGATCGGATCTCTCCCTCTACTCACCTCCAACTTGTGCTTATGGGGAAAGGGACATCTCCATGAAGATACCACTACAGTGACTTCACCAAGTTCAGTCCAGTTGATGAAAAGAAAAGGGATGAAAGGCCACTGAACTTCCTGTTATCAGGGGGTCAGCTCTTTTGACTCCAAGTTCAGTGCTCTTTCTGCTTTACCCATCTACTTCAAGAGATACCCCATTAATAGGGCTTCAAGATGAGGTTTTTACAATGGAATTTTTTCCCTAAAGAAGGCTACAAAGCTTTGGTTTACTGACCTTCAGGGCCCAGCGTAGGTTCATCTACTCAAACTGACCTTGTTGTTAGGGCAGAATTTTTCAATTAGCTGGTTACAGCTTATTTATTTACTTTTCAAATATACTTATAATTGCTCTATTTTGTTCCCAACATATGCTTTCAGTTTTCTTCACGGAAGAAGTAGAGTTTTTAATTCAGAAATTTTTTAGTGTTTCCAATTACTTGGAAGTTTTTTTCTTGACTTTTGATTCAATATAAAGGTAGAGGAAAATTCAAAATGAATTACTTGGTTTCTCCCCAAATAGAAACTTTAGGATTACATTATCCTGGAAAGTTCTTTTGTTTTGTTTTTTTCTATTAAGTACTTATATCTTTCTGGCCAAGAAATCAAAGAACCTAAGCAAACACTTTCAATATTTATTTTATCTCCAGGTTCATTGTACTCAAGTTTAAACAGTCCCCTAGGAGTTCTGTTATTTGCTTCAATGATGTCACAACAGTGGCTGGATTAACCGAGATAACAGAACTGAGGGTTAATGAACCCTTGTATAAATAAGATCAAAATATAGTGAAGCTCTCAAACAATTTCGGTTTCTCTTTTTTTCTTTTTTTAGTTTTTCAGTCCATCATACTAAGTCCAAAGATATTATAATACACATTAATAGGAGAGATAAGTGGATTTCAACATGAGGATAAAGTCAGCTTTTGAAAAGAGTCTATGAGGGCAGCTAGATGGTGCAGTGGATGGAGCACTGGTGTCAGAGTCAAGAGAACCTGTATGCAAATCCAGCCTTAAAAACTTACTATATTACCCTGGGCAAGTCACTTAACCTTGATTGCCTCCAAAATAAAAAGTTTACTGTCTACAGAGAAATGAGCAATGAGGGAATGAGAATCAAAAGACCTGGGGTGCAGTACTAGCAGTGTGAAGGGTCAAGTTACCTCTCTGAATCTTAGAGAGCAGTGAGGCCCAAAGGATAGCGAACTAGACTTGGAGATAGGGAGACCTGAATTCAAGTTCCACTTTTGACACAAAAAGGCCATGCGATCTTGGGCAAGTCACCTAACTATTCTAAGTTGCCAAGAAGATTCCAGCCCTCATTAGTAGGAGGAATTTCCACAGTTGGGTCTTTCCTATACAAAAGAAAGCACAGGTCCAGTACTGTCCTTATCCCTATCCTTATAATGCTTGAACTAATGACTTTGAAGTGGTGTTGTGGGGATCAAATGAAATTCAGTATAGATTTTCCATCGCCAGCTTTGCTCGGCTTCCACTCCACGGAAAACATCACGCCTCCCCAAGAAATAAACTTATCACCTGAAGTCTCACTGTCATACAGATTGATTCGGTTTTTAATACTCACCTTCTGAGCTTTCTCAGTTGCCTCTTCTCTCTGATTAGAGGGCTGGAGAGTGGAGCAATAAACTCCTCCCAATGCCTTCCATTACAGAAAACTCAAAACTTTTGCTGGTAACTCTCCTTTTGTCATTAGTGGCTCTGCTTGGTTTCCATGACACAGAGCATCATGCCCCCACCAAGGTTACCCCCTGGTGGACCCCACTTTCTCTCCCTACACTCCACTTTTCCACTTCCTTTTATATGTTATCTTTCACAATTAGATTGTGAACTCCTTGAGAGCAGGGACTCTCTTTTTCTAATTTGTGTTCTCAGCATTAAGCACACTGTCTGGTCCATAGTAGTCTTTTCATAAATGTTAATGAATTGATTATAGTACAGAAAGCTCTTTGTAAACTCTGAAGCGCCATGCAGATACCAGGTCAGCTATTAATGGCTGATGTTACTAGTGTAAAACCATCCTGTCCAGCTTTCTGGAGTGAAGAATTCTCTGAGTGAAGAATCTGATGAAAATCTGGCATACTCAAAACTTAGTACAGAAAAGTACAGAAAAGTAGTGATAATTTTGTAAGATGGTGTCGCTACCTATGACACCTACAATGGGATTGCCAAAAAAGGGAATATCCCAAAGTAAGAAGTGTGATGACTTTTTTTTTTTTAACATTCTTGTTCAGACTGAACAACCAAAGAATAATCCTCTACTTCTTCACAGATCCATCAGCTAATTAAGCCAGACTTTTTCTTTTTGTTCCTAAGTAGGCATGGGCCTACACATAACATAATCAATTGCTGAATCTACAAATTTGGTAAACATCATCCATGTAGTGTTGTATTATATGTTTTGATTTTGAGGCCCAAATTATGTATGAATTGAGGAATCATACATGTTTCAGTATTCCATCTCTTTTTCTTGTCCTTGTTGCAAAATGCTAATGCCCTTTCCATCAATCCAATTTCTTTCTAATTTAAAACAGGACAGGAATTAGTAAATTCGTAGTTAGTTTGAGTATTGTGAGTTATATATTTAAAAGTCGTGTGTGTATGTGTGTGTGTGTGTGTGTGCGTGTTTGTGTTTTACCTAATAATATAAGTAACTTAAAAAAAATTGGAAGAACGCCAGGATTAGACCAATGATTCTATTGGTAGGAGGAGCTCCCAGTTAGAAAATCCCCTCTACCAATGAAGGTTAGTACCTTCTTGGCAACTTATAGTCTTAGAGGCTTGCCTTGGGATCACACAGTCAGTCTGTGCCAGAGTCAGGACTTGAACCCGAGGTCATCTCTCTAATATCCTATCCTCACAGTAACATCTTCTGCTCCAAAGGTAATCAAAAATAAATTACCTCAACATCTCCAAAATTACCTGACTCTACATCCTGCCCTCCCCCACCTACTTTTTTCATCAAAATGTTTGCAAATGTTTATTTGAAGAAAATAAAAGGACTGGATATGATTGGCAATTGTGAATGGAACATCTGAGTTTGGTTTCAGTTAACCAAGATAATATGACATACCAGAAAGAGGCCTAGAATCAGAGGCCATGTCAAAAGACATGGGGTTGAATTATGGCTTTGCTTACTACCTATGTGACACCAGGCCAACAATTTCAACAATTTCTCGGTGAGCTTTGGTTTTCTGATCTGTAGAAGGAGAGAGTGGACTAGAAGGTTGCCAAGTTTTCTTCCCCTTCTTGATCCTAGAGGCTTCTGAATGCTCTGGAAGTTCAGCCACAAACTTTTGAATTAGAGTTTTAAGATAGTAGCAGGAGTAAAATCACAATTGACTTTTTTCCCCTAGTAATAATTCATGACATAACTGAAAGCAAAGAAATTTCATAGATATCATTATTTTGGAGAGTCATTAATTTCTTGGACTTCTGAGATTTTAGTGAGCTTTAGATAAATACTCAATAATCTGGATACTTATCAGTCTGAAAAGTCAAATGGATTTGTTGAATTGCTTTAGATGTAATTCAAAATTTATATGAATGGTAACTACTTAATGAGTACTATTATTAAAGTTTGCCATACAAACATATATTTGGAAATTTGCCAGTATATAGGATCTTAGGAGTTAGAAATAGAAGGGACCACTGAGAACATTTTAGGCCAGAAGACCTTGTTTCATATGTCATTGAGGGTATTGTTATTCAGGTGGTTCAAAACCTGCCTAAATACTGTGTGACCCTGGCAAAGTCACATAGCCCCTTTGGGCCTGTTTCCTGAGAGTAAAATAAAGGGTTGGATTCTAGACTCCCTAAGGTTCTTTCCTTGTTGTTCAGTCATTTCAGTTGTATCTAACTCTTCATGACCCCATTTGTTTTTTGGGATTTTTTTTTGTTTTGCAAAGATACTAGAGTGGTTTGCCATTTCCTTTTCCCGCTCATTTTATAGATGAGGCACTAAGGCAACCAGAGTTAAGTCATTTGCCCAGAGTCACACAGCTGGTAAGTGTCTGAGTCCAGATAGGTCTTCTTACCTCCAGGCAAGCTAGCTGCTCAAGGTCCTCTTGAGATTGGGCTAAGTAGATTCCTACACCCCTTCCAACTCGGAGATCTTTTCTTGTCTATTTTCTCCTAGGGTACTCCCATCTTCACAGCCACCAGACTTGTTACTTGGGTGTCATCCTTAAGCCTTTGTTCTCTTTCATCCTAAATATCAATTAGTTGCTAAAACTGGTCCATTCTACATCTTCAACATCCCTCTGGCATATATAGCCTCTCCTCTCCATTCACAGAACTACCACCCTAGTTGAAGGCCACATCATTTCTCATCTGGATTATTTTAAAAACCTCATATTCAGTCTACTTGTCTCAAGCCTCTTTCCACCCCAATTCATTGTTCACATAACCACTTCTAATTCTTCAAATCCTGGGTCTGAATCTTGCCACTGACACTTACCAGCTATTTGACTCTGAATAAGTCACTTATTCTTTCTAAGCATTAGTTTCTCTCATCTATAAAATGGGAATCATTATACCTCTAGTACATGCAGTATTTATCCTGGGATCTACCGAGTGCTGCTCCAGGGATAGATTTCTGAGAGTCTGTGAACTTGGATGGAGCAAAAAATTCATCTTTATTTTTATTAACTTCTAAAGCATCAGTCTAAACATGTCATCACTATCCTCTTCAAAAAAAACAAAAACAAAAGCAGAACAGAAAAAAAAAACCTCTATTGACTGAAGGAGCAAATATCAACTCCTTTATTAGATACTTAAAGCTCTTAAAAATCTATCCCCTTCCTTCCTGTCTAGTCTTCTTACCCATTACCCCTCTCCATGTACTCTTTCTAGCCATCCTCACCTATTCTTGGTTCCTTACAAATGACACTCCAGCTCTTCTGTCCCAATGCCTGCAATGTGTTTCCTTATCTCATCCTCTTAGAATCTCTAGTTTCCTTTAAAATTCAGCTTAAGTACCACCTACTATGTAAAGCCTTTCCTGTTGCCCCTCTCCCAATTGACCTCCCTCCCATAACTACCTCCTACTCATCTTACATAATGTATATACTTTTATGTATATGTGTTGTGCCTTCCCACTCCTCCACCACATTGGAATGTAATCTCTTTAAGAGGACTTTTTTCACATTTGTCTTTGTATATCCAGCAATAGTTTAGTATTTGGCATACAGTAAGCACTTAATAAATATTTGTTGACTAACTGAATGTTATGATAATCCAAGCCTTCCATCTTTAAAATGGAGAAATTGAGTGACTGTGGTATAGGTTATTCATTACTATTTGCTTGAATTATTATAGTAACTTTCTTATAAATCTTCCTGCTTCCTTTGTTCCCTCCATCCGATATATCCTTCGGAACAATGCCAGAATAGTCACATATGTTTGTGGGTTATCTCTCTACTAGACAGTAAAGTCAATGAGCATTGGGACTGAGTTTCATCTAAATTTTGTGTCTCCATCAATTCCAAAGCATGTTATTCTCATTCTTACATCTTTACATTCTTACATTACATACATTACATTCTTACAAATGATTGCTGAAGGAATAATATTTCTGATCAGATCATGTTTCTGTGGTATGTCAAATATGCTAGAACAAGAGCTTAGACTCCTTTTTCTGTATCTATCCCTGTGAGCCTTAAGATCTGCTAAATTAAAACCATATTTGCATATTTTGGGGGGATTTTTTTCCTATCTTACGATTTTTTTCAACAACAACAAAACACAATCATATCGATTTTGATCTGCTCTAGTTTCTATCCCCATTTGGATGACCTCAACAAAATAAGCCAGGCAGGTTTCCACGATGCCATAGTACTAGAGAGAGTTTCCAGGGTTCCAGGTTACTGCATCATTCCACTTTACCCCAAAAGAGTCTCCATAACTGTAGGTCATCCCATTATGTGGCCTTGGGAAAATATGCCAACTGTACTCTGGCCAATCTAGCCTTGCTTCTGTGGCAGGTCACTACACTGGCCAGGACTCTCTAGGAAATGTGGTATCATCGAATTTATCAATCAGGATACTAATACATTTTTTTTTCAAAAATTCAGTTTAGAGAATTTACCATTTCATTTAGCTTGACATTTTAGGAAATATTCATTGCCTACCTATCCACCCCTAATGCCCAGGAGGTCATTTTGCATGCAAAAATGACAGTGTGGTAAAGTGGATAATGCACTGGCATTGGAACCAACAAATCCTGGGTTCAAATCTTGCCACTGATGCTTACCAGCTATTTGACTCTGAATAAGTTGCTTACTCTTTCGCAATGTTAGTTTCTCTCATCTATAAAATGGGAATCATAAGACCTCTAGTTCATGATATATTCACCCTGGTATCCACAGAGTGCTACTCCAGGGACAGATTTGTGAGAGTCTGTGAACTTGGACAGAGAAAAAACATCGTCTTTATTTTTATTAACTTCTAACTAAAATTTAACATTTCTTTTAACTATGATTTTTTTTGAAATCTAAAAAGGGAGCTATAGGTTTCAGTGGATTATGAAAGAAGTCCAGAGCACGAAAAACGTTTTAAGAACTATTGTTATCATAGGGGTTCTTGTGAAGCTTAATTGAGATGAGATGATGTATATAAAGCAATGTCAGTAATAAGCTCATATGTTCCAAGTGCCTAGCACCCAAAATCATAAAAAAACACATTATCTGAGCTACAAGAAAATAGACAGTAAATAGACAGAAATAGATAGAAAATAGATAGTAAAACAATTCATGACAGTAGACTTCAATATCTCTTTCTCCATTTTGGACAAATCTATCAGAAAGATAAACAACAGGGAAATAAGTAACTGAACAATTTCCTAGAGAAATGAGAGTTAAAAGACTTATTTCATCTTCTGAATGGGTCAGCAAAATAATATATGTTTCTTAGCAGTACGTAGATTTTTTACAAAAATTGGCAATGTAACAGAGCACAGAGATATTGCAAACAAATGTAAAAAGTCAGAATGTTAATATATAATTTACAGATCATAATGCAATAAAAATCGTAACTGGTTCAGAGACCACAAACAAAAGATCCAGGGCAAATGGAAAATTAACAATGGAATCCTAAATAAGAAATAGGTCAGAGAAAAATCATTGAAACAATAGCTATAAAAAAAGAAAATGATAATGATGAAAGAACATAGCAAAATTTCTGGGAAGCAACTAAAGCAGTCCTCATGGGAAAATTCATATTCTTACAAACATACATTAGCAAAATAGAAAAAGAGAGGATTAATGAATTAAATATGTATTTAAAAATTCAGAAAGCCAACAAATAAGCAAATCTAAAATATGCATAAAAGAGCAGATATTAAAAATTAGAGGGGAAATAGATAATATTGGAAATGATGAATAAAACTAAAAGCTGGTTCTTTAAAAAGATTAATAAAATTGATAAACCTTCATATAACCTGATTTTTAAAAAGAGGAAAAAAATCAATAAAATATCAAAGGAGCAAGGTAAAATCACAGTAGAACCAGAAGAAATAAAATGGATAATCAGAACATATTATGCATAGTTATATGCTAACAAAACTGAGAATACAAAGGAAATAGTAAAATATCTTCAAACATATAAAATACCCAAATTATCAAAAGACTAGACAGAGGTCCTAAATAACCCAGTCTTAGAAAGGGAAATAAATCCAGTTGTAAAGGAATTAGCAAAGGAAAAAAAAAATAAAACCTTGGTCCTGATGGACTCACAGGGTATTTCTATCAAACTTTTAAAGAACTTAGTATCCAAACTTCACAAATTACCTCAAAAAAAATGAGAACAAAAATATCCTGCCAGAATCCTTTTATGAAACAAGTATAGTCTTAATATCTAAACCATGGAAAGATAAAACAAAGAGAGAAAACTATAGGCTAATATCATTAATGAGCATTGACTCTAAAATTTTAAACAATATGCTAGCCTACAGACTACAGTTATTTATCCCAAAATCATTCATAATAACCAAGTAGGATTTATTCCAGGGATGCCAGGATGGTTCATAATTAGGAAAACAATCAACATAATTAATCATATAAAGGAACCCAAATGTCCAAAACTACACGATCATTTCAATAGATGTAGAAAAAACCTTTGACAAAATACAATACACTTTTGTGTTAAAAACCTTACAAAGTATAGGCAGAGAGGGATCTTTTTTAATATCCTAAAAAGCCTCTATCTAAAACCAAAAGCACACATGGAGATACACTAGAACCTTTGCCAAGAAATACAGGAGAGAAGCAAGAATGCCTACTCTTCCCGTTATTTTTTGAGATAGTTCTCAAAATGCTAGCAGTAACAGTAAGAGAAGAAGAAATTAAAAGTATAAAGATAGGTAAAGAGGAATCAAACTATCCCTATTTGCTGCTGATATGACGGTTTAGTTGGAAAATCCTAGGGAGTCAGCAGACACGATTGAGACAATTAGTAGTTTCAGCAAAGTTGCAGGCTACAAAATAAATCCACAAAAATCAACATTGTTTCTATAAAATGATCACAAAACATTATCAAAAGTGAAATCTTATTCCAAATAACTACAAAATGCATAAAGTATTTGAGGATTGATCTACCAATGCACGCAGAAAAAAAAAAACTTGTATATATTCAATTAGAAAGTAACCTTTAAAGAAATAAAGAATAACTTGGGTATCTACAGTAATACTCAGCACTCATGGCTAAGCCGTGTCAATGTAATAAAATTACATTACTACCAAGATTAGTTTATAATTTTAAGGCTCTAACAATCAAATTACTAAGGGGATAGGTTATAAAGGGAAGTTAGGTGGGAGGCAGTGGATAGTATACCAGGCCTGTAATCAGGAAGACACGAGTTCAAATTCGGCCTCAGACACTTATTAGCTATATGACCCTGAGCAAGTCGCTTAACCCTGTTTGCCTCAGTCTCCCTGATCTGTAAAATGAACTGGTGAAAGAAATGGTAAACCATTCCAGTATATTTGCCAAGAAAACCCCAAATAGGATCACAAAGAGTGAGACACGATTGAAAAATAGCTGAACAGCAACAAAAAACACTACATAGAATTTGATAAAATAATACCAAAATTCATTTGGAAAAACAAAAGATTAAGAACATTAAAGGAAATGATGAAAAGAAGTAAGGACAAAGAGGGAAACCTCAAACTATATCATTAAGTATCAGTCATCAAAACCATCTGGTACTGGTTAAAAAGTAGAGAGACAGATTGGTGGAACAGAGTCGGCAAGAGAGAAACAGAAACAACACAACTCAACAGCCTGGTGTTTTATAAAGTAAAAAAACATAAATTACCTGACCAGGGCAGAGGCGGGACAGGGGTGGGGGGGGAACTCATCTGATAAAAACTGCTCAGAAAAGTGGAAAGCAGTCCGGCAAAAATTATACTTAGTAGAACATTTTAAATGGATATAAAACCTTAATACTAAAGATCATACTGTAAAAAACAACTAGAAGAGAAAGAGATTATATTCTCTTACAGTTCTGGGCAATGTGAATCCCTTAAAGAACTGAATAGGTGGCAAAGAAAAAGAGTTAGCATTATAATCCTGTGACTAATTAATATTAACTTTAAAAAAATTCACTAAAACATTGATGCCTCAAGTAAATGTAACATCAGTCACATATAATTTCAACATTCATGGTCAAATATTCTTCAACTAAATTCTCCGCTAATGTACAAAAGGGACCCTGGGGTCTTTAAACTACAGGTAAGTTCTTGCAGATTCTACTGAATCTTGGACTGGTTCTGTCATAAGAGGACCAGCTCCATTCACCAAGAAGGCAGGTCGCCAGGTGATAAGTGTTTTGTTTTGTTTTTTGGTGGGGTGGAGGTAGGGGAAGGAGGTTTCTGGCCACAAATGCCTCCATGGCCAAAAACACTCATTACCTGATGACCACCCTTCTGGTGATGGCTCTATCTGATCTTAGCTAATCTAAACCTCTGCTGACAGTCTATCACCAGGACCATGCTAATACTAATAATACCTTGTATTTATAAAGCATTTTATGGTTAAAAAATGATTAATGCCAGCACCGACCTCACAGCTATGTGAGGTAGATACTACTATTATCCCCATTTTACAGATCAGGAAACTGAGATTCAACACAGTCAAGTGACTTCCTCAGGGTCACACAGCTGTTAAGTGTCTAGGAAAGGATTTGAAGTCAGGTCGATCTGCTTCCAGGTCCACTGCTCTATCCACTGTGCCACATAGATGCTTCCACATCTTTATGGTTTCGTGAGACTAGCCAGTCTTAGGCAGTTAGGTGGCACAGTGGATTGAGTACCAGGTCTGGAGTCAGGCTGACTCGTCTTCCTGAATTCAAATCTGGTCTCAGACGTCTACTAGCTGTGTGACCCTGGGCAAGTCACTTAACCTTGTTTTTCTCAGTTTCCTCATCTATAAAAGGAGCCTGAGAAGGAAATGACAAACCACTCCAGTAATCTTTGCCAAGACAACCCCACATGGAGTCAGGAAGAGTTGGATACAACTGACTGAACAACAACAACAAAGATTAGCCAGGGTTTGCCCATAGCATGAAATCATGATACTTGTCAAAGTCACTGGATGTTAACGGCAGAAACTTCAAAAACACATTTATGCATTCACACTACGCACTCTTGCATTGCATTAATAAAAATCTGCCACTAAGGGCCAGCAAATATTAAAGTTATTCATGTAACATAATTAGGGATCTCAAAGGATAGTGATACCAGGAAAAAAAGTCCCTAGGCTTTTGGTTAAAGGTTGAGAAGGCAATTAAACAAACATCTATTTATACATTCTTTAACCTCTCATCAAATTTCAAGAAATCTTTAACCAGACAAGTATTTGGACTGGGAATTTAGCAATAGGTTAGGGCATTCTGACAGCCTACACATGTCTGCATTTTAATGTTTTCCATGGTGCAAATGGCAACTATGCATGAGCAAAGTCTAAAGACTCATGTTTTTGCTCACGTTGTTAGAAAAAGATTATATTTCTTGTCAGGCAGCTATGCAAATATATATATATATACATATATGCATATGTATATATTCATTCTATTGTGTTCAACCTAATGATAATAGTTCATCTTCCTGGTAACCCAAGTTCACAACCCCAATGTCATCCTCGAATCCTCACTCTTACACCACATATCTAATCCGTTACTGAATCATATTACAACATCTCTCATATATGCCCCTATTCTACATGAAAACAGCCACTTTGAGTTCAAACCCTCATCACTTTTTGCCTGGACAAGGCAATGCCTTCTACTTGTTCTCCCTTCTTCAAGCCTCTCTACACTCCAATCCATTCTCCATGCAGCTGCCAAAGTCATTTTTCTAAAGTGGAAGACTGACCATATCATCCTCCCTCAGTGAGTGCCAGTGTTTCCTCATTACCTGCAGATCAATGTTAAAGCCTTCGTTTGGGCTTTTTAAATCCTTCACAACCTAATTCCTTTCTACCTTTAAAGTTTTCTTATATCTTACTCCCCTCTTCATCCTCCACAATCAACTAACCTTGTTTCCTTGCAGGTAACATTACAAGACCCATCTGAGTGTCTTTACATTGGCTATTTGCCATGCTTGGAATCTTCTATTCTCTTATTTCTGCCTCTTAGTTTTTCTAGCTTCCTTCAGGACTAGCTCAAACGCTACCTTTTGCAGGAAGCTTTTCCTGTTCCCCCTGGCTGCTAGTGACTCCCCTGTTGAATACACCTTCCATCTATTTGGTATGCATCTTGTTTATATCGAGTTAATTATACGTCATCTCCTCTGTTAGAATGTCAGCTTCATAAGTGCTAGGACCAGTACTGTATTTCCTTGTATCTATTTTCCTAATTTTTTTGTCTTGGTGATGGTTTTTGTTTGCTTAAAGCCAATTATTACCCTTCTTGACTAAAGTTTTAGGCAATGGTTTTGTCATAGGTAAACACTTCTAGGGAAAGGAAGAGGGGCTTCTTGCCTGCACAGCCCAGAGGTAGTCCAGACGTAACTTCAAATCCACCTGCCTGGCATGAAGAGCCAGAGCACAGGAAAACAGCAAAATAGCCAATATGGGTTCATATCCACGGAGGTAAAATGTGCCACCCCTTAGGAGAAAAGACAAGCTCAAATTAGTGATCAGCTCCTGAGGTTAACACTTGAGCTTAAGACAAAAGACACTTCTTTGAGTAACATCATAAATGCAATCGCTCTGGAGATACCTACTCCTATGCATTATAGATAGGATCCATTCTCTTTAATTCAAGGATTTTAATGTTTTTAATGTCATTCGATGTTCCACTGGTTTAACAGTTTTATCCACAATGAGCTTTAGGTCACTTTGTGCTTAAAAGGACACACTCTGGTTATTTTTTTTTAACGTGTAAAAATTTGGTCAGTCAGAATACATTCATTGAGCACCTACTATGTGCCAGTCACTGCTTAAGATCATTGATTTGTTCTTTTAGAATTTAAGCTATATTGGTGACAGTGGAAGAGGTCACCACACTGATCGATTGCACCTTGAAAATTGTTTTTCTTGTTTTAAAAATGTAACTATTTTTGAAAACGATATTTATGCTAAAGCAGAAATATAAAAGACATTGAATATATTAATTTTAATAAAGAAACCTCGACCCTTTAAAATACATTTTCTTTCTTATCATTATGTTCCAGTTCACTTTAAAAGCATGCAACGTACTGAAAAAAAAAATTCTAGAAATTTTTTCCTGAAATATACTTCTCTTAGTAAAACGCTAGAGTATCAATAAAGCAAGCCATTGCCTTTGTTCTATTTTAATTTTTTTTCACTAAACAAAAATATATATTCTCACCCTCTTCCTTTCCCTCCCACTGTTGAGGAGGAAGAGAACAAGAAAACTTATAAAAATATGCATAGTCAAGCAAAACAAATTCATGCATTTGTCATGTTCAAGAAATAAACTTATCATTTTTTGCCCTAAGTCCATCGCATCTCTGACAGAGGTGGAAAATTTGATTCATCGTTGGTTCTTTATAATCCCTGATACTACATTGATTAGAAATTTTAATTAAAAGACTTAGAAACTCTGATCAATGATAAACCTCTTTTTTAGAGGACTTATGATGAAACATAGAACAAATTTCCAGATTGGAAAAGTCATAGACTCAGAGTGCATATTAATTTTTTTTTGGTAGGGCTTGGAAGAGGGAGGATTTTGGATAATATGGGAATTTGTTTTGCTTGACGCTACATGTCTGTAGTTGGCTTTGTTTTTCTTGTTTTCTCAGTGTGGGGGGGAAGGTGGGAAGGAGAAAATTCAGAATTGAAAATTATAAAAAATTGATTTAAAAAAACTGTTGTCTTAAGAATGGGAACGACACTGGAAATATTGACAAATGGCAGATATTCTCCAAAAGGGACTCATTAGACCCCCCTAGTGATATTCCAGTAACTTCACTTACCCCACTGCTTTTCTGTACCCACTGAGCTCCAAAACAAGTATATACAAGACTGTAACCAAAAAGAGAAGGATCATTTTTGGCAATGAAGAGACACGGAGAAATATGGCCAGCGTCAAAGTTCCCACAATGCAGGAAAGGAATGTGTGATGGGCTGTGTCACAGGGCAGGACATTCCTTGTCTTATTCATTCCTCCAGAAGAAATAATCACTAAGGATCTGTTGGAATTAGTGTTCCATGACCAAGGCATGCAGCCCACCTGGGAGAGTAGGAAAAAAGGGATGTAGAAAAGAAAACTTTGTAAAGTAATGATCCATTATGAACACACGCTATCAAACAAGGCTCCAGTATCTTATCTGTTAAAATATTTTTAGTTTTGGGGCAGCTAGGTGGTGCAGCGAGTAGAGCACCAGCCTCAGAGTCAGGAGGACCTGAGTTCAAATCCGACCTCAGACACTTAACATACTTACTAGCTATGTGACCTTGGGCAAGTCACTTAACCCCAGTTGCCCTGCCTCCCCCCACAAAAAATGGAAAAAATATTTTTAGTTTAGAATAGGCATCTAGCTGTAACTGATCATTTACAAAGCTCATACTTCATGTGGTTACAAGGAGTTTTGCATATATTATCTAATTTGATCCTTAAAACAATGCCGTAAGCTTGTGTGCCATCCATATTTTACAGATGATACAGGAAAATAATAATAACTCATATTTATCTAGTGCTTCAAGACTTACAAAGGACTTTTTTTTTCAACAACCAGGTGAGGCACAAAGGGCAAATACTATGATTCTCATTTTAGAGATTAGGAAAACGAGGCACAAAGAGATTGATTTTCTCAATGTTTCACAGTTAGCAATTTTTTTCTTAGAGAACATTCCTCCTTATTCTTCCCACCCCCAACACACACACCAACATACATACAGCAATACACATTACACCATGCTGCCAGTCTCCTGCCTCTCTGAAGCAAGGATTGTCACCAGATACCCTTTCCACTCAGTGAAATCCATCTTACTTCTGGGACATACTTATAGCATAACATTCTTTCAGTTAACTTGTCATTTCTACATGAAAGCTATGGTGGCAATTAGCTCTCCCCTTTCCTCCAGAGGCTAAACAGGGCAGAATCGATTGCTTCTGTCTTACCTTGTTTATTGAAAAACCCACAGAGGTGATCTTGGAGAAGATTCACTATAAACAAAGTTTCATTATGTTTTGTTTCTTTATAAGGGGTTATTAAGAAAAAATGAAAAAGGACCAAATTGGTTAGACTCTGCTATGCTAAATCATGTTTACAAAGTTGAACAAAGTTGAATAATCTTGCTTATTATGTGTTTGTGTATATACATACACATATATATATATATGTACGTGTGTGGGGGGGTAAGTCACTAAACCCCAATATTGCCCTGCCTTCCCCCTTCAAAAAAATATATGTGTGTGTATGCACACATATGTATATATTAATCTTCAGATGAAATAACTAAGTCCAGATTATTTGAACATATTTTTGAGGCATCATTTCAACAAAATGTCTTCACTTCACAAAACAAGCAGTTGAAGACAGTTATTTAGGACATATTGAATACCCAATGCTTGCTGAATTCAATTTAGTTTACTCAGCTATTTAATTTCCCCAACACAGTGCTTTCCCCCTTCAGATTACTTTCTATCTACTCTGTATATCTCTTGTATGTATCTGTCTTTCTACATCTATGTTTTCTTTCCTATTAGAAGGTAAGTTCCTTGGGGATAGGGAGTAATTTTTACCTTTCTTTGTATAACCAATGCTTAACATAGTATCTGAACCATAATAAAGATTTAATAAATGCATTTTGGCTGGCTAACACTCTAACTGTAATCTTGGGGATGATTGATTTACCCAATTCTTCTATTAAATAATTTTGCCTCAGTTCTACCCCTGAATTCTTAAGATTTTCCTCGGAGAAAGACTGTATCTTGCTCAGGTTCGCATACCCATTGTCACAATAACTTGCATGGTGCCTTCCATAGACAATACTTCAATAAATGTTGACTATTGGCCGGAACTGAAATTAATTACTTAATTTTAAAAGGAAAGGGCTAACACTTCTTATCATTTGAATGGAAGGTCCCATAAACTAAAGGAGTCTTAAAAACGGATATTTAGCAGAAAAAAATTCCATTTCTATAAAAAAGTTGTCTTTCTTTTCTTGTTCTCATCCCCAACTCTTTCTTTAGATATATGCATGTGTTTTATATATGCATATACACACACATACATGTATGTATAGATGTATGTATACATATATGTGTCTATAATATTATATTTTATTGTTCTCTATGACTAGGGCCTTGACCAGGAATTCTGGGACCTGGGGACAAATTCAGTTTGAGGACAATGTGGTCCACAAAGGATTTTTTCCCCTAGTCAAGTGCTGTTATAACTAGAGAAAGGACTGCCAATCTCTTGAATATTCTGGCTCCAGCTCCTGAAACATGGCCAATCCCTAGGAAGATATTGGTTTAGGGTGCAGTTGTGGGCAGGGGGGTACTTCCCAGAAGAGGGGAAGAAACCTGAAAGACAAAACCTGGGTAGTGTGGTGACCACAAAGGACCCTGAGGCATGGAGTGGAAGACTTCCATGGGGAAGAAGTGAATTTCCCAACTCAATGTTAGAGCCCTGTGGTGAATCCTAGTCACCTTATCCTCCTTATTGCTCCATCCATAACCTTGCCGTCCCATGGGCCAACAAGAATGGAAATAATGTCACTGAGGCGATGCCAATATAATGTAAAGACAATGGGTTGAAAATTTTAAAAGGTAATTAGTTAAGTGGTTCTTTTGCCTTCAAAAAGCCAAAAAAAAAAAAGATGTTTTCATAGTATGGCAATGTAATATAGTTGAAATAACACTGGAATTCAATTCACTGAAAATCGGAGTTTGAATCCTGGCTTAGACATTTTTTTCCTATGTGACCCCTAGATAAGTCACTTAATCACTCTGAAACTCTGTTTAGTTATGTATATTACCTCATAGGGTCATCATAAGGAAAGCATTCTGGAGACCTTGAAGTACTATATGAATGCCAATTATTGTACCTTGCATATGTTTTTCACTTAATTCACTTTTTTTAGACTTCTTGCAGATAGTTTATTTTGCCTACCCCATTGATACTCTTTGAGAACATACAAGTCTAAATCGATTTTTAAAAATATGACTGACATGTTCCCAACCTTTATATTTCTTTGCTGTCAAATTAATCCAATTTTAGAACAAGAAAAAGGGATATACATAAAGAATGAACTGTAATAATGCTGGTGATAGGGGACCAAGTATGACACCCACCATACAGGTTTTCTGTATTATAATAAGTCCGAAAGACTTGATATGCACATCCACATATGCTTGGGGACAGGGTCTGACCCACAGTACAGCCGAAATTATGCCATAAAAAAACACTTTGAAGTAGGTGATTAATATTTTATTAAAGCTTTAACATAAAATGTAATTTCCAGACATCTGCCAGTGAAAGAATCTCAGATTTTAATTTGCTTTTATTTCTATTATTTATTTACATGGAGGAATTCAAAGATATTTGACAGGATTTAGGCAAATTGAAGGTTGTTGTGAGGCAGGTGATAACAAAGAAAATGAACAAAACATTTGAAAACTGCTGAATCTGTGGCATGGAAATATGCCTTGCTTATAGACACGGGGAGAGCAAAATGAATTTGAAATAAACACTGTGACTTTTGCCTAACCTTGCAAGCTTTTGTGACTTTCATTATTCTGGAACTCTACAAAGAATCCACACTAATCTAGGCAGGTTATAGTATTTATGGTTATAGTATTTATGGCTGGCATCTAGCAGTATGATCACACCTGTACCACCAACAAAATTCACAGCCTTGAAAAACAGAAACAAAACCCAAGTATTTTTATAGTACCTACTAGGGACCAGGCAGTGTGCTAAGTGTTTTACAAACACTATCTTATTTGCTCACACAATAAGCCTGGGAGGAAGGTATAGTATTATCTTTAATTTATATCTGAGACAGTCAGGTTAAATGACTTGCCCAGTGCAATACAGTATCTGAGGTCATATTTGAACTCAAGTCTTTTTCACTATGCAGTTTACATCAGTGGGGAGCAGTAATGTTATTTTGACAGGATCATGAAGATGTTTCAATGGCAAAATGTTAACTGTATACATACTCTTAGTCATAGAGCTAAAAAAGACAACCAAGGTCTCCTTACTTCTGCATCTTTCAGATGAGGAAACTGAGGCTCAAAGACACTGAATGATTTGCCCATGGTCATAAAACTAGTTAGTGGCAGAGCCAGGATTAGGACCCAGAGTTCTGACTGTACGGTGCCCTGTTTTACTATACAACAGCTGCTTCTAATTATCAAAAATTAGGCATGCATATCCTTTGGAATTCTTTAGAGAGAATTAAAATTATGCCCCAAGAAAGTGATGCCCAAAAGCCAGCGAACATACAGCCACACCATCTACTGCTACAAAGACAAGGCTCCTTCCACCACAGTTAGGTGGTGCAGTGGATAAAACACTGACCTTGGTGTCAGGAAGACTTGAATTCAAAATCAGCTTTAGACTCTTATTGATTGTTTGATCCTGGGCAATTCATTAATTTCTGCTTGCTTTAGTTTCCTCAGCTGTGAAATGGGGATTATAATAGCACTTAACTCCCAGCTCAAATGAAATAATATGCATAAAGAACAAAGTATATGGCAGACACTTAACAAATATCTGTTCTCTTCCTCTTTTCTCCTTTCCTGCGTGTATATGCAACTCTAGTTGGCTTCAAGAGTCAGGGTTAGAGCTGCATTTGTGTTTTAAATACATACATATAATTATACACAAACACACACACACGCACACACACACGATCCTCAATGTAGAAAGAAGAAAGTGAAATCCTTGCCAACATTCAATTCGCCCCAAGAATTAAAATGAGGAGAATATTCTTCCCATATCCCTATTCACTGCTATGTCATGGTGTAATGATGGTGAGAACAAGAATAGTAGCTAACTTCTACTTCATAGGGTGGTTACAAACCTTAAAGTGTTATATAAAGCGATGATTAACCCTATTTTACAGATGAAAAAAAAACCTGAGGCTGAGAGGTTATGACTTGCCCAGAGTCACACAGCTAGTATACATCTAAGGCAAAATATACACTCAGGTTTTCTTACTCCTAGTCCAGACACAAAACCTACCTAGCTGGCTTGTTTTCTACTTCTATTCCTAGTGATATCCTTCAGGCTGTCAAAGTGCTTTCTAAACCATCAGATATTAACATATGTTATGGATATTTTAGCCTGGAGTATCTTTTTATTGTAACTCTTTGAAAGTTGGTCATCTAAGTATGATTTTGATGGCAAGTCTTCCTGGACATTGATCTGGGCTGTTCCTTTCCTTAGTTCGGCTGAATTTAGAATCTACAGTTAGTGCATGCACATTGGAGAAAGATTTGTTGTTGCTCAGTCATGTCCTACTCTCTGTCACGCCATTTGGGTTTTCTTGTCAAAGACATTAAAGTGGCTTGCCATTTCCTTCTCTGGTTCATTTTACAGATGAGGAATTGAGGCAAACGGGATTAAGTGATTTGCCCAGGGTCACATATTTGTTAAATGTCTGAGGGTAGATTTGAATTCATGAAAATGAGAAGTCTTCTTGGTTCCAAGACTGGTGCTTTGGAAGATACCTGCTCCTAAAAAAATATTCTAGAAATGGATTTAGGCCTACATATGTATGAACATTATTATTTGGGGAGTTAAAAGACAGAGATTACAAGTTTTTGTTTCTTAAGGAGTGAACATATGTTTAAGAAAATAAGGCCTTAGGAGTTTGCATCTTTCTGTTTATTAAAACTATGTTCAACTTGAAAATTGGGCTCTATAGTAGTCTGACTAGAGGCTACTAGACTTGAAGAGTAGTGAAAATGTGTAGTTCTATTTATAACAATATTGCTAAAATTCTGCCTTTGCATTACAAAGTTAAATACTTACCATGCATCCTTGAGCCACAGAGTAAAGCAAAATTACGATGAAAACACATAAAACAGTACGGATTTGGATTGTCAGGCACCCTGGAAAACACTAAAGAAAACAAAACATTATTAATCTTAACAAACATTCTTTTAATAACATTTTAAAATATTCTGTAAATGAACACATAGAAGGAAGCCATCATTTCACATCTGTCTGTCAAGTCTCTCCCCCATTATGTAACTTCCAACTTTCTGAGTTATATTCTTGTATCCTCTGTTTCCAAGGTCATACTATTGAAAACAACAGTGTGATACCTTGGAAAGAACAACCATGGAGATGAAGAAACAGAATCCAAATTCTGGGTCATCCATGTTCTACCTATGTGACCTTGGAAAATAGGTTTCATTAATATTTTTGTCTTTACGTTTTGCCTCTATCATTCCTCCCTGTACCACCATTCCCTTTTTCTTGTGACGAGAAAACAATTAAACAAATACATTTGTTATTTAAAAAAATTTATTTGATAGCGTCTGCAATATTCTGTATTAGTAGTCCCCTGACTTTCTTCTGTGAGCAATACTTTTCTCCAGGATATTTATCATTTGTCTTTTAAACTCAGAACTCAACTTCCTTTTGATGATCTTTTTATCAACACTGTTGTTATTTTGCATATTATTGTCTTGGTTCTGCTTGTTTTCCTTTGTATCAGATCATATACATCTTCTAATGATTCCCTATCATTTCTTATGGCAAAATAAGTCCATTATATTGTAAAATGAGGTTCAAAGTCCATTTACATAGATCTCTCTTCATTCATGGAGACTGATTACTCAATGGTCTGCAACTGTGTGAGGGGTAGAGTTGCCAAGAGCTTGGAAGAGAGATTCTTGGTTTCCGACTTCCACTTTAAAGAGAAAAGAGACATGCTACTAGATTCTTTTCAAGGGAGAAGGCTCTGAGGGGAGAAAAAGACTCTAGGAAGAAGCCATTATCTATAGGAGCAGACACTTCATTCATGTCTCTGTCACAAGTTGGGAGCAAATGAATTTACCCAATGTAGAAATATGGCTATGAGGTCTGGAAGGCATGAACAAGGCTAGGAAGGGAATGAAGGTCATCTTGGTCTCTTCCACAAAATGGAGACCCCAAGAAGAAACCACAATGGGAGAAAGAGATGGGCCTTACAGAGGAATATTCCAAGTCAGAAGACATAGGGAGGGATCTGTATTCTAGGCTGCTGAGGGAAATTCCAGGTTGAGACAGAGGCAGAAGAGTGGTTTTAAAGTCTGAAAGAAAGAGCAAGGCCAAGAGGCAAAAATACAGCATAGTTTGTTTTGTTTTGTTTCAGCCATTCCTTATGTGCGCCAGCTTTATGTACAATTCTTTGTTCCTATAAAAAGTGCTGCTGTGAATATTTTGTTAGATGGTTCAGTCATTTAGCCACTTCTGACTCCCTATGACCCCGTGGACCATAGGATGCCAGTCAAATACTGTCCATGGGGTTTTCTTGGCAAAGATACTGGAATAGCTTGCCATTTCCTTCTCCAGTGGATCACCTCTTGTTAAATCATTCTTTTATTTCTGACTTTGATTTCCTTGGCCAACTCCATCATTTCACACATAAGAAAACTTAGTTTCAGAAAAGTGGTGTGACTTGGCCATGTCATACAGACCGGCAGCATCAGAGGCAAGATTCAACCTAATTTCTCCATCTCTAAATGTAATTTTTTTTTCACTACAAGGCAGGGGTTTTATGATGCAGAAATCAAAAATTGCTTTTATCCCTTATCTAGGGCAAGGGAAAACAGATCCCAATCAGCAACAGAAGCTTTAGAATTCTTAACCAGATGTCTGTAGACTTGTTTTTAAGGCATCTTTTGAAAATTGTATTTCAGCATAATTGGTTTCCTTTATAATCCTATTTTACATTATGCATTTTAAAATAATGTTTTGAGAAGAGGTCCATAGGCTTCATCAGAATGCCAAATCTCCCTCCCTCCATCCTTTCCCCTCTCTCTCTCTCTCTCTCTCTCTCTTACACACACACACACACACACACACACACACACACACACACATGGTTTAAGAACATTTGTTTTACATAGAAAATCCAAGGATGAGTACTGGGGAGAAAGGAATTAGAGTAAGACAAATTATCAAATGCTGATATTTTTAAATATATGTGCCTAGTCTTAACTAAAATTTCTCAAACCTTCTGCTTTTTATGTGTGCCTTTCAACCTACAGAAATGAGAGTTTAGAGCTGAAGGGAGAAAAAATTATCATCTTTTGGGAGTTAAAAGGAGATTCTGCTTGAAAAATAATCAAAAGTACATTTAGATTATTATTTTTGCTCCTGTATTTTCAAACTCAATTGCTTTTTTTTCCTTTTAGTGATAATTAATGGTTTTTTGGGGGGAATTATGGGGAGGGACATACTGAGAAACTTGAGTGACATAAAAACAAATATATTAACGTTTAAAACATTAAAATTACTTTAGTTAATGCTTTCAAACTGTCCCTTTTTGTTTTAGATCAATCCTAGTTTCTCATATTTCAAATCAAACATTAGTAATTTTCTTTTAAAGTAAATACTAATAATTTCTCAGGAACTTCTGAAGCTTCCTCTTTGTGTAAAATTACACAAAATTGTGCTTTCCTCTTAGGTTTGTTCTGCATAGCTAAAGTCATCAGAGACCAGTTTAATTTTTTTTATCTTCATGAGGACTACTTTGAAGTATGTCGACTCTGGGGCCAATGGCCTGGTTATTAGGCTACAGATCTTGTTGGTAAAGAGTTGTATTTCTAAAAATATTCATTTGAAAGATCCATCTATGTAGTTGAGCACAACAGAAAAAGAATCTTAGAAGAAAGAATGATGCCTCTATATTATCAATTATTAAGAACCTATTATACAGTACATGGCCCAAAGTGCTGAACTCAGTGACAGGTCTTGAAATAATCTAGTTTGGCTGAAACGTGGTAGATGCGTACAAGAACAGCAAGACATTTGATATAGTTCAAGATGCAGTGGAGAGCCATTACAAGTTTTGGACAGTGAAGTGACGTTATCAGAACTGTGCTTGAGGAAGATTAATGTGACATCTGTATCTAGTATGGACTGGTAGGAGGAGAGGCTAGAACTAGCAAGATCAGTTAGAAGGCTATTACAACAGTTTAGAAGAGAGATGCTGGAGATCAGAAATAGGGAAACAGAGAGGGGAATGGAAAAGAGGAATAAATGCTGCTATGAGAATCAAGAAATATTGAGGTTGGAGAATTTATAGGATTTGGTGACTGAAGAGAATTGAAGCAATGGATAGGGAAGAGTTTAAAAATTCCTGATGTTCAGAGTTCGGATGTCTAGAATAAAATTGGTAAGTCTAACAGAAATAGGCTACGCAGGAGAAATATCTAGTTTTGGGGAAAAGATGAATTCACTTCTGGACACACTGAGTTTGAGGTACAATGCTATCTTCAGGTGGAGAAGACAAAGAGACAGGTGTAAATGTTGGCCTAGACCTTGGGAGAGATGAAGGCAGGACTTCTGACACTATCTAGCTGGACTTTTTAATCAAGTTTTTATTTGTATCTGAGAGAAACTGTGTAAATAGGGAGGTACATCACTGAAACCCAAGTGTGGTTTAGTTGAAGAATAAAATCTCCATATTCAGTTTTGCAAATTTTTAATCCCTTAGTTACCCCATAAAATTCCTTTTGAGAAATCCCAACCTTGTTTCAGAACTAAGGAGATATTTTTGGAGTGGGGGAGGAAAATATAGGGGATCCTAGAAACCAGCCATGATTCAGATAAAAATTAAGGATAGGGAGAGAAGCAGCTGGGCAACTAAGCAGTACAATGGATTGAGGACCAGGCCTAGAGTCAGGACGACCTGATTTCAAATCCAGCCCCAGACACTTATTAACTGTGTGACCCTAGACAAATTATTCAACCCTGTTTGCTTCGGTTTCCTCATGTGTAAAATGAGCTGGAGAAGAACATGACAAACCACTCTGTTACCTTTACCAAGAAAACCCCAAATGGGCTCACAGAGAGTTGGACACAACTGAAATGACTGCACAGCAGAGAAACAGCTAAGTGGTACAGTGAGTGGCTAGAGTCTTGGGCCTGGAGTCAAGAAGACTCATCTTTGTGAGTTCAAATCGGGCCTCAGACACTTATTAGTTGTGTGACCCTGGGCAAGTCACTTAACCCTGTTTGCCTCAGTTTCTTCATCTGTAAAATGAGCTGGAGAAGGAAATGGCAAACCATTCCAATATCTTTGCCAAGAAAGTCCTAAACAGGGTCACAGAGAGTCAGACACAACTGAAAAATGACTGAACTGAAAAGAACCCCAAGGTCAAGAGTAATTGTTGATATCTTCTCCCTTACAATGACTTTGAATCCACAATTGGGATACTATGGTATAGACAAACTCCCCTGACACGTGATGAGGCAGCATATTTTGTATTTCTTGTTTGTGAAGACAGGAACCTAGTAAATGCTTGATGATTTATGATTCATCAATCAACATATTCCCTTATAATATATTGGGCCACAGAGAAATTAAGATATTTTCTTCTTAAAAACTATATTTTCAGCAAAAATTTTCAACCAAGATGTAGATCTTACAGTTTTAATGATTATGCTTTCTAAAAGCATTCTTAGCCTAAGAAACAACATGGAGCTAGCTATCTTTGAGCACTCTCAAAAAAAAAAGGCAAGCTAGGCAATGCAGTGGTCTGGAACATCAGACTTGGAGTCAGGTAGACTTGAATTCAAATTCTGCCTCTGATATTTACTATCTGTGCGACGTAGTGTAGTTTCCCCATCTATGAAATGGGATAATAAATAATAGTACTTATTTTAGAGGGTTGCTGTGAAAATCAAATGAGATAATATATGAAAAGTTCTTTGTAATCTTTAAAGGGCTGTGTAAGTGCTACTTATTATTAATATTAAAGTTCATAAAATTTAAAACAGGAATTGTCCTTAGAGACAGTCTGATTCAGCCTTTTCATTTTTATGACCGAGGTAACTGAAGCCCAGGAAGGATAAGTGACTTCTTGCCCAAATTCACAGTAATTAGCAAAGCTGAAATCTGAACTCGGAGGCTTTGATTATATAGAGCACCCTTTCCACTATCCCATGAAACATAATACGAGGTTGTTATTATTATTCTTAATTGCCTATTTGGATCTGTTTGTATAGCACATATAACACCAAGACACTTTTTATCATAAAAGGAAGCAGAGTATGCTGCTGTGGAGGAATGGGGCAGCTTTCTCTAGGATGTACAAAAAGAAAATCCCCCAGGAACATGACCCACAATTACCTAAACATCGACACAGTAGGTTGCTGGGAATATGCTTCTAAGCATATTCTCAACAAAGGGAGAAATGACACTACCACTGTTCTTAAAAGTCTCTGAAACAATGGCACATCAGCATCTCAGCGCTTGAAACGGAGAGGAAATGGCATTTAAAAGGTGCTGGAAGCGTTAAGAATAGGAGGTCAACAGTGTGACAAGCATGATCAAGTATAATTGGGGAAACAGTTTAAATCTTAGAACAAAACACTTGCTTTTTATAAAACAAAGGCTATCGCACAAGTCTCTAGGAGTAGTTCAGCCGAGTAGAGGGCGGAGCAAGAAACGATCATTCTTTGACAAGGGAATCAATTTCATCGTATTTTTCACTCTGCACACTCTAAGGGCGATGCTAGTTTCAGTGAAATTTACCTGAGAACAAAGCTCCTTTTTTGTCTGTTTTTCATTTGTGAAAGCCAGATGGAACAGATTAATTTCATATAAGCAGAGAACAAAACAATCTTTAAAACCTTATCTGGTTTTCATTGGTCTGTTTTGATAAGAAAAAGGAACTAGGTACCTTCCTGTTGCATCTCCACAATATCATGGTCACAATAGCCAAGTTGGGTGGTGAAGGGATGGGACCTACACATGTAAGAGCAGAATTGATACAGGCAGATTTTGTAAGTTACAAATATCACACGGTGCTAAAAGAACTTGAAGGTGTGATCTCAGACATACTGCCAATAATACTTAATGCTTTACACAAAATAGATTTTTAGTCAATGGTTGTTTTGACCCAGCAAACCATCAGTGAAGTTGCCATGTTTTTCTATTTCTATTCCCAGTGCTTAGCACAGTGAATGGCATGTAATAAGTACTTAATGAGTGGTTTTTTTTTCCCTTTCATTTGCTTGTTTCTTCATTCATTAGAGAAATATTAGGAGAGAAGACAGAGGTGATATGGTAGTCAAGAATGGGGAACGTGTGGCTTCGAGGCCACATGTGGCCCTTTAAGTCCTTAAGTGCAGCCCTTTGACTGAATCCAAACTTCACAGAACAAATCCCCTTAACAAAAGGATTTGTTCTGTAAAACTTGGAGTCAGGCAAAAGGCTGAACTCAGGACCTAGGACTACATGTGGCCTTGGGGCTGCAGGTTCCCCACCCCTGGGTGGAAAGCATGTTAGATTTGAAGGGCAAGGAGCTGAGTTCAAATACCAGTTCTGCTTGCATGAATTTGGGGAAGTGGTTTATCCTCTCTGGCATTATGTTTGTTTCCTTACTTAAAATATAAGGTACTAGAGGACTTCTGACTTCAATGTAGATGTTCAAATGATAACAGATGGCATATGAACTTTTCAAAAAGAGCGAGATGGTCACTATGAATCGACTTGAGTTCATTGAGAACAATTCATGTAAAATCTCAATCTTTGTGACCACAGCTTGAGGCAATGTGGAATTATACAAAATATCAGACCAGGAATCAGGCAGTTCTAGGCTCGGCTCGGCTCTAACCTACCTGCAGCATCCTGAGCAAGTTATTTAACCTTACTGATTCTCATTTTCCTGGCCTGCAAAATGATGAGACTTGACTACGATTATCTCCATACACCTTTCCACCTCTAAAAATGTATGACTTCGTGACTTGGTCCTGGATTAATTTGATTGGTAAATTTCTCAGCACGTATATCTCTGGACGAGCAGTATAATCCATGTGGTTGAAATGACTCTTTAATATCTTCGAAGAGTGAAGCACACAGGGCTCCCATATACCACAGACTTCTAGTGTCACAGTTGGAGTATGAAACCTAAAGACTTGGCCAAGTTGGGCTTTCACTTCTGAAAAGAACTACAAATATTTGTATATGGATATCAAAATAGAGAGGAA
The DNA here is from genome assembly GCA_028646595.1 of Phalanger gymnotis. Lineage (NCBI taxonomy): Eukaryota > Metazoa > Chordata > Mammalia > Diprotodontia > Phalangeridae > Phalanger > Phalanger gymnotis. The sequence continues at coordinate 318,321,740 of CM053624.1, read as the reverse complement.
GACCTCCAGTATATTAGGTGATTCCTGTATTGGCAATCAAAATGGGTTTGAGTGACCTGTTTGTGACATCAGAGGCTTTTAGACCATGTGGGTTTAAGTTGTATTTTTGTGACGATTTTAGGTCATGTGGGTGAGTCACATGTGTAACTCACCTTTGACCCTGAACAAGATATATAAAACCAGGGGTTGGCTTTATTTTTTCAGAGCTCTGAGCTGCAGCAGTAGTGACGCATGACTCTGACCCAGCCATTGTCGAGCTCCCCAGATGAACTCAGATGTTGGTAACTATGATTTGTATTTGGTCTATTTGTAATTTGATTATATTTGCTCTGAAACTTAGGGTGCTGGCTTTTTCCCGTGAACTAAGTGAATGATATTTGTATGTTAGATTAAAGTAAGATTGTTAACCCCTTAACGTTTCTTTCTTTAATAAAACAGATCAAAAGAACCTGGGCTTTTGCAGCATTCTGTGTGCTGGTCGTTGTTGGTTTTACACCCCCACAGCAGCTGCTAGCTGGATTGTTGAAACAAATGGCATAGTCGGCAGGATCTGCATTTTAAAAGGAAAGTATGGCATTTGGGGGTACGGGGGTGGTTGAATGCTTCCCAGCTTTTGGATTGCTCTTTGTACTTGGGGTGGCTATGGTTCTATGGAGCCCCAGGAGCAACAAAAGTCTGAAGGAAAACAGGCTGGCGGAATTGGGGCCCAGAGCAGGAGATAATCCCTCTTTCTTTCTCCCCCAGGTACTAGCACTCCAGAAGAGACAGGCCAGAGCAAAGGCTGTGGGAGAAAAAGCCCATGCATGGGGGAGTGCTGGAAGGCTGGAGTGAGGGCTTGAGCTGATAAGCCTGGCTCCGGAGGACTGTGCTAAAAGGGTAGATATTTTGAGATCATATTGTATACGGAGTTTTAAAACAGGAGCAGAGAACAGCCTTCCTACAGACTTGAGAGAAAAATCAGAGAATGGCCTTTGTGCAGATTTGGCAAGAGGGGCTGGTGAGGAGAAAGAAGAAGTGGTGGTGGTGGCAGCAGCAGCAGCAAAAATGGTGGCAGCAGCAGCAGAGCTGTTGAAACAACTCCTCTGTGAAGAATTAGGGAGCAACGTGGATAAGAAATGCTCGGGGAAAGAAGAAATTGCTAGGTTGTGATGTACACTGATAAAAGGGAGTGGCCACATTGATGAAATCCCAGCTCTATTGGGCTAATGGAATATCAAAGACTAGTTGTCCTGAGTGTCTCTGGGTTTAAAGGACTTCATAGTCCACTATATTTTAAAGGCACTATCAGGTGACTCAAAAATCCCATGAAAGCTTGACCTCGTGATGCCACATTTAGAGCAGTGTTTTGTAAATGATCCCAAGGTAAATTGTTTTGGATTGTTCAGTGGGGTGCAGCTATTATCAGGATTTATTGTTGCTTATTCCAAAGGTATTTCTGTATTTTTGTGTCTAATTTATCAAGTGTTCTGAGAATGCCTATTAATCTTCTTTTTCCTTCTGATGGGAATATATTAATCTTAGGGTTGGGAAGCATATTTTATTAACATTGTATGGATTTTTGTTAGGATTCTTTGCAAATCTGCTTTGGCTTTTTCTACAGTTCCTAATGTGCACATAAAGACTGTTATTATTTTTATCATCATTATTATTACTCATATAATTCACTGTAAACATTCTAATCATATACCATAATCAGAAAAGGAGTTGGGTCATGCAGTGAGATTAAGGGATAATTGATGGAAATCCCAAAATGTTGCACTGAGGCCCACATAATGCTTAAAGCTCTAGGTAAGTAAATTGGGTAACTCCTCTATGAATATTTATAGGAAGAATTGGACAAGGGTCATACAGGATGAGAAGCTAATAATAGGTTGTGATTTTTCAATGATGAGATAATGTGGCATGAGTAGTTAGTAGTGAAGGTGATGCCGATAAGTCTGAATTTAAATCCTGCCTTAAATATTTACCATGTGACTTAACCCAAAAATCACTTAACTTCCCTGGGGCTCAGATGCCTTATCTCTAAAATAATAATACTATTAGCAACTACCTCACAGGGTTGTTGATCAAATGAGTAATATAATGGATGCCATTTTGCAAGCTTTAAAAAACTACATAAAAACAGCTGCCCCTGCTGGTGCCAGTACTGCTGCTGTTTCTATTGCTACTATTACAACCACTACTATGGATGGAATGAGCACCCAAATGGATAAGAATATATTCCATTTAAGCATGGAAATATGATTGCATTATAGTATCCTAGGAAAGACCATATCACTCTCAGGAAAATGGTATATGATCAACAAGGTGTGTGTAGAGTAGAGATGGAGAAAAAGGGAAATGATCAGTTATTTGACGTTGCCTTTAACATACTGTGAAAACAGGTGGTTCGATTACCCAAATTACTTGCTCCAAAGAAGCCCTTTCTAAAACAATCATAGTGAAATCAAGTCCAAACACTCTGCTCTCTCATCTCCCACAGAACTTTGCACCTTTCCAATTAGATTGCCTTATGTAGATAAGTATGTAAAGAATGGGCCAAGCGGACCAGCATTCCCTAGACCAGCATTCCCATTGGCCCTGAGGGAAAGTATCTATCCTACTCTTTAATGTAGCCAATGATTGTATATGAGCTATTTTCATAAAACTGACCACTCTTACTAGAATATACATACCAAGTTTTATTCATCTTTTTAATCTAACACAGAGCTTTGTACATTGAAGGAATTAAATAAATATTGGCTAAATTAATTAATGGTAATTAATTAATAGTGACCACTCAAAGATTTTTAAAAAGGATTTAAATTGCTTTTCGTTATAGGATCACAGGATATTGAGGCTGAAAGAGAATTTAGTGATAACCTAGTTCCATCTCTTTATTGTAAAGATCAAGAAACTGACCACCAGAAAGGCAAATGTATCCCACTTCACATGACTAAGAAATAGCAGAAATAGAATTCAAACTCCAGTCTTTGGAGGAGCACTGAACTGGAGTCAGATGAAGTGGGTTCCTAATCTTGCCTCTCATACTTTCTACAATGTAACCTGGAGCAATCCGCTTCATCTCTCTGGGCCTAGGGTTCTTCTGTAAACTGAGGAGGCTGGACTAGTTGTCCTCTGAGACTCCTTCCAGCTCTAAATCTATCATCTAATTATGTCAAATATTGTTTTCCCATTACCGTTGCTGTTTAGTAAGCTCAAATTGTCCACATTTAAAGATTATGTGAAATATAATGTCTTTAATACTTCTCAATAGCTGAGTTTGCTATTTACTGAGATTAAACACACACGCTGCTCAAACTGCATAATGCTTTGTAAGCTTGACTTTTTGTTAACATCTATCTAAAAAAAAGTGTAGTTCCTAGAAGAAAAGCTTTGAGGGCTCGGAAAGGAAAAATAGTGATAAGATTTTGGTCAGCTTTTTGCCGATAAAATAAAATTTAGAATTAAGTCAATAGTTCAGATAGTTCAAAGGTGAAAACCTTCACTCAAATTATCTGGGAATATCTACTTCCAGAGATGATTAGTCACTAAAGCTTGACTTGTTCTCACACAGTTACACACCCTAGACAATTATGCCTATGTTTATCTGTTGGCTGTTTATTAAAGCATCTGTTTAACTAACACCACATCCCTTAATCATGGCCATGCCTTTTTGCTCATAAAGAAAAATGTTTTGAGGAGACTATCACTACCTCTCACTTGTCAAAGGACTCTGTTAAACTAATATTAGCTAACTCCTGTTGAATCACCACAGGGTATTTTTTTACATGTTTCAGCTTCAAGGAAAACTCCTTAATCATGACAGAACTATATGCAGGTGTGAATATGTATATGTGTAGAGTATAGTATTTCAGACCAGACTTCGATAGATACGTATTTGATTAATGTTATAGTTACTCATAATGAAGGAAATAACAGAAATCTGAATTATGTGGAATAAGGAGGTTTCTTTTATACTATGCCATGGAAGATTTTTGAGAGGTTCATGAGGCTTAGATGTTCAATTCTATTCCAGAATCCCGCAAGTACAAAGATCAAGAAAAGTGGAAAAGTAGAACACAAATCCTTAGTGAATTTGTTCAGTGTAGACAGTTGTTAGGGGAAAAGAGAATCTTGGGATTTAGAGCTAGAAGGGACTTTAGAAAACATGTGGTCCAACCCTCTAGTTTATTTAACGGTACAGATATCTTTTTTTAATCACCTTCATTTCTAAACATCGCCCTTTCCTTCCTCTACCCAGCAATACTCCTTGTAACCAAAAAAGAAAAAGCAATCTAGCAAAATTAAACTACACAGTTCAGTATGACAGTAAATGCAATATTCTATAACCATCGCCCTCCACTTGTGCAAAAAAAGAGATGGAGGGGCCTTTTTCTCAGCCCTTATTCGAGGACAAAATGATTCATTACAGTGGCCATCCTTTTCAATTACACATTGTTGCATATATCGTTCTCCTGGTTCTGTTTGTTTACTTTACTCTGTATCAGTTCATTTATCTTTCCGTATTTTCTGAATTCTTGATAGTCATCATTTGTCACGGAACAGCAATATTCCATTACATTCATGTACCACAATTAGTTTAGCCATTTCCCCAATCAATGGGCATTTAGTTTGTTCCTAGTTCTTTGTTACCACCAACATTGCTGCTATGAATGTTTAGATGTACATCAACCTCTCCACTCATTTCTGAGATGAAGATGTTTTTGATTTGATATATACAGATAACTGCCTCAACTTCTCCCTTGGATTTGACAGCAAGCATAGTCAGGGAAGGCTCTAATAAATCTCTTGAGCTGACAGTTCAAAATCACTGAAATGATTAATACAATGTCCAAGAATATGCGTATACCTGAACTCGTGTGACGTGTAGATACATAATACAAGCCACTAGGAAGCATATGCAAAACACCAGGAGAACCAGGACGATGATACTCCTAGGAGGAGAAAAGAATTAGTGCATTGATTCAATCGTGTAAGCCTTTCCGTACTTGTTTTCTCCACCCACTTTCTTGTCGTGTTCTTTTCCCTAACTTTTTTTAAGGTTCAGCTTAAGGCTGAGCATGGTGGCACAAACCTCTAATCCCAACTTCCTCAGAGGCAGAGGCCAGCAGTTCTCCTAAACTCTGGAGTTCTGAGATGCAGTGAGTGTTTGCACTAATCTTGGCATCGATATAGTGAGCCCCAGGGGGAAGTGCATTAGGTTGCCTAAGAAGTGGGGGAAATGATCCAGGTCGGTAAACTCCTGAGCCAATCAGTGTGAGATTGGGCCCATCAGTGGACACTGCTTCTAGCCTCAACGAGAGAGAAAGATTTGATTTTTAAAATAAAAAAAGGAAAAAGAAAAATATTCAACTCAAATGTCACTTCATTTTCTAACTCATTTTTATGTTTTTTTTTTAATCCCCAATTCCCACAATAGTGTTTGACACATGATGGGTACTTAATGCTTATTGAATTCAATTGATGAGATGACCTTGAGTGCTCAAAGTCTATGCCAACAGAATGATAGACTGCGTGTCTCTCGCTGTTTCGATTTGTATCCCTGGTGCTTTACACAATGCAAGAAGCTTAATAAATACTGACGGATTGGTTGATAATTATCCAAGACCCAGACTAGTACAAATATGGATAAGCTAATCACCAGAAGGCTGACCAACAAGTGGTAAAGTTTTTTGGCCACAATAATTTGTGAAGACCATCTACTAAAGTGTGGAGGAGCTGTGATCTGTAGAGTATAATCATAATTTTTAAAAAGTAGGTCTAGACCTATGATTTCACTAGAGTAGAGAACTCTCTATATGGAAATCTCTTCCCTTCCTCTGTGGTTTATCAGATGCTTCTTTTAACTTGCAATCTGACTGTGTTTCCCAGGGCTCACAAAGTTTCAGTGGCTTAAAGGTCACACAGGAAGTTGCTTCATAAACAGGACTTGAACCCAGGCCTTCCTGGCTTGAAGGACAGACTTCTAAACATGATATTACACTGTCCCCCAACAACAGCATTAGCAGCTTGACCTTTATAACCTCGTGTAGATAAAAAGTTCTATAGGCAGCTAGGTGGCACAGTGGATAGAACCTTGGGCCTGGATTTAGGGAGACTTACATTCAAATGCTAGCTGTGTGACCTAGGGCATGTCACTTAACTTCTATCTGCCTCAGCTTCTTCATTTGTAAAATGAGGATAATGATAGCATCTACCTCCAAAGACTGTTCTGAGGATTAAATAAGAAATATTTGTAAAGCACTCTGCAGAGTTGAAAGTCCTATAAATGCTTCCAAGGTTGTTTAGTTGCTTTTCAGTCGCGTCTGACTCTTTATGACCTCATTTGGAGTTTTCTTGGTAAAGATACTAAAGTAGCTGGCCATTTCTTTCTCCAGCTCATTTTGTAGATTGAAATGAAGGCAAACAGAATTGAGTGACTTGCTCAGGATCACAGTTAGGAAGAATCTGAGGCCAGATTTGAACTCAGGTCCTCTTGACTCCAGGCCCAGCCCTCTATCCACTGCACCACCTAACTGCTCCTATATGGCTGCTAGCTGTTAATATGGAAAATGCTTTATGTGCAATATTTCATTTAATCCTCTAAACAGCCCTCTCTGGTAAACAGCAAAGATAATATCATTATAGAGAGGAGGAAACTGATTCACAAAGGAAAACTGTCTTGCCTGTGGCTCCACAACAAATAAGTGGGTAGGACCAACCCCTTCCATATGGATCTTCTCACACCACTGGGACAAAGGGTGCTATTTCATTATATGGATGAAAGCGCTGGCAAACAGTACAAGGCCTCTCATGTTAAGCCTCTAACCAGCATCTTCCAGTCAGGAGCATAGCTGGGGGGAGGTTTTCTTTCCAAACACTTTCTACTCATTACTTGTGATCAATCAATATTTATTAAGTACCTACTATGTACCAGGTACTGTGTTAAGTGCTAGGAATACAAAAAGAGGAAACTCTCAGAGAGCTTCCAATTTAATGGGGGATACAAGTAAATATATACAAAGTAAATTATATTCAGGATAAACAAGAAATAATTAATAGAAGGCAGACTAGAATTAAGAGTGGTTGGGAGGGGCTTCCTGTAAAAAAAAATGGAATTTTAGTTGAAGTCAGGGAGATCAGTAGGTGGAAGCTAGGGGGATCAGTAGGCAGAACAGAGGAGGGGGAACATTCCAGGCACAGACAGTAGCCAGAGAAAATGCCTAGAGTTAAGAAATGGAGTTGTTCCTGGAATAGCCAGGAGGACAGGGTCACTTGATTGAAAAGTATGGGTTGCAGAGTACAGTATAAGAAGACTGGAAAGGTAAGAGGCGGGTAGGTTATCAAGAGCTTTGAACACCAAAGAACATTTTGTATTTGATCCTGTAGGCATTATAGTGTTATTCAAATTTTTCTTTATATTTCTTATATAAAACATGTTGACATTTAGCAATGAATTTAATTTTTTTAAATGAAAAACATGTCCATTTAAAATTTTAAAGTCACGCATGACTCCAATTTGAAATAAAAGGCATTAATGAAATCGTTCAACTTAATTGTTTTCCCAAATGTTGATTTATTGCTTTGGAGTCACAAGGTTCACTTGAGAAAGTAAAGCCACAGTCAATGTAATTAATCTTTGATTGGGAAGAGTGGAGTAAGGGAGCAAAATACTTAGCAAGGTTTTCAACTATGTTAAAGGGGGAAAAGCTACTCACTGTGGGATTATTAGAAGGTAGACAAGGCCAAATAAGGCAGCTAGAACCAGTGAAAGGACCACAGCACTGGTGAAATATTCATCTTGAAGCTGGTGATACTGTGGAAGAAAAAATGTTGGAAATTGGATGCTGAGGAAATGCTTGCAGGCATTTAACTGAGAGGGATGCAGAGAGAAACAGAGTCTTAATAGTAGTTATAGAGGAAGTTTATGAAAAAGTTATATTATCTCATGAATTTTGAAAATGTAAAAGGAAGAATATCTTCCCTTACTCCCCAAACCCTGCCTTTTTAAAAAATTTGTTTTATTAGCCAAAAAGAAAAATGCAAAAAAAAAGTCATAGAAATCAAACCCTAAACATTAAGTAACTTTCATGTGGGGCCTTGAGCTCAAAATTTTAAACCAGTCACTTACTTTTTCTTCCCGTTCCTTATGTTTATACTTTAGGGTAAAGAAATTCAAGTCTGCCATCTCAGACTCCGTTTGCCGGGCTTCTATCAAACGGCTGATATATCTGTTGACTCGAGTTCCTGGAGTGGTGTATACAATGTTTGTAGAAAAAGAGGATCGATTCCTGAGTTTTTCAGAGGCTGTTCTTAATGCTCTCCTCTGCAGTATCAATGGAAAGAAAAAGACTTGTTCAAAGCTAGGGGGATCAGTAGGTCCTACCTTGTTCAAAACATTGATTTTTAAAAAGATCATATAAAAAAACCTCATTTGACAGAACACGTGTTTATTTTCTCAGAATAGTTACCCCTAGATTGTCCGGTCTTAGTAAAACTAGGGGCTCAGAAACTCTAAAGATGCCAAGAAGCTGACCCCAAAAGCCATCAATGTATTATTCTCACTCAAAGAAAAAAGGATATTTAGAAAATATAGTGGTCTCTGTATCTCCGCAAGCAGTGTATTTGTATTTAAACGTTCACTTCAGTTAATCTTTCATTTGACTTTGAAGTAATCCCAACAGCTATGGAATGCAAATATTATCATTCCCTCATTTGATAGATGAAGAAACTAAGACTTGAAATGAAGTGATGTTGTCCAAGGTGACCCTACTACTAAGCAGCAGAGGGGAGATTCAAACCAATGTCTTTTGACTCTAAATAGAGAGTTCTGCAACCACTTCAAAATATTCACCAGGTCAAACATGCAGGAAACATATTTGCTGAAGTTTCTTTGCTGAGGATCAATTATACAGTCTATGAAGATAATTATTCACGTGGTTGTGGCACGTGGCATAAATATCAGTGTCAGTTGGAGAAAAAAGAGCCCTAACCAGTTTCCTTGCTTTTCTCTTCATAGGTATGAAAACAAACCTGGAATGCAGAGGAGACTGGAAATTAACGTAGGCGACTTTAAGAAAAAAGTTTATTTGAGGGCACAAATAAAGATTTAAGTATCAACATTGAAAAGATCTGTCATGGATCAGAAAATATGATTGGCTTTTATAGAATCTTGAGATCTCGAGTCAAAAGGGATGTTATGGGTCATGTACTCTAGAGTCCACCCATCTTAAATCTGGACTTTGCAACACTCCCTCCATGACAATGGTGAATGGGCATCTCTCAGTTCTAAGGCTTCAGTTGAGAATGATGTCTTATCAGTGGATCCTTTTCTTGTATGCCATTTCCATTTCCTTGTGAGTTACGAGAAAGAAATATTTTAAAGGAAGTTATAAAGGCCAATGGATAACCCAGCTAGTCAGAAAGCAAGAGTGTGTTATAAGAGACAGAGTTAGCGGGAACATTGCACTGGTATACCAGAAAGAGTAAAAAACCTAGGAGAATTAGGATAATAGCTAGCATCTCTGGAACACCTGAAGGTTAGCAAAACATTTTACAGATATTAACTCATTGGGTCCTTCCAACGATCCTGTAAGGTAGGTGCTACTATCACCATCATTTTACAAAGTAAGAAGCAGCCTAGGAGAGTTTCAATAACTCAGCCCGGGGTCATAAAACTAGTGAATGTTGAAGGCAGTATTCCAACTCAGGTCTTCCTGGCTCCTGGTCCAGTTCTCGACGCAAAGCACTGCCCAGCTGCTTGAGGAAGGAAGGTCTCTGGTATAAGGAGTAGATTCTGTAAGGAGAATTTACGCCAGGGCGCGATCAAAACAAGACAGAGGGTGTGACTAAACTGTGATCCACACACTTACCCCAGTGAGATCACAAAAGGATTTAATTATTGAAGGTGACTTCTTTCATTATCACCTCCTTCCCTCAGGTCTCAGAAGATAAAAAAGTCCCTATCCCTTGCCAAAATTAATTGTTCCTACTATTCTCCCATTTTTCTTGCTCCCCCTTCTCTCTTTCTCTCTCTCTCCCTCCCTTCCTCCTTCCCTCCCCTCTCTGTCTCTCTCCCTGCCTCTCTCTCCTCTTCATCTCCTCCTCCTCTGCTCCCCCTTTCCCTTCCCTTCCACCTTGTTACCATAGGCTACAAATACATATTTATATATATAAATGGTGCCTTTCTTTTTGCTTGTATTTGTATACTCTATGCTCACACAGTGCCTGAGACATAGTCCACACTTAATAAATGCTTATTGCCATATTGCTTGTTTGGTTTTTACTCCACTATTCCTAGTTCCTAGCAGATAGTAACCATTTAATAAACATTTATAATCTGAAATAACGAAGATAAGATGTTATCTTAAGAGTCCATTACATTCTAGAGGAAAGGATCTCTCCTCTTTGTAGTTTTGGTTTTTGTTTCTATTTTTTGTTTTATTGTTTTATTTTTCCCATAGCAGAAGATTCTTCTTTTTTTTTTCCTCCTGTGTTTATTTGTTTGTTTAGTTTTTCTCTTAACTAAATATGAAGCATCTGTAATGAATAAATCTGGGCAAAACTGACTATCTGGCAAAACTCCTGTTACCTAAATATCAACCTGGCTCTGAACAACAATTATATATAGATAGAGATGATGCAGATATAGATATGAATGATATAAATAGACATAGATGTAGATATGTGGATATACCCAGAGTCTTGTCTGTAGTCAAATGGAGAATTTGGGGCTGAGTTGAAAACTTAACTCTTAGGGACAACCAGGGCAACTCCTGGTATGTTGGAAGGTAGAAATGGGTGAGATATCTCAGCTGCCACTTCCACAAATTTTGTACTTAAGTGTAACCATATGTGTCAAAGTCATTCCAAGCCTTTTTGCCGGCTGTTTTTTTACTTACAAAAAGGCGATAGATGGAGCTAAGCAAGTAGAGGAAATAAGGGCCTTGTCTCCTAGACTTAGCATTGTATCTGCCTTTCCTTACCCACTTAGCTATACTGTAAAACAAAAGAGACTTAGGATTTGAAAACTAGGGAACTCTAACTCTCAGGAATGTTTGGTAAGAATTGGGTAAACAATCATTATCCTGATTTATAGCCTAACCTTGAAAGATTGAGATTGGGAGGATATGGAATACCTACCATGAGCTAGAGCATTGTTATTTCTCATAGAGACCCTAAGCTCAGGGACCAGGAATGAGTCCAAAGAAAAGATTGAATGGTGGGCCTTAGCTTACTGGGAAGACCATGCTATTTGTTCTAATGATCATGGTGCCTATGGCTGAGAATCTCCTGCTGAAGAGATGTGAGGTTTGATAGCCATAATTCTTAGGAAACAAGACAGAAGAACACGAGGGAAGACTTTTCTTGGTCCCAGGCAAGGGTTTCTGCCATTTATTTAAAAAGAAGAAGAAATAACCTGTGGCTTTAAGCCAAAAGGTCATGGCAGCATCTACTCTTCTCAAGAAAGACGTAGGAAAGGATTTCAGTTGATCCAGAAGCTGAACACAAGGAATCCAAGTGAGCAGCATTCAGTCAAGTACCATCTGTGAGAAACTACAGAGTGAGCCATGGATCAATGAAGCAACCAGAAAAGCAGTAAAGGGGTATTCACCAGAGCAATGTCCCAAAGGAACTATGCACCCCAACTATCAGCGTTCAGCTAAACAGCTTCCAGAAGAGGCTGACTGGCCAAAAAACATCCTGTAGAACAGTATCCAGACAGTAGGAGATCAGCAGAGAATAGGCCTAGTGGGAACACAGGGTACTATCACTAGAAGATGTCAGCAGCTCTAAACTGTTGGAGTCCTGGAGTGCACCTCACTCCCGGTGCCCCCTATATATGGTCTCTGTTCACACATATCCTCCAGATATGATCCCTGGGCACATCTGCTCTTGAGTGTATATGTGTGAGAGAGTGTACCCCAGTTTTATTGTGGAAGGGGGTTATTGTTACTTATCTTCTTATGCTCTTTCTTTAAATGCTTTAACTTGGAACTAACAATCCCCTGGATGACTAAAAGCAAGCACATTAAGAGGAGTTCTGAGCAATGGTTTTAAGAGATATATAGACCAGTGGTGTGCTAGTCAATGTTTAATAACCAGCTCTCTGAATGACATACTAAGTTTAATTTGCTTTATTGATATTTTCCACATGACTTAAACTTAATCGACAAAACAATAAATCAAGTTCTGATTTGCAGGTATTTTCCTTTATCCAAGGTGTATACTGGATAGTTTAAAATTGGCTTTCCCAAGCAAGTATTAGCTGGCTTCAGCATATCCCTGATTTAGACACATAGAACACCTTCAATCTGAGGGGCCTACCATGTGAGTTAAAGGGTTCCCCAAGGCGCTACATAAGCAATCAATAGGAAAGAGAAGTAGACAGAGGGGAGTTAATTACTATAGAAGTCTTAGGCTCTGGGTCCAGACACTAGGCTTGCTTTGTCACTACTATCCTTAATACTGGAGAGTTATGTAAAGTTATAGTTCTTGTGCTAGAAAATCAGTCAGTACTTTTCTCCTAAATAATGGCTTCCATTTCTATAGAATATTAGGGCCCACTTTCCTCATAGTACTTCTGTGAGGTAGGTAATACATATGTTATTATTATCACCTTCATATGTGAAGGAATGTCTGAGACCTTTGGTATCTGAAGTACCTCCATTTTCAGAGTAGATTTTTTACAATCACCCAATAACCTCTGGCTTCTGGAACTGGAGATGGAATAATTAGATCCCTCTGGCCTTCCTCCATTCCTCGGCTGCTGTTCTCTCTACACTTCAGAATACTATCTATCAAAGCAGTCTCTGTAAAGAGCAAGAGGCCATGTGCACAGAAATCCAAAGAAAGAGAGAAATAAAACTAGCTTCATAGTTAAGCATTTCATTAGGGCTCCCCCTTTCCCTTTTGTTATAAATGTACATATGTCCCCATGTGCCACACTCTAAAGTTGAAGTGTTAAGTATTAACCTGTTTTGTGTTTGCCTGTGAACTACCTATTTAAAACAGGCTGCCTTCCATCTGTCAACCCAGACAAGAAACTGTGAAAAGCTTAAAAGCAATCTATAGAAAGGGAAAGGAAATGGGAATGGTAATAAGGCAGGAAAAAAGCTCTAGGGGTGAACATTCATTTCCAAGATTTTTCCCTAGTAGCAAGTCACACAGCTCATAATCTAATTGCACAATGAGCTGGATAAGATCAATCATTTCCATTTCTATTTGTGCTGGATGTATTCGTCATCCAACCCAAGGAATAGGTTACAACCTTGGTGACAGTTGACATTGAAAAAATGTGTTTGTTATGAAATTCAGGGGTGGTAAAGATTTAAATCTGTGGATTTCTGGCAATAGGGAAGTTTCTTTCTGTGACTGACATTTTAGTTTTGAAGTCTCTGGGATCCAGAAACACTAAAAGGACTTGTGGAAAAGGGGTCTAAGAACCACCAGAGGTCCCAGGCATTTTGGAGCCAGAGATATTAAAGGACCTTTAAGAGACCTCAGAACTGCCAATCACTAGGAGCTGAGAACAGGCTCCTCCATTCAGGAAAATCCAATAATCAGGTATTTTTACTGACTCAGATGCTCAGATGGATCTTCCTTTTCCTCAAGCATTTGAGAGAACAAATTCTCCATTAGTCAGTCAGTCAGTCAATGGGCATTTATTAGGTGCCTACTGTGTGTTAGGCAATGTGATAAATACTGGGGATATAAAGAAAGACAACAGACCACCTCAGCCCTCAAGGATTTTATAATCTAATGAGGGAGGCAAAATGCAGACCACTATGTACAGACAAGCTATTATACAAGAGAAATGGGAAATAATCAACTGAGGAGAGGTAATACAATTAAGAAAGGCATGCTGTGGAAGGTGGTATTTTATCTAGGATTCAAAGGAAGCCAGGGAAACCAGGAGGAAGAAACCGGGAAGGAGAGAAGACTAGGAATGGAGAATAACCAATGAAACTGCCCAGAGTCAAGAGGAGGAATATCTCCTATGAAAAAATAGGAAGGAGGACAGTGTCACCGGATCAAAGAGTAAGGGGATGGGGGTAGAATAAGATATGAGAAGATTGGAAGGGGTGGGAGCAGGGTAGAATCTAAGTTATGAAGGGCTTTGAACATCAGATAATTTTTTATATTTGATATTGTAGGAGATGGGAATCTCTGAGGTTTACTGAAATGGGGTGGGGGTGGGGGGTTGTGACATGGTCTACAGAACTCTGTGACCATGATAGCACCTCTCAAATGATGCTTCATCATCCTATTCCTAGTAAATGTCTACCTTCTCCTCTCCTACTTCCATGATTCCCCTTTATTTGCTCTTATATCTACTCTCTCATCAAGCCACCTTAGCTCTACTGCTCTTGAATCTCCATCTAATTCTGCCCTCCCTTTCTGTTAACCTTTCTGCTACATTCTCCTCCCCCTGAATCCTATCCTTGTGTTAACAAACTTTCTTTAGCCTTTGACCCTGTTCTCTGATACTATCTCCCATGTCCTGGTACTCATGGAAACCTGGCTTCCTGCAGAAAACAATGTCTTTCTGTTTCAAGGGTTAGAAGCACCTTTTCGTTCTTAGGCTGGTAACATTTGAAACAATAGGCCAAGAATGAATGAGAAGAAAAGACTCTTTGCTCTTCAATGCTATTTCCTGCCAACATATCTTTTTTCTTTTAGCATTCAATCCAACCATTTAGATCACTCTATCCCAAAGTGTGTGTGTGTGTGTGTGTGTGTGTGTGTGTGTGTGAGAGAGAGAGAGAGAGAGAGACAGACAGAAACAGAGAGTCTGTTGAAGCCTATAGAATCTTTTTCAGAATAATGATTTTTAAAATCATAATTCAAGGAAATGGTAAATTTCAGATAGAGATTATTGAGAATAAAGCTGAATTTTTTCTCATTTGAGTTTATATGGACCCAGATTAAGAAGCTTTCCTATATTCATATCCTTTCCACTATCATCTACCAACCCTCAAGACCCTCTCCTTCCTTTCTCAATCCAGCACCTGACTCATAGTTTTCCTCTCCACACAAACCCTTACTATCATGCCTGGGAACTTCAAATGCTTGTTGACTGATGATCGATTGATTCAGTGTTGATGTCCTCTCAAACATCCTTGCTTTCTAGTTCATCAGCCTCCCTGACTCCATTATCCACATCGGAATGCTAAGTCTGACATGCACAGCAGTGGACATAACCTGATCCTCTAATCAAATTTGAGGCCAGTTAGAGCCTTTTCCAAGGAAATGGAGGCAGAAATAATATTAATAATAGCTCGTATGTCTACACTACTTGAAGGTTTACATAGTGTTTTATAAGCTTTTTCTTACTTAATCTGACAATGTCCCTGTGAAGTAGGTGGGACAAATATTATTATCTTCATTTTAGAGATGAGGAACTTGATTCGAAATAGAAAACTGACCAAAGTCACTTAGCTAGTGAATTTTACCACTAGGATTCAAACTTAATTCTTCTGACTCCAAATCTAGGGCTCTTTTCCCTATAGCACACTTCTCATTTATCCTTTTTCTACTGCAGCTTGTAACAGTCTAGCTTCATCCCCAGAGCATTTTAATAAACTTGGTCCAGTATAAACAGAATAAAATTAAATGTAGGCACTGGGCCCCAGGCCATCAGGCAAACCACGTGTTCTGTTGATGCCTCCTTCTCCTCTCCTTTCTCTCCAGCTCCTTGTGACTTCTTGAATTCGCTCCTGTATTTCTTTCCTTGCCACATGACCAAATGTTCCTAAATTTTTCATTTTGCACTTTCCCATTCCTTTGGACACAATGGCCCTCAAATCTGAGTACCCTCCTTCCATTTCGCATATAATTCTTAGACTGCCTAAGAAACGCTAATTTAACTGTTGGCCCTCAAGGTATAATCTTTGTACAATGACCAAGTTGACACTCTTGGAGAAACTAAACTGCATCGACAGTAACATTTGCAGTATCAAAGAAACCAGAAGCCAGTAAAATGGAAGGAAGCTTGGCAGATTCACCTTAGAGGAACTAACCAAATTAGTTGGCTTCCTCATAAATACTGAAGGTTGTAGCAGAACTTGAAGAAAGAAAGCCTTGTTCAAATTGCTTATTAGCTGTATGACACAGAACAATTTATTTAACCCCTCTGTTCCTCAGTTTTCTCATCTGTAAATTAAGCAGGGTTAGTTTTCATGGCTTCTAAGTTTCTGTCTAGTTCTAAATCTATGATACTATGTGCTGAACCTAGGTCCCATTCTCTGACATATTACTTGATATCTGTATGGCTCTGGATACTTTATTTCTCCTGCTTCAGTTTCCTCAAATGCGAAATGAAAGGGTGGAATTAGAAGATTTCATAGGTCCATTTCAACTCTAAACCAAGATCTCGACTATGCTTCCCTTGGACTAAGCACCTTTTTGAAGACCTTTGCAGTGATGCAGACCATCCTTGGCCCTTTCCATCACCCCACACCCTTCCACTGGCTGCTGCCACCTTGTTTTAAGTATCTTAGCTTGCAATAACTGTAATGATTTCCATAGTTTTATTGGAAGCCATAGGTCAGTTTGGGACATGGACTGTGGGAAATGAGTTTTAGCGTTAGAGTTTAAAGAAGATGAGCTCAACTACCTACTATGATAGCATAAAGAAGCCATATATTCACAGCTATTCAGGTGAAAAGGCCCAAGGGTTTGATCTGAATACAAGATTTGGAAAGCTAATAGTGTAATATAAGTGCTAGCTTTTGCAATCTCAGGTGTATCCAGATCTCAGATGTATAGTATCCAGATCACAGGGAGTAATAACCCCACTGGAGTTTGTAATGGACAATATAATGTACAGAATTCTCAGTTTTCTATATCTGTGGTATTGGGTCTAGTTTGAAGGGCCATACTTAAAGTCATTGGCAATTTAAAGTTTATTCAAAGAAGGGTCAAAAACACAAAACCATGTCATGTAAAATGATTGAGAGAAGTGAGGATGCTTAGCTTGGAGAAGAAAGGGTTTAAAGAGCAGAAAAGAAACCTTTCTCCTAAAGACTGAGGGTCTGTTATCACATGTAAGTCAGAAAGAGGCAAGTAGCTAGGTGGTGGAGTAGATAGAGCTTGGGACTTGGAAATGGAAAGACCTGAGTTTGAATCCTACCTCAAATATATATTAGCTGTATATCCCTGGGCAAGGCATTTAGTCATTTTCTGCTCAGTCTCTTCACCTAAAAAAATGGGGATAGATGATAGCACCTCCTTTTCAAGGTTGTTGTGATGATTCAAGAGAGTTAATATATGGAAAAGTGCTTTGTAAACCTTAAAGTTCTATATAAATGCTAGCAATTATTATAAGTATACTTATTCTGTGTCTCCAGAGACCCATTGAAAGTTGAAAGTTAGAGAGAAACAAAGTTCTTCTCCATAAAAGAAAAATAATTAGAATTGTTCAAAATTTGAATGGGTTGCCTTGGGAATTAGTGAGATTCCTCTCACTAGACATCTTTAAAAAAAAAAAAAGGATGAATGATCATTTGTTGGGGAATATTGGAGAGCAAATTCTTCTTCAAGTACAAGTTAAATGAGATGACCTTTCAACCCTCAGACAGTCCTAGGAGTTAGCTTCAGTTATGGATACTTCCAGCATCCTATGAATCTCTCCCTACTCCAACTCAGGTCCTCATTCGAGTGTAGGAAGTGATGTTGGATTGGTGATCTTACTGACACAAGGAACATCAAATCCAATGGAAAGATTGTTGCTTAGAGCTCTTACTGCTGCTAACTGGGAACATTCTAACACTGACAAATTGAGCCAATTCCTTTTACACTTTTCAAAATCCCTCAATAGAATCAGAGGCAGAGATCTCTGCAAGGGCACCTCCCAAATACCTCCTCTACCTTGGCTCAGAAGCCAAGCATCAAGTTATATAACAACCTCATCTACTGGCATAGAAAATGAAGGGATGGCATCTTGGACTCTTCTAGACCTAATTTCATACCTAAATTTCTGGTCAGGTTAATGTTCGTGAAACAACTTTTCTAAGAACACTTTGGAGGTCTCTTTTGCCCATATTATGCACATTCTACCTTGCATCGTGTGTGTATGCATATACATGTATATACACACACACATATATGTATATATTTATATATGCATAACATACTCCCTCAGTAGATTAAAAGCTGCTTGGAGGGAGGAGCTATGTCCTTCTAAATGTTATCGTTACCAGCACTCAGCACCACATCTTCAACATAGCACTAATTAAATGTTTGATAAGAGGCTGGCACGCAGCAGAATGCTAATATCAACACTCCCTAAATAAGAATGGATTTTGTTTCAAAGGTTGATTTGCAAATCAATTGCTTGAAATTCACAAGAAGAATGGTAATTAGGCTTCCAGACTATCCCACAAAAGATTTAGAAACACATTGTAAAGATTGAAATACTATACATTTACAATAGAAAAGTAGAAAAGAATCTGTAAAAACTAAAGTGTTTGGAGTCTTCTTGTCACTTTATGTGACAAGACTTAGCACATGAGGCAAGCGAGAAAACATTAAAGTGATATTAAACAGGGCAGGACTGCCTTAGTGTAGAGAGAACATAAAAAAAAAAAAAAGATCTGAGAGTTTTATGGGGATTACAATGTAAATAAGAGTAAGAATGAGGAGTATCCATGCATTAGAATGTATCATACGGACCTAGAGATATTTCCTCTCATTGATTTTGTCCTTATTTGAGTATAGGAGCTGAGGAATTTGGATGTTATAACACCATCTTCCTTCTCCACCAGGTGGCAGAGTGGATAGACAGTCGAACTTAGCATCAGGAAGATCAGAGTTCGAATGTTACCCACATATTTATGGTATGACCCTAGGGTCACTGAACATCTCTCAGCCTCAGTTTCCTCATCTGTAAAAGCCGAAATAATAATGGCACCTAACACACTGTTGTTGTAAAGATCCGATGACAAAATGTGTACAAAGCGCTTTGCAAGTTTTGCTTTATAAATAAACCTTATGAATATTTTAAGTGATACACAAATGTTAGCTATTATTTTTATTATTATTGCTTTACTTATTTTGAATACCATTCTCATTCATTAACAGTGATTATCTGATTTTTCTCTTAGGTAGAGAGCCATTGGGAAATATGAGGAAGATCCAGTGGATGGCATGTGGTTATATCCTATTTTGATAGGGTTAAATCTATGATTTCATTGGTATAGTGAACTCCCAGATGAGGGGTCTCCCTCTACCAATGCAGGTTAGCACCTCTTGCAAATTATAGACTTACAGAGTTAACTAGACACTAACTGACTTACTCCCAGTCACATAGCCAGGATGTGTCCAGAGACGACATGACTTGAACTTGCGTTTTCTTGGCTTTGAAATCAGTTGTCTGTCCATCATACCATTTTACTTTCATATCATTCTAAATAATGTTAATTCTAAATCCTTTATTCTGGCAAAGTAGAATAGGAAATTAAATAGTCCAGGGACATAAAAGATGGCTCAAAAATATGTCCCTTACACATTCTGCCATTCAGAGATTTATTCTAGTTAAGGGACTTTTCTTTCTGAATCCAATACTGCAGGGATGGTTAAACCAATATCGTTCCTGTTCTAATGTCAGTTCCTTTAATAGCCGGAATAGGGATAATGGAAGCCAGCTTGTGAACAAGAAGTTTTATTGGGAAGTAGGGAATAATTCTGAAGACATTTCAGCAGAGAGCACACCAGGGAAAAGTCGTAGAACCTTAGATAATATAGGTTTGTTGCTTGGAGCTCTTATTTCCAAAGCCATGGGATCCCTAAGGATAAAGACTACCAGATGGGTAAGTGAAATTAAAATTTCACCAAATATTTTCTGTGTAGGTCCTTGGGAGAAAGAGGAGAGAAAAGAAATAGATTATGGATGAAAGAATAAAATTATTATTTGGTAATATTGTCCAGTGTTTATATGATGTTGGATTCATCATTATTATTATTACTATTATTGATACTAATAATAATTTCACTTTTTTTTTTAGTACTTTAAGGTTTATAAAGAGCTTTCCTCATAACAGTCCTGAATGGTAGGTAGTACAAATATCTCGGCCATAGGGAGATTGAGGTGCAAATGAGTTTGAGGACTCATAAATGATTTGCTCCATGACATATAGCTAGAGAGGTAAGGCATGAAAGCAGATCTCTGACCCAAGATCAATACTCTTTCTCTTATACATACTCTCCAATGCTACAAACTTACATGAAAATCATTTCTGCATCTGCCTTTCTTGCAAGTGTAATACCATGAATAGCCAATGATTGAATTATGATATTGGGGCTTTTGGGGGGGCTGCGGGTGGGTAGAAGAGATTTGAGTGGGGTTTGAGAAGGAGTGACTACAAACTTCACTTTGCTTCTGATTATCATAGTTCATTCTATTCTCCCCATCCAGTATAACCTGATCTAACACAGTACAGTCCAGTAAGTTCCCACTAGTTGTTCTTTCCTGCCACTCTGGTTGGAAGAGAAGAGATAGAACAGTGCAAGATATACTTCCATCACTGGGAGAAAAATAGTTCCTACTCTTTTCAAGTGAGCTTCCTCCATTCCCCTCAACCTTTCACACCCTCCTTCACACACACACACATATTTTGTTTGACCTCTTGATCTTTATATTAGATATTTAAAGGTTGATCCTCCCAATACCCAAGTTTACAGGGACCTCAGCAATTTTAAAAATATGATGGCTAGAAGGGGCTTTAGAGATGATGTAGTCTACCTTCATCTCCCTCATTTTGTGATGAAGAAACTAAGGTCCAAAGAGGTCTTGGCCATGGTCCTAAATTGTAAATTACAGTCAAGACTCAGATCCTCCTGAATTAAAGTCCATTGTTCTTTCAATCTGTCTTTCTAGAGCTCATTACCTAAAGAGGGCTTTCATGTACATAGTACATAGTAGTATAGTACCATAATAATTACAGCTAAAAAAAAATATTTAGACATATGAGTAAACCTCCTCGCTTTGTTGTTGCTGTTCAGTTGTTTTAGTCACATCCGACTCTTTGTAACCCCAGTTTGGGTTTTCTTGGCAAAGATACTAGAGTGGTTTGCCATTTTCTTCTCCAGCTCAATTTATTTATTTATTTGTTTATTTTTGAGTGGGGAAGGCAGGGCAATTGAGGTTAAGTGACTTGCCCAAGGTCACACAGCTGGTAAGTGTGAAGTGTCTGAGGCCGAATTTGAACTCAGGTCCTCCTGACTCCAGGGCTGGTGTTCTACTCATTGTACCACCTCGCTGCCCCAGCTCATTTTATAAATGTGGAAACCAAAGTAAACAGAGTTAAGTGAATTGACCAGAGTCACATAGCTAGTTACATATTTTGTCTATGATCATGGAGGCAGGATTTTAACCCTGCTCATCTCCCTCTAAACACAATATTCTGTCCAGTTTGGGGTTCTGTTATCTGAAGAATAACTTGTGGAAAGATTAAAGAAGAACAATTATTTAAAATTTTGAAAGTAACTCCCTATGAAGAAAGAGAAGTGGATTTACTTAAAGAGACAAGTTTAAAGACTTTATGAAACAACTCAGAACATTTTTAAAACAGATAACGTGTGATGACTAATATTTATTGGTGTCATTCTGTTTTTTCTTTAGATAGTATAACAAGTATAATTGACTGGCAGCTGTCAGGAGGGTAGCCTAGATGGTTTATATTCCTTTCCCTTAGAAGAAGGAATTTATTCCCCTTCCAGCATAGGAAAAACTATCCCTGACTAGAAGAGAGATTCTCCACTCCTAAACCCATCCTACCCCTCAAAAGGGAAGAAATCAAGGAGGTTTACTGTTCCAATCAGCTTATCAGTGAAAGAGCTCCAGAAAAAGTCCCCTCCCCCCATGCCCCATGCATTGATATTGCATCTACGTGGAGACAGCATGACTGGGAGCCACAGGGGAAAGAAACTGGTTATAAGATCAGGCATGCTGAGATGAGCCAAGGGGAAAGACAATGTTAAGCACAGTCTTTCACTGAAGTATCCTGCCCCAGGGACAACAAAATAATACCTTCTAGTTACTCAGAGATAAAGTCTTGAGCCTAAGTAAGCTTTTACAACTTGATTTTCAAGTTACAGAGAAGCTGCTTTTCCTTGGTTTCTCTGGTTAGAATCAATTTGGAAATAAAAGCTAAGAAAGCTTCTTTATATTCATTTCTCTACGGTTCTATCCCAATTAGATATTTCACTATTTCAGTGTTGACCTGTTAATAGTAGTAAAATGGATATCTAGACCCAAGTTTGACATTAGAGGTTCCCAGATTCAAAGTGAGATGTAGGCTCAAGCCAAATAATATAATGATTATCCTCTTAATACCTCTACACTGAATCCACATTCATGAAAAATACAGAGTCGAACCATGTAATTGCAACAAAAAGACTTCACATCTTAGATTGCAATTCAGATTTAAGGGACACAAAGAAGAACTTCCTAATTGCACATTAGGGGAAATTTGGAAAGGTTTTAAGATACTATTAAAAGAGATTTTTTGAATCCCGTTTCTTGAGGTCGTTTTTTTTTCTTTTAAATTTAGATAAATATATTTGATCATAACCCCATACAGAGTCATGGACTAGAGAGGAGTTTTTTTCTTTTCTTTCTAATTTGAATATTTATTACCATCTGAAGCAGAAATGGGCAACCCACACAGACAGACCACTGGAAGGCTCTTTACTACCTTGTCATCATCCTCACAGGTCATGACGTTAGAGAATGGGATTTCGGCTTTAAACATCTTCCGACAGTGCATTAGCTGGACCAACAAGTAACAGACCGTTTTGAACTTCATCCTTTTGGCTGGTTTTATATCTGAGAGAATAAGTCCAGGAAATATCTGTTCAAACAAACAAGAGGTAAAAAAAAAAAAGAAATGTTAAAATAAGTCATGATAATCACATTGGTAAAATGTAGATGGCTAATATATTAAGCTCTCCATGAATAAAAATGGATTCTAAGGACACTTCTTTGTCAGAAACCTTATTATCAGAAGCAAAATAACATATAAGCAATATGGATATATTCCTTCTAGAATGTCAGATAAGGAAGGAGGATACCAGACAAACATATCATTAACTGCTAATAAAAATAATGCTGAAAGTGATGAAGAATATAAAATCAACATGTGAGAGTACTGGGACAGAGGAAAGCATGGTTTGAGTTTATGTAAAAGTCAGAGTGAAGCTCAAATTGCTCTCAAATAGATAGGTAGGGAATGGAGAGGAGGTGACTAAATGGTTGGTAAGGAGTTTGTGAAAGGGTACGTTTCAAGAAATGACTGACAAGGGATATTTCCTTCCCCCTGTAGCTTCTGGGAATATGCCTCTAGTAATAGTTGGGAAAATAGAGAGGTAAGGAGGTAACAATCCAACTGTGTGCCCTTAAATGGATTGCTATCTTCCACTCTTAAAAATCCCTTTGCACTTGATTGTTGGTTTCGGTAAATACCCTTAAAAGGATAAACTATATAGATCCATAGAGAAATCTATACGCCACTAGATAAAAAGATAAGAAAGCCAAACCATGAATGCTGATTAAAGTATCACAATGAAATGTACTCACATAAGTGCTTCCAATTGTAACCCAAATATTTTACTTCCTATGTCTCTAACCTATTTATCATGGATAATATTTGGTATACTATTGTTTTCTGTGGCCAATATGAGTCTTATTCCTATATCAGACTTCACTTTCAATTGAAGATGAAGGGCTGTTACACTATCAAAATCCAAACACTGTATTACTCCAAACTCTCAGCATCTCACAGTGTTAATGGTACTTTCTTCAAAAATGTTTGTTGAATTGAGTTGAAACTAATTGAAATGAAATATCCAATAACATAGCTCAATAATGAAATTGTTCCCTGTCTGGATAGGTTAGAATGAAGTGGAATGAATAAATATGGGGGAAAAGAGGTCCAGGAAATGGTGGCCAGAAACACAGAAAGTACTATTTGTGCCTTTTCCTAGGATCAGTCTTAGGAATGATATTTCTTTTTATGTTTTATTTTATTTTATTTTTTTACTTTCTTTATAACCTCAGTACTTTGCACAGTGTAAGGTAGATAGTAAGTGCTTAAAAAAGATGCTTGTTGATGGAGTGACCATCAACTGGAGTGCAAGAGAAGTTAGAGGAGAGAAAAAAAAAAGAATATAGAGGGATATGCAAGCGTAATGAAGAAATGGCCAATGATGGCCTAGTCCTTACAGCATGAGCAATATTCCCTAACTTCCAGTCTAATACATGGGCACTTGATAAGCCTTCTTCAGCCATGAATGACTGAGGAAATGTGCTGTGTTATTGATGAAGAATTTTCTAACTGGCTTCAGAGCCTATGGTGCTGGACAGAATCAAGTGAACACGAAATGTTTGAGTGAATGATGTCTTTCTTGATTGGAAGCAAGCAGAGCAAGAACTAATGTGAGTTGCTAGATGGAGATTCCCTCCCCCGCCCCAGCCACCATGCATCCATGAATAAATGATGCCTCTTTCTTTTGTCTCCAGTGGCTATTCTTTCCTGATCATAGGTGACTGGATACTCAAGAGATGAAATCAGTTAGATCAATGGGGTTACCACTTGTGAGCTTTGAAAAGCTGGAAGAGACACCAGATACCAGGAAAATGGAGCTGGAAGTAGAGAAGGCTGGTAGTTGCATCAGCTGAATCCAATGAGGACCTTGAGTAGCAGCCAAGAAATCTGCTTGACCCGGTCCACAGTGGAGTGGTCCATCAGCTTAGACACTGCGTTCTTGAAGGAACCATCCCAGCTGATCAATGGAGGGACTTCTCTGTCACTCGGTGCCTCATTCTGAAACTAACTAGGTGTGGACCTTGTGAGGGAAGAAAAGGACTCTTATGGCCAAGAGGTAGCCCTTTAACCTGCGTTCTCAACATGTGTTGTTCAGTAACTTTGTGCTTCAAATTTCCAGTTTGGGGAGACGTTTTTGTAAATTCTGTCCTTGTTATACTTGCCCAATAAATATCCCTTTGTAAAAGCTAATTCATGTCAAATGTCTAATTGTTATTGGGGATGTGCTATATGGGACCCATGATTGATATTATTAGAACATTCCAATATCTCAGAATTACCATTAGAACTCTCAGGATACAATAGTCAGTTACTTTCTGGGGCTGCAAATACCAGAGGTGGTGGATAGAATGAACTCAGAAGCGATGCCGTATGAGCATTCACTTAGAAGCAACGTTGCACGTAGCAAACAGGCCTTGAAGCCAGGAAAACTTGAGCTCAACATCAACCACCGCTCCATGTTGGCTGTATGATCCTGGGTAAGTCACTTAGTCGTTCAGTGCTACAGGCAATTCTTTAAAGGGAGAAGGTGCTGGCCTGAACTAGTAGGAAAAATTTCCTCACTTGGGATTCTGCTGTACCAATGAAATCACAAGTCAAACACCTCTGCCCACTGGAGAAGATTCCTAATATAGATTTTATTACATTAGAGTGTTCTTTGTAGGATATTTATTAAGCTATTGCTACATTTTAATTTTAATATAATATAATTTTAATATTTAATATAATATAATTTTAATATGATAATTTTAATTATTATTCACATACATTATTTTTACCCCAGTCATTCCTCAATGTGAGGTGTTTATACTATTAATAAATACAGAAATGAATAATGTCTCTTTCCGTAGCACTTGAAGGATTATAAAGCATTTACTTCACAACTATCAATCCTAATCCCAATACTATTTCAAATGAACCCATCAATGGGGTTGTTGTTGTTAAGTTGTTTTCAGTCACATCCGACTCTTCACGATATTTTATATTCTCCTGGGAAAAACAAGAAAAGATCCTATAACTTAAAATACCTTGTCTGGGGTGGGCATCCTATGGCCAAACAGCCTACCCATGGCAAGCTTGAGACCCTGGGTCTGGAGAATTCATATCAGAAATCAATCAATTTCTGCATAATGAACATTGAAAAATGATGGGAAAATCATTGGGTTTCAGCAATGACATCTTCATGCTTCCCTTGCCACCAAAGAGAGGAAAAATGAGTGCCTTTCTAGCTGATGAGAATGCTTCAAGACAGGAAGGAGGAGGGTCATGAAGGTGCATTCACAGCGCTGGAAAGATCCCTGCCCTTCTTTTACTCCTCTATTACCAATTGAAGAAGAAAACAATTGGGGAAGGCAGGTCCATATGGTTGTTTAGGAGTGCCAGGGAAGATGCGGATTATTGTTGTGGGAGATCTGGGGGTAAATGTAGGCATCAGCCTTGGAGAAGAGAGGATGGAATGTTAATAGAGAATTTGGAGAGTCTAGGCTAGGGAGAGTGAAGGGTGTAGAGCTTTATTGGATGTCAAAAGACTGAGTGAGTGAAAAGAGAGAGGGAGAGATTCTGTTCAAATGGTACTAAAGCTTTTGTCTTGGGTCTCCCTCCTGTGGTGGGAGGCAAGCAAATGGTAATAGATATTTCAACTGGATTGAGTGGCTACACTAGTCTCACCCAGCATATGCCATTGTGGGACTAAGTGATGGTGACAGCTGTGAGATCAGATATGGTTTAGTCTCCTTATCTCAATTATTCCAAGTGAACTTGTTTCTGGCTCCAATCTGAAGGGCACAATGGTGGCCCTGGGCAAGCTACCTAACAAAACCTTTGAAAGGCTGATTGATTAGTAAATGAAGAAATAGATATGCATCAGTGTAGCCCTATCGCAATTATAGACTGGGAGTTGGGGGAGACTTTAAAGAAAAATGATTCAGAACTCAACCCAGTGCAAAAATCCCTTCTATGCTACTCCTGGCTATTCAGTCTCTGTTTACATATCTCTAGGATCAGGGAATCTCAAAGATGTTAGTTTCAGAGAATACTTTGGTATCTCCTTTACAGGGTCGTGATAAGGCATGAATATGAACAAAGCCTTTCTTTAAACTTTGTAGTGCTATATACCTGTCAGTTTTTATTATTGAGGAGATGACCCTGGCTCTCATGTTGGCTGCCAACCTATCAGCAAGATTGTTACAGACCAGCCTTTATGAACATGCCATAGTAGCTGTCACCTACTGTAACAGAGAGGGATAGCTAGGTAGGACAATGTGCCAGGCCTGGAGTCAGGAAGACTAATCTTTCTGAGTTCAAATCTGGCCTCAGATTCTTACTCAAGATCCTGACAAGTCACTTAACCCTGTTTGCCTCAGTTTCCTCATCTGTAAAAAATGAGTTAGAAAAGGAAATGGCAAACCACTCCAGTATTTTTTGCCAAGAAAACCCCAAAAGGGGCTACATAGAGTCAGGACTGAAAAACAACTTTAACAGAGAAGCCCCTTCCTCACCAAGAGATAGGATAGAATCCATAGTCTGCCACCAGCATTGATTTAAATTAGGAGACTGAGGGGAAGCTAGGTGGCGTAGTGAGTAGGGCATGGGCCCTGGAGTTAGGAGGACCTGAGTTTAAATGTGACCTCAGATACTTTACTAGCTGTGTGAACTTGGGCAAGTCACTTAACCCCAATTGTCCTGACATCCCCCCTCTAAAAAATAATAATAAATTAGGAGGCTAATTGAATCATCTCTAAGAACCTTTCTGGATGAGATAAGAAGATACTCACATCACAGCTGCAATCACCTTACCCCATACTCAACTTAGCAAAATGTGTGATCCAACATTTTCATTTCACTGTTAAGGAAACTGAGGCCCCCAGATATTAAGTAACTGGTCCAAGCTTGCTTCACTTAAAGCTCTCTCTCTCTGATCTCTTCCCCTTTCACACAGGGTGCTGTGCTCTCCCGGGGATTACCCCCAAAGAAGCCTCCAGACTAATTTGTGAGTCTCTGCCTAGACCCACCATATCATGAGGAGCAATAGCCACACGGCTGCCTTGACTTCTAGGTGACTCTGTTCTATTCCACCCCCACACCAGCTGCCTAGCCTCCTTGTAGGTACTCTCTCTCCCCACCTCCTTTTCATCTCTGTTTTTTTTTTTTATTTGACCTCCCCTGTCAGAATATAGGCCCCTTGAGAGTAGAGCTTGTTTTGTTTTCTTGCTTTAGGATCTTCAGCACTTAGCACAGTGGTTGGTATACAGTAAGTGCTTAATAAAAGCTCTATCTATAATGGATATTTAGTACAGAGATGAGATTCATATCTGTATCTCCCAGCTCCAAGATTTGTCTTCTTTTAAAACACCACCTTATTGGTGGATATTATTTATTATAAAAATATACGTTTACCTCATAAGATTTTTGTTTTAGAGAAGCAGAGGCCTTTATTAGCCATTCAGCCTAATTATACCTGGTAACCAACAGGCTATAAGTCAGCAAGTAAAAAAGTATGATTCCACTCAATTTGCTATGCATTAAGATCTCCCCTCTCAATAATGTATGGGGTGCGGGGTGAGGAGTGAGGGTGGTGGTGGTGCTAAAGCTGAAAGGATTCAGCTTAGCATCAAATCATTGCCAGGACTATGTGCAAGGGAGGTAGGTTTTTCTACCTTCTCCCCTGGAGGTCTGGGCTCCTCTTCGGAGGCCTTGAATCAAAAGCATTCTTAGCCAAAATCTGATCTGTAGAACAATTGAGATATTACCCCAATTTCTAGGCTTCTTAACCTCTTTGGGACTAAGGGAACACAGGATTAGTAGTCTAAACCCACCTGTTATGACTGCCAAATGAAATGGAGCCCCACTGGAAAGCCAAGCTAACATACCAAGATAACAGTTCTGGATTGGCTCCAGAGACTTAGCAAAAAACTCATTCGATTTGCAACATTCGGCAATGAGTGATGCTTTCAATTTAACTAGGCTCTAATTCCCTGAAACTATATTGAATGGAACAATTTAGAACACATATTAGGAGACTAAGTATCTCATTACAACACAAATCAAAGAAATTGCCTTTTGATCGAGAAAATCTTTAAGTTATTATGTAAAATGTTTTGCATACAACATTAACTTGGGGAATCATTAACAAAACAGACATACACAAACACATATCACGCATAAATATATAATATACATACAAGAAAATACATACGTGTGTGTGTGTGTGTGTGTACACACTCCTAAGAATGAACAGAGACAAAACACGCTCTACATGACCTGGAACCCTAGTCTCCCAGGGTTCCTTGGTGGTGAAGAAATGTTTATTTTCACATTTAACAAAGTACTTTCTAGTATTTTTGCTTGGGTGCTAAATAGGAAAACTTGTACCTCTACACAGTATCCTTTATTAAGTGGCACTAGACTTGGAGTCAGGTCAAGAAGACCCGAGTTCAAATCTTGCTTCAGATACTACCTGTGTGACCCTGGCTAAGTTGCAGCCTCCGTTTGCCTCAGTTTCTTCATTTGTAATGTGGGCATAATAATAGCACAAACTTTACAGAGCTGTTCTGAGGATTAAACGAGATATTTGTAAAAGTACTTTGCCAATTTTAAAGTGCAATATAAATGCTAGTTACTATTATTCAATCTCAGATTGGCTTTACAAATGTAATTTTGTTATACCATGCTTTTCGTTAGGTCTTCAAAAAGCACCTACTAGACTATCTCACCACCAATTGTATATCGTTAATAGTTCATTGATAAAGAATAGTCTTTCCTATAGATAAAAATGCAAAACGAAAGTGAAATATGTTTATGATTCCATTAAAAATACAAATATATAACATATATTTTTGTGTCTGTATATATGAGAATTAAATAGTATCTCAAACAGATCATTTGTTTTCTTGTTTTTAGGTGATCAGCAATGATGCAGAATATCAATATAAATTTCAAAAATCATCCCAAAATTTTCTTTCTCTTGATCTCTTTTCAATTCTTATATTGACTTCAAAGTCTTTTTTCTAATAAAGAATTTTTTCTCACAGAGTAAGGACTACAAAGATATATATGTATATATACATATACACAAACATATTAGTTGTCCTTAAGTCGTTTTTCGTTCACGTCTGACTCTTTGTGACCCCCTTTGGGCCATTTCTTTCTCTAGCTCATTTTACAGATGAGAAAACTGAGGCAAGGAGGGTTACGTGACTTGCTTAGGGTCACACAGCTAGTAAGTGTCTGGGGCCAGACTCAGGAAGATGAGTCATTTTGACTCCAGGCCTAGAACTCTTATCTATCCACTGCACCACCTAGTTGCCTATATGTATATACTTGATGTGGTTTTAAGAGATTTTGCCCATGTTATTATTTACATCTGAATCATAAATAGATATAGCTTTACATGATAAATAGCTTGTAACTCTAGCTATATGCTAGAATCAGACAAGCAGTCATTTGAAAGCCCTTACTATTCAATGAAAAATGCCCACTGATAACCTATAGTAGATCACCATGTATTCCTCTTAATCCAGAATTCTGGCAATCTGCTAGGAGCTGATAGACCAATAAAAATATTTTGGAAAATAATTTCAATGGTACATTTTCTTCTCGCCATAGAATAAACACTGTTTGATATTTGATTATCATCTAATATTAAGTAGCCATCATGTTTTCACTTCAATTTTCTAGGACTGCCTTCCTTAGTGGAACATTTGATGGTGATTGCAAAGTAAGAATGGCTTTCATTGGCATAAGCTACTGTGATTCATTTTCTAGGACTACATACTCAGGAAAAAAGCACAATGTCCTTTTTCAATAGAGCAATTGTACACGAGATGTTTCCTTAATATCCTTCACTTAGCAGCAGGTTGGAAATCCATTTTTGTTTCTGCCAGTTACAAGAGTACAATAATCACAACCAGTTTTGACAACCAGTACCATATTTCTAAGAACTGTTGTCGAATGAACCTTA
Organism: Phalanger gymnotis; assembly: GCA_028646595.1. NCBI lineage: Eukaryota > Metazoa > Chordata > Mammalia > Diprotodontia > Phalangeridae > Phalanger > Phalanger gymnotis. The sequence goes on along the minus strand of CM053624.1, from coordinate 318,290,975 downwards.
GGTTAAGGTAAAAAGCAATAGAATGAACACTCCAGTGGTTCTCTATTACCTTTTGGATCAAATATAAAATCCTCTGTTTAACTTTTAAAGCCCTTTATAACCTGCCACCTTCCTACCTTTCCAGTCTTATACTTTCCTTCTCTCTACTTCTCTCCTTGTATTTCCTTCATACTCTGCAATTGAGTGACACTGGCCCCTTTTCTGTGCCTCATAAAAGACGCTCTACCTCTGAATTCCAAGTAATTTCACTGGCTTTCCTTGCTTTGAATGCTCTCCTTCCTCAACTCTGTCTCTTGACTTTTCTGGCTTCCTTCAAGCCTCAGCTAAAGTCCCACCTTCTGGGGGCCATCTTCAGTCATCCTCATCTATATCTTGCCACTGGAGAAGAAAATGAGGCTGATGACCTTACACAGCTCTCCTTTACTTAAATCCAATTCACTTTCAAGTCATGGTCCTCTCAGAATGAGAACAAGGACAAACCACAAAGCTTCACTTTCTACAAGGACCTTTTCCTGATTCCCCTTAATGTCAATGTCTTCCCCCTGAGATTAGCTCTAATTTATCCAGTATATATCCTGCTTATACATAGTCCTTTGCTATCTCCTTCATTAGACTATGAATTCCTTTCTCTCTAGGGCTTAGTACACATTAGGTGTTTAATAACTGTGCATTGACTTGACCTGGATGAAATAATGTAACCAGGCCCTTAAGGAATCTTCATTAGAGTCCAAATTAAACCTGTTTTAAATTAAAACCCATGGCAATGAGGGTTACATTACAGAAAGTGAGCTTCTAAGAGATGGTTATTAGAAAATTCTATGGGAGGTTCATTTGGCTTCCATTCTCCCCAAACAAAGAGGGACTTTATCATCCTCATTTTTGAGGAATATGAAACATTAGAATAGGTCACACTCCCTTCTCCCCAATATTTTGCTTTGAAAAAGTGGAACAGTTCCACATCAGCAAAATCAAGAAACTTGAAGGCTTGGGCTTAGAATGGTACGATGAATTTAATTCAGTGTTTTTGGAAGGAGCTCCTCAAATGCCTTGAAAAGATGTTTGCTCTTACTAATAATTGGGCCATGCTGGGGAAATTGTCTCAGTGACTTTATAGAAGGAGGAGTAAAATGAATATCTAATGTCTTATCTTTGGGGTATGTATGGAAGATGGCTGTTCCAAAGGAGTTTTATTTCCCTAAGGATAAGGACTGGACCAGTGATTTTACTGGTATAGGGAACTCCCAGGTAAGGAAATTCTTCTACTGCATGTCAGCACCTCCTCTGCAATTTAATCTAAGAGAGTTGCCAAGAACACTGAGAGGTAAGAGACTGGCCTACAATCCCACGGTCAGTATGTATCAGGTGTGGGACTTGAATACAGGATGTCTTGGCCTCTAAGCCCCCTCTTTACCATATGCTATCCTGTTTCTCTTCCCTTCCATAGAATGAGGAAATGCATAGATGGTATTTGGAGAGCATGGGCTGGGCATGATGGCACAACTTGGTGGAGAATTCCCTTAGGTCCCAGCCCTGAGGGGAAGTAGAAGTAGAAGTACTCATGCCTACAATTCTATGTGTCTGTGAGTAGATGTTGAAATAATAAACACATAAAGCATTTGAAACTATAGTGTTAATGGTTTAAGTAAAAAACAAAAATCCGGAGAATATTTTGACATCTAATTTCAGAATAATTGGTAGGTGGTTCATTTGTAACATTTGCTAATTTTCCATTTTGAGACACATAAATACTTGGGTGCAGAACTACTCTGGGAGAAGGTAGTGCTAATTTAACTTCCAGACTGCCAAAAAATAAAAGGAGTGTGTGTGACTTTAACAGAGGTTTGGTTATCTCTGCACTGGCTTTTGTGCTTCATGGCATCACATTCATTCTTCCTATTTTAGGATAAATGTAATAGATATGCAAAAGATAAAATAGCATTCTCATATACGACCATATTTTAGTGGTGGAGAGTGGGGAAGAAAACATGAGTCATTTCCCTCCATAAGTATCCACTCCCCAGTCATTAAAATGGACACTTTTGGAAGCTGATTTATTTAGCTTCTATATCTATTGTACTAAGTAGATTCTTCTTCACTCAGTGGTATGAATACAGTTTCCAAAAGTGTCCGACAGCTGAGGCAAGAGAAGAATTTGTTCTACATTAAACGATAAAAGATGACATCTTGATTTAGCTAGATAAATTCTCTAGATTTTTATGACACTTCCTCCTTTCCTTTATCCATGGCAATCAACTGAAGTAACATTTGGCAATGAATTCTGCTATTTACTGCCTGTGTAACCTTGGGCACAATGTTGTCCCTCTCTGTGTCTCAGTTTCCATATCTGTAAGCATTAGAAGTTCGGATTAGGGGGCTAAGGTACTTTCCAGCTCTCACTGTGCTATGACTCTACAATTATGTTCTGCCATAGGAAATATTGCATCAATAAATATTTATCCAGCTTCTTTGAAGTCCAAGATATTCTTCTATATTAAATGTAAGGCATGGTTTCAGCTCTCCAGAAGTTTTTAAGTCTATAGGATGAAACATTACTCTGATGCACAATACTGTTGCAAATATCTGTGTTATTCATTGCAAAGTGACATATTGACTTGTATGTGACCTTACTGGTAAAGGCTATCCATGGGAGTACAATTCATGAGGAAATTCTTCTGCCAATCTGGGAGATTCTTCAGGATGGAAACCAGGTTTCTAAGGTTATTAGATATGTCAGGCAAAAATGTTTACCACTAAAACAAATCAGCCATTGATCCAACCAACACTTGCATTTCAGTCTTACGACCAGTCAATCAATAAATCTAACTATTGGACTAGTTTCAAAGTACGAACAGATGAGTGTCTTTTCAGCTTCCATTAACTTTTCCTGAAAAACAGATGGATATTGATTTGGGTACCTTTGCAAAGAAACTATCTGAAATAGGCTGCAAAAGCATTTACCTATTGCAATATGGTAGAGCAACCACGTCCTTCAGGCAAATTCTGCATAGGAGATAGGGTCTATCTAATAAGCTAGGTAAGCATTTGGTTTTTGGAGCATGCTGTCAACTTGCTATTCACTAGAGAGTTTGAACAGAAAAGTGATATTTTCTCTAGTAGTTATGATACCATGTGGTCTAAATCAGCAGATATTTTGTCAATATACCATGAGTTGTGCTGTAACATAAACAAAGATGTAAAATGCTTCTCTCCAACGTATTCTAATAACCTGGAAAAGACCTAAAGCCAAAGCTGTAATAATAACATATTTCTAAAGCACTTCAAGACTTACAAACCACCGTCAAACTAATATTATTATCAACATTTTACAGATGAGGAAATGGAGGTTTATTGAGGTTAAGTGAGTTGACTGAGATTAAAGAGCCATTTGGTGGCAGTACTAATTACTTAATTCTGTGCTTCATTAGACATGCATTGGACATCATTTTTATTGGAAGAATGAATAGCTGTTACAGCATTGCTTTTACTCCTACTGGTAAAATAAATATGTAAATATAACAAATGCATATACTTAATATTATGTTGATTACATTTTAATGTTCATAATTTTATGTTCATGGATTATAACTTCTGCTTTAGAAATAAAGAAACTGAGGCTCAGAGGGTTTAAGTGATTTGCCCATTGTAACCCAGGTAGTTAAGTGTAACTTGAAGTTCACTATGCCGAGCTATAGACCTTAAATACGTATTCTGTTGCATAGCACGTGTGACGATTTCATGTACGTAAAAATGGAAATCCCAAGGTTGAACTCTAGGGATATCATCAGCCCTTTTTTTTCATACACAGACACTAAGGCTTGCTGTTCGGAAGATGTAAGAGCTACACATTTAAAAATATAGGCGTCACATTAAAAAACAAACAAACAAAACAGCTTCGAACAGGCAGTTCAACATTACACAATAGAAGAGGCAAGAATTTGCCTACCTTTCTCCGATGGGATGGTACAATAAAAAAGGTTTCGATATTATGTTTTTTTAAGAAACTGTTCCTCTCGTGTCCAAAACCTGGTTCTACCTCATAGTCCCCGTTTAGGCACTCCAAGGTTGTCTTTGTGATATGAACCTTCCTAGAAAAAAGGAGGCAGATGTTTTGAAAGGAAAAAACATTACAAAAGCTCCTGGCTATTTCAAAACTCAGTTCTTGCTAACTCGAATCCTCCATTGGAAGCACTGTTATCAGGGCTAGGTCAAAACATTTTGAGACTTTACCTTATGTAAAATGTAAGGAGGTCCATAAATAGAGTATTACTTTCATAGGAGGGCCATGGCAACCAATAAGTTTAGTATTTATCTTTCCATACACATAGAAAGGTGAGTCACCTCAAAGAAAGAGGAGGAGGGTAGGTAAAGCAGAAAGCAAAGAGATATAATAGAGAAAAGAGAGAGGAAAAAGAAGAAGAAATAAGAAAGGAATAAAAGAAAGTGAATGTTGCAGAATTATTAAAAAGCTGAGGGGCAGCTAGGTGACACAGTAACTAGAGCATTGGCCCTGGAGTCAGGAGGACTTGAGTTCAAATTGGACCTCAGACACTTGACACTTACTAGCTGTGTGACTTGAAGCAAGTCACTTAACCCCAATTGCCTCACCTCCCCCTCACCCCCCTCCCAAAAAACTGAGCATGGCCCCATTGAAGAGATAGGAGAAGATACCCCACCCTACTCCTTTGCAGAGCTAGGGGGTCCACAGGTGGAGAACATTGTATATCTTTTTAGATTCTTTTGGTGTACTGATCAGTTTTGCTTATTTTTTCCCTTTTCTTCCTCTTTTTCTTTTAAAAAAATATTCTTATTGAAAAAAAGGATGACCCTGAAGGAGGGGGGAAGACAGAGATGCTGGGAGAAAATTAGACAATATTAAAATAAATTATATCTTTGAAATAATTTAAAAATAGAGAAAAGAGAGAAAAAGATGGAATAAAAAGAGGAATCATAAGAAAATGGTAAAAGAGGATAAGAAGAAGGAGCAAAGCAGAACCATTTCCCTATATAGGCTGAGAAATTCCATTAAAGCCTTCCAACTGGAACACAGTTACTTCAAAATGATAGGAGCCCTCCTTTTCCTCATAATCCCTTGGAAATTCTGACACCTGGTATAAATTCTTTAAAAATCATGTTGGAAAGGTGGGCCTTAGGTCAAGAACAATTTTTCTCCCTTAGGAAAATGAATCATGGTAAGTAGGTGGCACCATGGATAAAATGCTGAACTTTATCAGAGTCAGAAAGAACCAAGTTGGAATCTAGCCTTAGACACTTAAACAAGTCATTTAATCTCTGCCTCAGGGATTCATCTGTAAAGTAGGAACAATGACAGCAGCTATTTCCTAGGGTTGTTGTGAAGACAAAATGAAATAATATTTGTAAATTGCTTTACAAACCTTGAAACATTATATAAAGATATTATTAGCATTAGCATCATTATTATTGATGGTACCTAACCTTTTAAGATAGTAACTTTTGTCCTGTTCCTTAATGCTAAGACCTATCCTTCTTCATTGTAAAGGGCTATGGGTGTGGGGAACCTGTGGTCTCAAGGCCACTTGTGGCCCTCTAAGTCCTCAAGTGAAGTCCTTTGACTGACTCTAAACTTCACAGAACAAATCCTTTTATTGGGATTGGGATTTTAATGGGATTTGTTCTGTGAAGTTTGGATTCAGTCAAAGGGCTGCACTTGAGGACCTAGAGAGTCACATGTAGCCTTGAAGCCAAAGTTTCCCCACCCCTGGAAGATATCTATGGAAGAGAAGTCCCCTTGTTTACTCCAGGAGAGTAGCGGCCTGGCTGACTTGATTATTTATTCAATTCAATTCAACAATTATTCTTGAATATTAACCCAGGCATATTTTAACATATTTTTCTTCCTCAAGATTCCTATAAATGTTCCCCAAAATCATCTTGGGGCAGTCATGTTGGAGGGGAGGCTATGTTAGTTTGAACAACTCTTTCATTCTAAGTTAGAAATGACTTGCTTAGAGATTAATGTTAAATTAAATAAAATTGTTTCTGGAAGATGAGCCTAAAATACAGAGTACAGAATTAGCATTAATATTTTTTTTCTTTGACAAACCAAGTATTTTTATTAATGGTGAACTCATTATTGTGTCTAAGATTATATGGGAAAATGTTTCAAAGAGTAAACATTACAGTCTTTGTTTCATACTGTGGGGTTGGGATTAGCTCCCAAATGCTCGCCAAAAAGCAAGCTACAATCAATTTACAGTGTGCTGAAAAATGGAAAGTGCTGGAAGGCAGCCCTGAATATGCTGTTATCTCGGCAGCCTGAAGCATGACTATTTGCAGCCTCCAATCACCTAACTTACTACTAAGTAGTCCCTTTGGCACTAGGGGACAACCTTGCTAACAAAAAACATTTCTCCCTAACTCACTAATCCTCAGGTCCTTGGATAGGGGAATCTTGTAATCAGTTCTGCCAAATTATCTGGTCTGGCAATTTGTGTTCGTGCCAGCAGTTCTCAGCCTTCTTGTTCTGCGGTTCTTTTGTTTGGGACAGGGGCAAGGCAAGGGAGAGGGACCTGGAATATGGCAATAATGAAGAGGATAAGGGACAGAAGTAAGAAAAAGGGGTAGAAGAAGGGGGAAAGGATAAAAAGGGAGGAAAGGGAAACAAATGGGAGGGAGAAAGGAAACAGGAGAGGGGAGGGGAGGGAAACAGAGGGGAGGGCAGGAGAGGAGAGGAGAAAAGAAAGGAAGGGAAGGGAAGGGAGTATGAAGGGAGGAAAATAGAAAATAGAAAATAGAAGTAACATAAAATAGACACACAAGGAGGGAGAGAGGAAAAGAAGGTGGAGAAAAAAGAGAATAGAATGAAAGAAGAAAAAGGGAAGGAGAGAGGAAAGAAAGAGAGGAGAATAAGGAGGAAGTGAAAGGAAATTCCCTTTATTGGGAAGTGCCCCAGCAGATAAAGTATTGGGCTTGGAATCAAGAAGACTCGTCTTCATGAGTTCAAATCCAGCCTCAGACACTTACTGGCTGTGTGATCCTGGACAAGTCATTTAACCTTGTTTGCATTGGTTCCTCATCTGTAAAATGAGCTGGAGGAAGAAATGGCAAAACCATGCCACTATCTTTGCCAAGAAAAACCCAAATGGGTCACAAAGGGTCAGGCGCAACCAAAATAAATGAACAATAGCCCCAGAACTTGTTGGGTTTGGAATGTCCCTGTAGACATTCCATTGAGTGGAAACCCATTCATTGGGGTTTGGAAGTCAGAAGATTTATATTCAAATCCCTGCTTTGCCACTTAATATCTATGTTATCTTGGGCAATTCACTTATTATTTCTGGGTCTCAGTTTCTTCATGTATAAAATTAGGGGTTTAGGATTAGAATATCTCTAAGTCATTTTCCAGTTCCATAATCTATGATCCTACTGTCTTACAGATTGAATATGATCAAAAAATTGGGGAGAGGAAGGAAAAGAGTCAGCCTCAGAGATAGGCTGTGTTACCACACACCACTTCCTTATGAGGGAAGAAGGGTCTATGCTAGAAGGAGCAAAGGATTGATAAAGACACCTGTGCTGCCCAGAACTTGGCTATGAGAAGATTAAAGATGTGATCATGTCATCAGTGATCAATAGGGGGATAAATATGTGGCTGTTTAAAATGGAAATCTGCTTTTGTTAATCATACTCTCTAACTCCTAAAAAAAATTCTTGCTAGTAAATTTCATAATCTCTAGTCTGAGAAACATTAATTTATATTCACCTATGATAAATATCGCCCACTGAATGAAACCTACACATCACATATGTTCTAGAGAAATTATTCTCTCCAGGTTCAAATCTTGACATCACACACACACACGCACGCGCGCGTGCACACACACACCCCATAAAATGAAATTCCAGACTCAATCCCAATGTGCCCTTGTATAACACACACAGCTCAGACATAAGTCAAAGGCCTTCATAAGAGCATGAGCAGGTCCTATCTCATCAGTTTAATAAATACTAATGAAGATTCTCTGGCTGACCATTGATTGACCACTCGTTCTATTTGCATCTAAGAATGCTAGGATGATAGTGGGGATTGCCCTATGAGAGATGCGGGAAGGGATGAGGATAACAATCAATTACTACTATGTGCCAGGTACTGTGCTAAACACTGTACACATATTATCTCAGCTGATTCTCACAACAATCCCGGAAGGCAGGTGCCATTAAGATCCCCATTTTACAGTTGAGATAACTGAGGCAGACAACGGTTAAATGATTTATCCAGGGACACAGCTAGTCAGTGTGTGAAGCTGGACTTGAACTCGAGTCTTCCTGGCTCTGGGTCCAGGGCTCTATAAATTGTTCAACCTAGCCAGGTAAGAAGAGGGAAATGAAGATCAACGGCAGAACAAGACACGAAGGGCTGAGGAAAACGTATCCATGAAGGACGAGTCTACGGAACCTATGACTCCTTTAGGAAAAAAAAAGTTGGGTAGAGAGGAGGTGGGAATTAAATGAGGCATCACCATCTTTCCTGCCAAGGGCCACCATGATGCTGGCTTCTAGGAAAGAGAGAGATTGTCTGGTTTCAAAACTCAATAGACCTATAGTCCCAAGGATATTTGGTCTAATTGCAATATCTTCAGGCCCACAAAATATAGCTCGGAGGCAAATTTTATACTTGCCGTGTGTTGTTTTCTTTCCGTAGTTAAAACTGGAGATGGACACTTAACTTGTCCTAAGAAATGAGCCAAGAACAGAACAATAGTTTCCTGATCCATGTCTTGGCTTTAACCAAGGCAAAGGCATAAATGTTTTTAGGCCGTTCATCCTGACTGAAAAGGTTAACATGGGTTATAGTTCAGATGAGACCCCCTGCTCAATTCAGAATGAAAATCATACTCTTCTTCATCTCAGTACATATCATTCCTTTTTCCCATTGTCCTCATGAGGCATATTAGTAGATATAGCAAGGGTCATGTGGAAAGTCAATGGCAAAGCTTCTGAGAGAACTTGAGATTCCTTCCTCCCATTCAATCATGGTAAACTAAATGAATACAGATGCTGGAGCACCTTCAATATTTGGCAATAAAGTAATCTCATCCAGAATGTTTGTTTAAGGAGGCTTAATACATACAGCTTATTACTGATGCCTTTTTATTGTTTTGTTTTCCCAGTTCCTATTGTAACAAATCAAAAACTGCACCACTACCCCCAAGCTTGTTTCTGTTTTTAACCCTGCACTTAAATGATGACTAATCATATGTTTAGACACTAAGATTTGTAGTAATTAGGTCACGAGCATAAAGAGTTAATGCATTTTCCTAAGTGAGTAGTTTGCTCTTAAGACTTTTTATTAACATTAGGGATAAAATTACACACAATGTCAAAGAAAGCATCACAACAGAGAAAGCTGACTCTCCAAGAAGGGTGGATGCATGAGGAAATACACAAAACAGATCATAGCATACCTGGAAAAGCAAGAAGGAACACGTGTTGATTCTATTCCTAATCATAGGAATGTGTATATATGTGTTTGTATTTATATGTGTGCCTCTTAAAGATTTAAGCATTTTGAATCTGTCATTGTCAGAAGTATTTTATGTATTTATTGGAGGGGGGGAGTGGAGGAGAAAGAGGAGAAGGAAATTCCAAATCTGTAATTTCATGTAATTCCCGCTCGGTGAAGATCTATGTCTCCTCAATCTTAGAGACTTGCCTCAGACACAGAGAGATTAAATGATTTACCCAAGATCACAAAGCAAGTATGGGTCAGAGATTGGACTTGAACCCAGGTCTTTCTGATTGCAAGGCCAGCTCTGTATCGACTATGCTAAACTTTCTATTTAATCAAAAGATGAATGAGACTAAAGGAAAGATGTTAAAAATGAGATGCACAAAGCATCATTTTGCTTTTTTTCTAGACCTTAGCACAATTCACACCACCTAGCAGGCACTGAATCAATCCTTATTGATTGACTTTAAATTAGCAAATAAATTAGTAATAACAACTTTAGAAAGTCTGTGGGAATGAATTTTAATTTATTTAAAAGACAAAGTGTGCCCGTAATTAATTTCTAAAATCAGCTATATGTATGCATATATAAATGTATACGTATACACACACTCATATATATGTCTATGCATTTTACTGGGGGTTTTTCCCCCAACATTTAAAGATTTAACTTCATACTAACTTTTTTGGAAAACAATCTTTAAGTTCTACACTTATGCATGAAAGTCTATCAAGGAACCCCAATAAACAATCCTAATCCTAAAATATCAAGACAGTTTTCTGAGACTCACCCAGGTAATCCCCCAGTCTCCATTACATTTGCTAGAGTCACGTCATTTGACCAGACATCATATTGCCACTTTCGAAGTCCTAGCACCCCACACAGGACACGGCCGGTATGTAGGCCCACTCTCATGTTTAGGTCCACTTCAGTGGCTTCTGCAACAGACCTGAAACAGACAAGAAGAGACCTTAGTTCCTTAGAGATTACTTTAATTTTTAATTCTTCTGGAGTAGTAATGCTGTATCCTATGTTTTCTAAGGTACTATATTAAAGAGATTGTTTCATGGTTATAAGAATTTCATTCTTAAGAGCTCCCCTTTGAGCCAGATTTCTCTCCAGGATTTTTAGGTCATGGGGTTGTATCTCTCAAAGAAATCTTCAAAATTCACTTTTATAAAATCTAGAGAGTGTTATCAGATTATATTCAGTTTTTTCTTTATCACAGATTCTAAGATTCATTGGTTACTTCTTCCCAAAGATCTCATCAAGTCTACTTCAGAAACCAATTCCTTCTGATTATTTCTTCCTCCAGTTTTCAAAAAACTTGATTATTATCAAGACAACTTAAAAATTATCGAATGCTATTTGAAGCCCCCATGCTATATCATGCTTTCATGATGCATTGCGATGTGTTTCCTGAACTCATCGTCTATTTCTCTTTCTGGACAAGTGGTCTACTGTATAGTCTCGTAATTACATTGCTTCAGTCTTTCCTTTCGTGGATTATTTAACTCAAATGTTTTCCAACTACACTTCTCCTCCAGTTCCTAAATGTTCTTGCATGAGCATATCTTTTTTTTTAATTAGACAATAGACTCCACTGTCCCTTTTATCTCTTTAGAGGAGAAGCTCCTCTAAAGCAGTTCTAACTCAACTGCAAGAAGAGCATGATGTCTAGAATATAGCTCCAAAGTTTTATCAGTCCTTCTTCCCTTTCTTCTCTATGTCATATTTTCTCCTTCTATCAAAGGACTCTTCAGTCTTCTGGAAAGCTTGTGCAATAGGCATGCATTCCTCTGGCCAGTCATCATCCTCCCCATTTGGAAGGTCATCTTGCATTTTGTTTGTATACAGCTGTTATTTGACACAGGCAGAAAAACAAACATAATACTCTTTCTTCAAAATGCCCCTTGCCTTCTATAATTGATGACAATAGCAAGGTTCTCATTTCTGAGTTGTTCTTGTGGCTAACTGTCATGGAAAACTACCTAAATGCAACACTCTTTAGTTATGCTGGGGGGCATTCTTACCTACTTAAGAAAAAAAATTACAGTGCTCTTTACCTTGGGATAGAACACTAGCATGCTCAGCTAATACTGGGGCACAAGTAGCAGATTCCTGCCAAAGTCCTAATGCAAAAAAAAAGAAGTGCTCAGTTGCCTATGGGAAGGAGAAATTGACTTTCAGCTGCCTCTTATCTCTTTCCATTAATCAGACTTCTAATAACTCTGTTTTGCCATTTATCTGCATATGTATACATGCGTATCTATCTATATACATATAATATATGAAATCACATATGTATACATGCATTTGTAAGTATTTTATTTAATTGTGTGCATATCTATCTGTATATGCACATATGTATAAGTATATGTGTATGTATATACAGACATATATACATACATGTGTGTATATACACATGTGTATATATGTGTGTATATACATATATATGTATATTCCCATTTTATTATCAATGGCCAACTCACGCATAACTGAAACTGGGAATGTGAAATATGTAAATGTTGAAGGATGACAGTGTATATGCTGCATATATACACACATACTATATATACATATACACACTATATATATACTGTATATATATACACACATATATACACTATATATACACACTATATATATACACATGCCATATATACATATACATACTGTATGTACATATACATACATATGTATACTATGTGTATCTGTGTATATATGTGTGTGTGTGTATGTGTATGTCATCCTTCAACATTTGTATACTTCACATTCCCAGTTTTAGTTAATTGTTGGTTGGTCATTAATAATAAAATGAGAATTTATGGACATTTGTGGCATACTACAAAAAACTGTAGATGAATCACATATGTGAAAAAAACTAAAAAACAAATCAGTAAGTCATAAATGCATAAATACTGCGTATTACTAACCTATTTTATCATTTACTACTATAAGCATATATAAATACACAAATTTATACACATATATGTATACATATATGTTTACTATAAACAGTTCAATTTTATACAAACAATTCAATTTTAGCATGTGCTAAAAACTATAGGCTTTGCATCTTTCTTTGGGAATGCCTCCTCTTTGGCTCTCTACAACCAGACTCAGCCACATGATTTTCTCTTGCAGTGATCTTTATACCTTGCACTTTTTGTAGGAGAAGGAAATCAGTGAAACAGTTGCCACAGCTACAGCAGTGGCTGGCTCTGCCAAGTGTGCAAGACAATAATCTCTCTTGAGCAGACACTGCAACTTTTTTATGGGTTCGGTGTGCTGTTTTACTTGTTTTGTGTGTTAAATTAATATGATCAGAATTATTAAAAAATAAAGGCTCGGTGATTTTTCACATTATTGGGGGTCCTGCGCCCCCCAGCCCCCACGGATATCGAGGTGTGACTGTACATGCATGTATATGCATGTGTGTGTGTGCATGCCACCATTCTTTACTCATATGTGTTATCTCCCCTCTTAGAATGTAGGCTTTTTGGGAGTAAGGACCAACTGACTTTTCTATTCGTATCTCTGGTGTTCACTTACCATAGGGCTTTGCAAACAGTAAGTGGTAAATAAACGTTTCATTCATTCATTTATTCCAACACACCTTATGCTTTTTCATGTCCACTATTCTTACCAACCCTGTTCTCTATTCTTGGGATTTGCTTCCTCCTCGTCTTTGTTGGCTGAAATCTACCTACATTTAAAGTCCAATTAAAATCGTGCTACCAATTCTATGAAGCCTATCTGTACCCCCATCTCCCACATCCAGTTGGTAAAAGACTTTCCCCTCAGATCTTATCTTATCCCTTGCTTTATGATTTCTTAATGCACTTATCACGTTGCCTACATCTTGTATCTTACTGCTTTCCTAGCTGGCATGCTCGTGCCTAACCTAAGTTTTGCATCTTCCCTTATAGCAGTGAGAGAGCTTTATGGAAGACTGGGGTTTAACAGATGCCTGATGAACAAATGAATGTGACCATATATTCAATTATGGCACAGAGTCTGGAATATTTTTAAATCAAGTATTATTTACTTCCGGTTAACCTTAAATATATATATATTTAAATATAAAAGCTATAAGAAAAGCAGTCTTTTTAAAAGTCTCATATGTAGTAATGAACTAGGTCATGAGAACAAAGAAAAATCATCAACCATCTTATTCCTGAAATTATAATATTTTCAATGAATTCACATACATTCCTATACTCCAGAGCACACATTCAGTACAAGGGACATTCTAGAAATAATCCTCCCAATTCTTTCTCTATTTCACTTTGAATTTCTACAGCCAGAGCTGTGGAATAATTAGGAGGAATTATTATTTAAGGAATTTGTACAGTATAGGAACCTTGAAATACTTGACCTGTAAGTAGAAAATTGCAATTCAACACACTAATTAGAGATCCTGCCTGCACACACACCCCAATCACTGAACAACTGACCAAACTATTACTTCAAACCAATCCTTCGGTTCAATCCCTGGCAGTCTTGATTGCCATCATCCATGCTTCCGTGAAGTAATTTTATCAACTAGCTGATACTGTTAACACCTTGGGTTCCCAAAATAAAGATGCTAGCTTTTGAGTGAGACATCCTTTAAAAAGAACATCTGGGACCTCCAAATGTGATGAATAAGAAGGCAAACGAGCAGGCATTTGCCTTGGCTTCAAAGCCATAAGGCTTTCTGCTGTGGCAGCTGCCACATATTGATGAGAAAAAAGAACGTAGTGGGAGCAGATTGAATTACTTGAATACTCAAAGAACTGAGCTTCAGGCATTCACTTATATTGACAGGAATGACTTTAGCAGAGAAGCTTTAGTTTTAAAATCAGTCCGCTATATAGGTCTAGAGGAAATTGGAAATAAGGCTAACTTAAACAAAATGTACCCAATGTCAAATCACACACTGTTCCCCTCTACATAGGAAGAAAATATTATGCCATACAAGTGTGATAATCAATCATAATTTGAAGATAAACAGAACGTGCATAGTGGGACATATTTCTTCTGGAATTTCTATTCATCTAAACCCTTTCAGGAATGTACTCTACTGTTCTCTGCCTCGGTCAGACCATATTTGGAGTATTCTATTCAGATGAGAAAACCACACTTAAAGGACAATGATAAACTGTAGAGTTTCCAGACAAGAAAACTAGAATGGTAAAGACCATGTCCTGGGATTATTGTTTGAAGGAACTAGAGTTATTCAGCTCAGGGAAGAGAAGCTTCCAGCTTCTCCAACAAGAAAACACTTGAAATGCTCTCATGAAGAAGAGGACTTACTTGGCCCCAGAATGCAGAACTAGGGGGAACTAGTGGAAGTTGAAGTAAAAGAGGTGTGGGCTACCTGGAGAGGTGATAGAAACCTTCAAAGGAATCTGAATGACCACTAGTTGGGTAACCTTGAATGATTCCTGTTCAGAGTAAGAGCAGTACTGTATAACAGAAAAAAATGGTTCTCTTGGATGTTGGGAAAACTGTCCTATCAGGGCTGACCAATATGGAATCAGGCTGCATCAAAAGAGGATGATTTCTCTGTATTGGAAATCTTTCAATTGGAGACTAGATGGCTATTTGTCAGTGATATTAAAGAGGAGATGCTGATTAGATCTGGGTTAGTAATAAATGATCTCTGAGGCCCTTTCTACCTTAGACAATTCAATAAGTAGTTATTTGAATAAAGACAAGAACAAAATTCAAATTTAATTAGACCATATTTTTAAATCCCTTTTTTAAAAAGTCATATATCTATATAGTGGTTAGAAGTTCAATAAACTAGGACTTTGGACAAGCATATTACCATATAACATGCTTTTGACAGAGGCTGACTCTTTGACAGGTGAAAGAAGAGACATTCCAGAAGCTCATTAGGAAGCATGAGGTTTATAGTTTTGGAGCTGAGAGTCTTAACCTGGTTTCTGTGAACTTAACTTTTTTAAATTTTTAAAAAATATTTCAGTATAACTGCTTTTCTTGGTAATCCTATGTACTTTGCTTGGTCATCCTATGTATTTATGCATTTTAAAACATTCTGAGAAGGGGTTCATAGACTTCTTCAGACTGTCAGATGGGTTCATGACACCAAATAGGTTAAGAACTCTTGTTGTAGAGGAAGTAATAATTTTCATTCCCCTAGGCCTCCTCTGAGACCTGGCCTTTGCTGGTTGGGATTATGTGCACCGGTGGCAAGCTTGAACTGGTCTAGAGGAAGAGGGGGAAAAGAATATAGCAGAAGGAGAAAGAGAGTTGTAGCAGGAGTCATGGCATGGTTAAAGTGATTGGAGTTGAGACTGGCAGTAGCTTGGCTCAGCTTCTACTTTGCAACGAGAACTTGGTGTCTTATTGAAAGAAGCCTATTCCTCAGTGAGAACTATGAGGAAGCCCTGCAAAGTCAGACTTTTACTCCCTCCCCCTAACTAGGTACCATCAAGTATACTTTTCTGATTTATTTCTTTGCTACATACTACAGTATTTCTCTATGTTGATTTTGGCTTTTTTCTGCATAAAATTCTATGCTCTATCATGAAATTAGTGTACTGCCTTTGTGTACTTTGGTAGCTTCCAAAGAATTCAAGGAGGAATAACTTTGTTAAACTATGTAGAATCTAACAGATGACAAAAAGTTTCTTTTTCAGCCCAGTGGCTAGCTGCCACCTGGGGGAATGATAAGCTGTTTGCTTTTGAAAAAATTAATAATGATTCTATAAACTTCCCATAAGCAGAACTTCATCATAAAATGTGAAGTAGGAAGTTGGATCATTGAGGTTACTGCTATGTTAAGGTAAATGTTATGTAGTGGGAAAGAGTGCTCAATTTGGAGCCAGAGAATGAGTTCAAATACAGCTCTGCCACTGACCGCCTGGATGATCTTAGATTAGTAACCTAGCTTCTATGGGCTTCAATTTATAAATTTATAAAATGAGAGGCTGTCAGCAAGATGTCCACTAGAGTTCTTTGTAGCGCTAAATGTATGGTCTTAATCATCTATGTAGGCCTAATGGAACAGAAAATTGACCCAATGAGATTAGTAAATTTTGTAGTCTGCTTTTGAGGAAAGACAGCTTAATCTTGGTAATTTGGATTATCCTGAAAGTTCAAACCCACTAGAAAATTATGAAATCTTATAATTATGAGAATTATAAACTCTCCATCCTACTTTGTTCTTTACTAATGAAATTTTCATTTTCATTCCTTCCATTCTATGAATCTTAGGGAAGCTACTCCCCTTGTCATCTCAATGAATGGCTTATGTTCACCAAAAAACAGTTGGAGGTGCACTGGACCTGGAGTTAGGAAAGTCTTAAATTCAAATCTGACCTCAAACATTTGCTAGTTGTGATTCTGGCCGAGTTACTTAATCACTATTTGCCTCAGTTTCCTCAACTGTAAAATAGGAATAATATTTGCACCTACTGCCCAAGGTTTTTGTGAGAATTAAATGAGATAAAATTTATAAAGTCCTTAGCGCAGTGCCTGGCACGTGGTAAATGCTCTATAAATGTTAGCTATTTTTACTGTCATTATTATTATTAAAAGAATTCCCACATGGGTTCTTAGGCAGGCTGGGATGTAGCTATTGTCACTATAATTATAAATCACTACAGCTTTGGATAGCCTGCAATAATCCCAATCTATTGCATGGAACTGTGGCAGCAACCCATCCAGACTCAGTTATGTGATTCAATCTCCTTACTCTCTGTGCTCATTCATTATTTGCCATAAACACAGATTAGAAAAAATTAAGATAAGGTATATGTTCAAATAATTGCTACTTCAAGAGAAACCTATCAGGTTTAAACTTCTTCTAACATAAACTGAAAAAAACTAAGTGTCCTTAACTTCCTGTCTCTTAAACTTGGCAGTCTTGAAACATATACTATGTGAAAATAGGAAAGTCACTCCATGGTTCATCCTTATTTCCTCAGGTATAAAATCTGGATGCTCTGAATATTTATTTCAGTGTTTTGTGAGGAAAGTGCTTTGCAAAACTTAAAGTTCTATAGAAATGTGACCCGTCATAAAAATCATTTTAACTATTCTTTTGGTAAAGTAATATTTTTTTAAAGTGAAGCTGAATCTGAGAAGACATACACTATCTTTGAATATTGTTGTATGTCTTTTAGAACCCTGCTGATGAAGTTCCCCACACTTATTATGCTTGATATGTGGAAAAAGAATACACATGTGCCCTAATTAAACAGTGTTTTCAGATAAGTTTCATGCCACAGTTGTTGGACAGATAGTTTAACAAAGGTTGCTCTTGTCAAAATATGAATTAGTCCTATGATGGGACCATTAAAATGAGAAAATTCTTTATGCGTTAAAGAAAAACAACCCTCCATCATGAGAGAGTGGTTAGCAATTAGTAGGTGGCAAGCACCATATGTGGGAGTCGATGGAATAAAATGGCTGCCCCTAAAGTTAATGGGATCTGAGGCACCATAAGTAAGTATCATAGTGTCTAGAGAGAGAAAGGTTAAGCTTTGCTGTATTCACTCTGTCCTGCTCACATGTCTTCTTTTGTACATTGTTCAGATGAATCCCACAACAGTCTAAGTTCTCCTAGTTTTCTTGTACCTTATTCATCCTGAAAGATTTTTTTTCTACTCTACTTATCTTCTTTTTACATATGGCATGCTTAGTGCTATTTTCCCATGAGTCAATCTGCAATGAAAGTAGGTTTGTATGAGAATATCCCTGTGTTTTAAGGTTAGAGAAAGAGGAATGCTAAATATTTCTATGAACATATTCCCAAGAAATGAGCATCCGAATCCTCTGACAGGAGATCATTTCCTTCTGGTTAAATATTAAAAATGCGCTTGATTCAAACACTCAGATGTGTAGTCAACACAGGCCCATGATTCACAAGCATTTACTACAATTTCTCTCTCTACTTTAACATTTGCTTCATTCAATTTCTCTTCCAGAGCAATGATGGGAAATTCATCTTACCTTTTAGAAAAATCTGCATAATACTTGAAAGCATTTGAACTGACTGTCATGTTTCAGAAAGGCAAGATATCCTTATGAGAGTGTTGTCAATAAGCTTACAATGGAAGGCTGAAAATGTTGGTCAAATACTGACATATGGGAAGACAGTAGTGAGCATTTCCTTTCTTTTCTGGAGTATGCTGGAATATGTATGAAGGATGAACATGTTTTTTGCAAATTAGCTTAATATGCTTTTATGTACATAGATTTCAATACACCCTTCTCTGGGAGGAGGAGGAAGAAGAGGGCAGGGAGCCAGGGCTGTGGGAGGCTCTGGACCCATTGTTTCTTTAGAGCGTGTTACTATTGACTAATTATTTAAAGCCACAGGAGGTCCTTTAAAACTTAAAGGTTTTAGACAAGTTGTTAATCTGCACACATTCACATATCTCATAAATACATAGGGTGATCTATAAGACAAGTTGTTAATCTGTACATATTCACATATATCTCATAAATGCATATGGTGATCTATAAATGTATCAGTGTGTATGGTTATACACAGACAGAGTGATTTGTTTAAATGGCACTTGCTTGTATTGAATCCTTTCTTAAATATGTAAAATTTAAGAATATATCCTAATTCAAAATGGAGAATAAGAAATACATTTTAGGATGTGGGCAAATCAAGGAATTTATTTTGCTTGACTTTGCAGAGTTTCTACAAAGATACAATTTTTTTTTCTTTTAAATTGGGAGACAGAGGGGATAAAAGAAAGTGTTTGTTCAGTTGACAAATAAAATTTTAAAAAGACTAAGCCAAAATGCTAATTGTCAGTGTTTCCCAAATTCTTGAAATTTCAGAGAGAGTTAAATGAATTAAAATTAACATTTGTTAAATGTCATGTTGTGCTTCCTTAAGTTCTGATCGAAACCAAAGGATTTGAGTGTGGCATCACCTGAGACTTCTCAGAACCACTACCAATAGGAGTAGGCTTCTAGATTCAGGACAGGAGCTTTAAATAGGATGTATATTGTTCCAAATCCAAAGGACTTGGCCAAACTGGTCCTGCGAGGACAATGACCTATAATTATATCAGTCAGTTTCATAGTTGGTTCTGCATCTAAACATCTCCCCACAAGATCTCCTCTTTTATCACAAATACAGAATAAAAATTCCATTCCCAGTATCTCCACCACAAGTGGCAGCTTTGGCAAATAAGTGATTACAGAATCCTTGCTTCTCTAGAATGTGTTTTCTCCCTTACAGAGGAATCCAGCTGGGACCTAAAAGACCCAACAAGTTTGTCCAACACAATTCGCCAAAATATCTTCTCAGGCTAAATTGGAAATGCCATTTTCTAATGAAAATGGAACTCCCTATCATGGTAACTAGGAACCAGTAAGTTATCGCCACTGTAATTTCAGAGTATATTACTTTATGGATAAAAGCATGCCATGGAAACAATACTAAAAAGTATAAACTGAGATGGAAAGACTTAAAACTACAATTTATGGCACAGAGGGTGCAGACTCCCACATCTCTTTCACATGATCATTAGAAGTCAGCTAGAATACAGAAATTGTTTCATGAGCCCATGAGGGTAAGGAAGTGAAGTGGGAGGGTGGTGATAGATAACAGGATCTGAAAGAGAAAGATCCATTAAAAATATTAAATGAGATCATCTGTTATGAGAAGATTATCACTTACTGGGCAAAACATATTGTCCAAAATGATGTCATTGCCTAAGCACCAGGGCTATTTTGCCTGTGAAGCCCTTATGGCTCCCCTTCTGAGATACTCACGTGATAGTGTCAATCATGTCCAGCCCCATTTCGACACAGCAATGGGCATGGTCAGTTTTGGGCTGGGTCAGTCCTGACACGCAATAGTAGCAGTCCCCCAGGATTTTAATTCGTCTGCAGTGGTTTTCCTTTTGTAATAAAGAACAGAAACATACATCTTTAGATTGTGAAAGAAGTCACAATGTGTCATAACAAATTCTTTACCTCAAACGGGGTAAAATTGCAAGGAAAATTGAACAAAGCCTCATCACTCTTCAGCTACATCATTAATTCCTTTTTTCATTAGTTTCATCAAACCTCTAAGTTAACTAGGTTAACATTGGCATTAATAGATCCCAAGTTTAAGGAGAAATGTTAAAATCAATAGCATATGCCATAGCTTATGTTTAAGTATTGACATAGAATAACAGAATTTGGAATTGGAAGGGACACTGGGATCTTTCGGTCAACACAGGATCATGGATCAACAGTTGGAAAGGACTGCAGGGGCCATCTAGAAAAGCCTCCTTGTATTATAGTTGAAGAAACTGAGGTTCATGGAGGTTAAGTGATATGCCCAAGATCATATAGGAAGCAAATATCAGTGGCATGATTTGAACCCAAGTCCTCTGACTCCAGGGCTAGTGGTCTGTCTACCTTACCATACTGTCACATAGTCCAAACCCCTTATTTTAGAGATGAGGAAGTGACCCGGTTAAAGTTATACAGGTTATATTAATAACAACCCAGAATAGAGGGACAGAAGCTGTGATTTTGTTGATATGGGGAAATCTCCAATAAGGAAACTCTCTCTACTAGTGTAAGCTGGCATCTTCTCTGTAACCAAGAGCTTGACCACAAAATGCTATGGCGGTGGCAGGGAAAACGGAGACCCTAACTCAGAAGAAAATATGAAAACAACTACAAGCAAAGACTCAAAGAAAAAAAATGCAAAGTGTACACAAGCTCAAGAAGAATTTCTGGAAGAGTTAAAGAGATAAGAGTGGTGGAGGAAAAATTGGAAAAAGAAATGAGAGTGATGCAAAGAAATTATAAAAAGAGAATTAACAGCTTGGTAAAAGAAGCACAAAAAATACCGAAGAAAATTACACCTTAAAAAAAGAAGTGACCAAATGGCAAAAGAGACACAAAAATTCACAAAGAAAAAAAACTTTTTTAAAAGAATTGGCCAAATGGGAAAAGAGGTACAAAAACTCATTGAAGAAAATAATTCTTGAAAAATCTAAATTGGGCAAGTGGAAGCTAATGACTCCATAAGACATTTTGTTGTTTAGTCATTTTCATTCATGCCTGATTCTTCATGACTCCTTTGGGGCTTTTCTTACAAAGATACTAGAGTGGTTTGTCATTTCCTTCTCCAGCTCATTGTACAGATTGAGGCAACTGAGGCAAACAGGGTTAAGTGACTCGCCCAGGATCATACTGCTATTGTGTCTAATGTGTCTGAGACAGGATTTGAACTCAGGTCTTCCCCATTCCAGGTCCACCACTCTATCCACTGTGCCACCTAACTGCCCTCCAGAAGACATTAAGAAACAAAGAAACAGAGTCAAAGATATAAAAAAATAGAAGAAAATATAAAATATCTCATTGGAAAAACAACTGAGCTGGACAGTGGATCAAGGAGAAATAATTTAAGAATTATTGGTGTAACTGAAAGCCATGATCAAAGAAAGAGCCTATTTCAAGAAATCATAAAAGAAAACTGTCCTATCTTAGAATCAGAGGGTAAAATAGAAATTAAGACAATCTACCAATCACCTCATAAAAGAGATCCCCAAATAAAAACTCTTGGGAATATTGTAGCCAAATGCAAGAGCTCCCAGGTCAAGAAGAAAATATTGCAAGCAGGCAGAAAGAATTCATACATTATGGAGCCACAGTCAGAATCACACAAGATTTGCAGCTTCCACATTAAAGAAGCAGAGAACTTGAAATGTGATATTCCAGAAGGCAAAAGAGTTGGCATTACAATCAAGAATAACTGACCCCACCAACCTTAGCATAATCCTTCAGGGGAAAAAATATGTCCGTTTTTACTTGAAAAGAAAACAAGGCAGGAAGGAAAGCAGGGAGGCAAGAAGGAAGATAGAGGAAGGGAGGAAGCATTTAGGTAGATACTGATAGATAGGTACTATTATTTTTTCCTTTTTTGTTGTTTTCCAGTCATTTCTCTACAAATGAGTAAACTGAGTCAGAAAGAGGTTAAGTTACTTGACCAGAATCACATAGCTAGTAAGTAAAGCCAGATTTAAATTCATATCTTCACAACTCAAGGATCAATATTCTATCCTCTGCCTCACTTAACTCTATTTTTCTTGGTATTTATCTTTTAAATAAAAATAGTCTACCTTATATCACTGGAACTTGTCTGATTCCAGGCGTATCTGTACACACACACACACACACACACACACACACACACACACACACACAGCCCTAGTCTTTATATACATACACAAAGAAGAAACTTAGCCCATGTCTGGCCCCTTGACCCCCAGGAGACTGAGATGAGACATAGTAATCCTGGTATTTATGATCATATCCAGAACTCAACCTCAAATCTATCCATAACACTGAGAGAGGGAAAAATCGTATCTGTGTATGTATATGATTGTGTGTGTAACACACACATATACATGTTTTTGTTAAAGAGCATGTTTTATTGTAATAAAGAAAATTTTTTCTATTCCCATACTTTGGTAGTATTTTTTTAATATTCTTACTCATTAATATTTTAACATAAATGAGTGTAGTACTTAATCAAACTCTTTTTCCCTACATTTATTGATGTAGTCATATAATTTTTTTATTATTTTATTAATGATCTATTATGCTAATTATTTTCTAATATCAAACCATTCTGCCATTTCTGCTATAAATTTAACTTAATCAAAATGAAATTTTAAAATGTGTTACTATATCCTACTGAACAGTATTCTACATTTTCCCCTTTGGTATTCATTCATGATATTGGTTTATAATTCCCTTTCTCTGCCTACCTTTTCCTAGTTTGGAAATGAAAACCATATTTAGCTCATAGGAAGCACTGTGTAGAATGCTGTCTGTCTCTATTTTTGAAAATGCTTTATGTAGCTTAAGGGTGTTTGAAAGAATTCACTAATGAATGAATATGTCTTTATTATCATGACATCTCACAAATTGTGTGTTCCATTTTTCTGATATTGAATTACTGGAATTATCAATTTATTGTTTTGCCAATGTATTTCATACTTTTATTGATAGTAATTTATTTCTTTTATATTTTCCACTTTGATGGAATTTGCTTGTTATATTCTCTATGAAAAAACCTCCATCACTATCTGTTGTGGTTTTTCCCCTCCCGTTTTTAATTTTTGTTGATTTAGTTTTTTTTCTCTCTTTGTTTCAGTTAAATTGTACAACAGTATGCAAACTATAGTGACATTTAAAAAAATAAAACAGCTTTATGTTTTGCTCACTAATTTCACTGTGTTGGGTTAGTATTACTTCCCCCCCCCCCTTCAATTTTGTTAATTTACCATTTGATTATAGTAATCAAGTTTTGTTTTCTGCTTATTGTGATTGAAATAATATACCAGTTTTCTAATATATAATCTACAATGAAACTTCATTGTTCCTTTTTCTCCTTTATTAATATAGGCAAGCAAATAAATTTGTCTTCAAGAAGTGTTTCAGCTCTATTGCGTAAATGATTATAGGTTGTATTTGTCATTATTGTCATTACCTTTAACACGGTTTGTTATTTCTTTAATTTGGAATTTGGTCCAATCATTCTTAAGCGAATCTTCATCATTTAATAATATTCATCTTTCTAGCATTATTTTAATTTTATTATGTTCTATAAAAGTAGCATTTAAATATTTAATCATTCTTTATTTGTATTCTTTATAACCTAAGTGGGATCTATATCAAAGATGCTACATGAAATCAGAAATACTCCAATTTGAGTACTCCTCATGTACATCTGAATAAAAAGTGAATTCTCTAAAATATCTGTTCAATTCTTTTCACCTCTTTTTTTCAGTATTCTGTTGAATGCTTAAGTTTCTTTGTCATTTATCTTCTTATCCAAGTAATTTTATTCTGAAAGTGAGGTATTGTAATAAGTACCGATTAATGTTTTTCTCTCTATAGCCTCTAGTAATTCAGTTGATTTTTCCCTTAAAACTTAGATGCAGTGCCATTGGACTCATATGTATCAAATATGGATATAATTTGCTGTAATCATTATATCTTGTCATGTTAATGATATCTAACACAATATATGGTTTAGCAGTGGTATGTGGGTAATACTCTCCTTTATTGAAAGGATGGGATTATTTCAGATGTAGAGACACAAGTAGGGGGAAGGGAAGTTCCACATCTGGAGAATTTAGTCAATGAAGAAGGTCCAAACAAATTGGGTAGTGAAGGATGAATTTTTGTTAGTTGGGGTTATCTAGACTAGAGTCTTGGCTTTGTGGTCTTCAGCATGTCACCTAATCTTTTAAAGCCTCAGGTTCCTCTCCTGTAAAATGAAGATAATAATAATACCTCCCATGGTCATTATGAAGAATGTGTCCAATAAGCCTGAATATACTATAGAAATGTGAATTATTACTCTTATCTGGATAATTCTTGGTAAGGGGGCACAATTGTATTCCTCAACAACTTCTCCTTAGGATATATGATATATAGCCCTCTATTGTGTGTGTGTGTATATGTGTGTGTGTGTGTGTGTGTGTGTGTGTTTATGTAGCCTTTGGAAGTTTCCTGATGACAAGAGCTTTAAATATTAGGTATGTTAGAAAACATCTGATTTAATCCTATTCAATAAGCATATATTCATGAGATCATGATAAATTTTTTAAAAGATTTTGTTTACTGTTTTTACTTACACCTTTTATTCTCTTTTTGAAATCAGGTATTTCATTGATAAAATGTATGTGGACATTATCTGGGTAAATTATTCTCAGTTTCTCTTGCTGAATATGTTGGCCAGAGACTGAAATCACTTCATACAGTCTAAGCTACGCACCACTGCCACAAAGAGTCTTTGTAAATTTGAGCATGACAGATAATTCCTTTAACCCCTGTGTTCATCTCCTTTATTTTCAATAGTCATTCAGGTTTCTCCACCTGCCCAGGCCAAACCTTCAGAGCAGATCTGACAAGCCAAGTAGCTAACTACGGAAGAAGTGGAGAGGTGGGGAAGAAGGATGCAAATCATATTTTCTCACAATTGAAAAGACAACATAAAGTGTCTGAAAGGAAAAATATGTGAGAAGTGGGATCCCAAGCTTAATGAGAACATTGCTGGTTTCTTCTATGCACCAAATGTTCATATCACAGATATAACAATGGAATCCCCTCCAAGAAGCTGCATATTTGCACTGACATTTAGAGCCATCTGCTTGAAACACACATACATACACAAAATAGGCACATATAGCTAAACTATCTTTAGAAAACTATAGATGAAATGAACACAATCCAAAACTTAGCTTCAAATATAGAATTGTAACTCCCACCATTTGACTTTTCTAGTCTTGTCCCTGGGCTGCTAAACATTGCTAGAGATAGTCTCAAAAGGGGCTGATATCATCCAATATATATTCTGGCTTCATACTTTCTGTTGGATCCTCAATGGTGCTCGGAAATCCTTTTATTGTATTTTAGAGATTCCCTAACTCGTATCCTGAATTGACTATTTTGGAACTATCCTGCTTTTCTTAATCCTCCTACACCCAGATTCATAGTAGATGATTTTGACTCACACTTTACTGAAATTGAGACCCTCTTATTGAGGTCTCTCAACTTCTAGTCTTCATATTTCAAAAGTTCTCAGCATATTCCTCCTTTCACATCTCCCTCCCTTGTCTTAAAGAAAGGGGTAACTTTTCTCCTTGGTGAGGCATCAGCAAGGACCTTTCCCCTTGACCCTATTCCCCCCAACTATTCTCTTAATTCTACAGGGGCCTATAAGACTATGACCTTATAGCATTTTCATTCCATATCAGTCAGAAATCTACTTTTACTCTTGCAGCTCTCCCTTTCCATTGGCTCCCTTTCATGTCTCTTCCTCCTCTTCCTCCTTCTCCTCCTCCTTCTCTAACCTCTTTTCTTCCTCCTCCTGCTCCTCCTCTTCCTTCTACAACCATTATTACTACCAGTACCACTACCACCACCACCACCACCACCATCACCACCACTACCACCACTACCACTACTACTTCAGCTGAGAATTCCTCAGAACATTTTTAAGGTTTGCAAAGCACTATTATTTAGTTCTTCATAATATTATGAAATAGTTATGGGAGGTGAATGACATTCAGTTGTATAGGCAGTCATTGAATAAGTTCTTCATATATGCTCTGGAAAAAATATTGCAGACAAACAATTATAAGGGCAAGCAAAATGGGACTTTTTACTGTTTTTTCTTTTGGAGTGCTTCTCAGCATTACAGCAATCAAGTGCCTTAGATAGAGTCTTGCTTTTGTTTGTAGGAAGGCCCACATCCTTTTGCTAGTCAGATCTGGAGAGGTGTGAAGCCCTCAAGAGGTGTGAAGTCCTCGAGAGGTGTGAAGCCCTCAAGCCCTGGAAAAGGGTATATATATACTCCGAGGTTAGCCTTTTGCTTGGGGTTCACTCATTGGAAGAGTGTTGGTGTGGAGACTCTGGGTAGCCATTGGGAAGCCCCTCCCCCACTGCCCTGGCTTTGAAAACCCAGATGTTGGTGCTTCTCTCTCTGGTAACTATGTATGTATAGCTTTGAACGGACAGCTAGAAGCCTGTCTATTGATTTGTGTTATTTGCTGTTTCTATTTTCTCTGTAATTTCTGTTTGTATTTGCTCTGAAGTCCAGGGTGCTGACTTTTCCCCCGAACTAAGTAAATGATATATGTATGTCAGACTAAAGTGAGATTGTAAACCTCTTAAAGTTGCTTTCTTTAGAAAAGCAGATCAAAGAATCTGTGCTAGTAGCCCTCCTATGTGCTGGTGGTATTGGCCGTACACAATCACAGTAGTGGCAAGTAGCATTGTTGTTACCACAATGAATTGGGATCAGAATTTAATAGGAAAAGCAAATTAGGCTACATGGTATTTGGCAAATCCTATGCCACTCTCAATGACCCTAAGTTGCTCCCCAAAAACAAAAGCTTATCTTTTTAATATCAATATTCCTCTTGCAAAAAATGCATGGTTGCAATTCATAGAATACCACAGGACTGGAATATATTTTGAAAAAAAAATTACTTGAACTTAAAAAGTGACATAAAAGTAAACTTAATGACAATGTATGATTGATAAATGAAGTGGATCAATGAGATAGCAAGAGTAAAAGGTAACAGATATGATTGTAGATTCATTGAGAAATGGAAATGTACACAAGTACTGTAATGTTACTCCTCTGATAAAAGCTCTACAATGACATTTTATTAATTACTGAACAAAGTCCAAGCTCCTTCGGCTAGCACTTGTAATCCTCCAGAAATGCAAACCTTCCATTATTTCTTCTTAACTTCTACTATTCCCTACTTTACATTCCAATAAAGCCAGGTTACTGCTTCTCCTTGTATATATACAGTGCTGTACTGCCTGCATGCCTTTGTTAACAGTAGGTAGGGTGTTCCCCTTTACAAATCTCTGATTATTGAAATGTTATTTATCCTTTAAGATCATACGGGTCTATGAACCTTTTCTTAAGGATTATAATGGGGCAGGATCATTTCCTTCTGAGACCTCACATAGCACATTACACCTTTGTGTACTTCTTAATATATTTGATTCTGCATTATCATAGCAATTTTATATAGTTATGATATATCTGCCCTGACCCTCCTTGCCTGGTCTGTAAGCGTCACGCGACAGAAGCAATTTGTTAATTATGATATATCCCTCAGAACCCAGTGTAGTCCTTTGCATATAATAAGGGACTAATAAATCATGAATGAACGTTCCCTTGTGCTAACGTCAGTCATAACAAATCATTCTGAGCATCAACATGGCCCTTGGGGCTATCTTCCTTTATATCTAGGCAGTCTCTAAGTCCTATTTCAGTACAGATTATCTGTAATGACTTAATAGATCACCGGAATCAGGAGCATTTATTTTCAAAATACCCTATAGAACTCCTGGCATTCATAGAGAGGACTCACATATCCACAGAGACGAAGGTTTACAAAGTAAGTTCCTCACAAGAACCCTGTAAGTTAGGGAGAATAAATATTTTTATTTTGTAGATGAGGAAAATGGAGCAAAAAAATATGAATTGGTGTGCTCAGGTTAGCTCAGAGAGGAAGGGTCAGAACCTGGATTTCAACCATGGTATTTTGATCCCAAGACCAGTACTTACCACTCTATCAACCTGCGCCAACATTTTTATGTACGTGCACTTACAGAAATTTTTATTTTCATCTGAATTCCAAATTTGAACCTAGCATATATAGGCAACATATTCTCAAATATGGCGGGCAGATGGTAGGTGTAAACAGGCCAAAACATATTGGAAATGATGATGTATATGAGAAGTAGCATAAAATATAACATCTAAGGAAAGGCATGTTTAGAAAAGGAGGTAGACAAGTCAAGCAGCAAGGGATAGCCGATGGACGATACTGTATGTGAGCTTCACTTAGGTGTACGTGATTAAAAAATTGAGAGGAAGGTCCTCAATATAAAAGAATTTTTTTTGGAAGATGTACTGGAAGAAATGAGCAAGGGTCAATAAATGAATGAATTTGAATTATTAATCAACTGATCTATCACCAAGCCTGTATCAATTACCTACCTCAGCAACTCTACTTAAGTGCTGGGGATAAAAATACAAAGAATAAAATAATTCCAACTCCCAAGGAGATCATATTGAATGGAGTAGTAGGCAATGCATACACATGTAAATATATACACTAGGAATATTAAATGAATAAATGCAAATACATACAAAGTAACTAAAAGAAAGGTAATTTGGGTAGGGTGGATCAGGAAAGGCTTCCTATAGAAGACGTTGCTTGAGCTATATGTTAAAGAAAGAGAGGGAATCTATGAGGAAGAGTGAGGCAGGAGTTGTCATTAGAGGCATGCAGGATGGCCAGTGCAGAGGGATGAAGACGAGACATGGAGTGTTATGTATGAGGAATAAAGAGAAAGCCAGTTTGGTTAGAATTCAGCATGTAGAAGTTAGTATAATGTCTAAGGAGACTAGAAAGATTGGTTGGAAATTTGTGTTAAATACAAAAACAGCCATAGCCCTCAAGGAACTCACAACATGTAAATTATAGGTACATCCAAGATATATACAACATGGCTGAGAAGTTATCACAGAAGGGAAGACACTAGCATCAAGGGTATGTATGGGACAGGGGAGGCTAGGAGGGACCTCCTCCTAGAAAAAGCTGATACTTAAACTGTATCTAGAAGGAAGCCAGGGAAGCAAAGAGATATAGGTGAAGAGAAAGAGCATTGTAAACAATGGTGGGTACAAGCAACACCAGAGTCCAAATGGAGAAGGACAACAAGCAAACCAGGTAGCTGTATTGCTGAATATATGGAGAAAAGGAGGGTATAAGAAAACTGGAAAAGTACAAAGGGGTCAGGTTGTGAAGAGTTCGAAATGCAAAAGAGAGTACTTTATATATGATCCCAGAGGCAACATGGATCCACTGAAATTCATTGAGTAATGATGACATGGGCAGATCTATTCTTTAGGAAAATTGCCTGACAGCTGAGTAGAGAATGGATTTAAATTGGAGGAGACTTGAAGCAGGGAGGTCAGTTAGAAGGCTATGGCAGTAGTCCAGGTGAGAAATAAAGAGAGCATGAACTACAGTGGTGGACGTGTGAATGGAGAGAAGGAAATGCATGCATGTTGTGAAGGTAGAGATGACAAGATTTGGCAAGGGACTGAATATGAAGGCATGCATGAGAGTGAGAAGTTGAGTAGGATGCCAGGTGGGAGTTTAGGTGATTGGGAGGATTATGGTACCTTCAACAGTACTAGGGAAGTTTCGAAGAGGAGAAAGTTTGAGAGAAAATAATGAGTTCTGCTTTCTATTTGTTGAGTTTGAGATTGCTCTAAGGACATCCAGTGTGAAATGACAAAAATACAGTTAGTAATATGCAGAGTCGGAAGTCAGGAGAAATTCAGGGTGGATTTATAGACCCGAGAATCATCTGCATTGAGACGATCATTGAACCCACAAAAGTTGAGATGACCAAGTAAGATGGTATGGAACAATAAGTGAAGAAGACCCAGGGTGAAGAAGAATTAGCCTAAGATGGAGGGGTCAGAGAAGCATGAGAGAGCAGTCACGGAAACCTAGCAAAGAGAGAACATCCAATAGATTGTAATCAATATGCTGAAAGGCTGTAGAGAGGTCAGGAAGGATAAAGACTGAGAAAAGGTCTCTAGATTTAGCAATTAAGACATCAATTGTAATGTGGAAGTGAGCAATTAAAAAAAGGGCATGAATGTGCTGAGATTTGGATCACTGAAGGGAGAACCCACAAAGATGAAATGGTAGATCATGGGATCATGAATATACAACTGAAAAGGGACCCCAGATACCAAGTAACCTAAACCCTTCTTTTTACAGTTAGGAAGCTGAGACCCAGGGTGGCTCATTGAATTATCCTCAAGTATAGAAAAATAGAATTTCCCACCCCACTCTCCCATAGAGGGTCTAGACTCAGGGGAATATACCACTTGGACACACAAGTAAAAAGCAACCTAATTTAAAGAGAGAGAAATGTGAATACGCTCATCTGCTTTATATATTGAGAACAAGTAACACAAAGTTTTAATAAATGCAATATACTCCAATTCAAAATGCATTCTAATTCCATATTATGGCCAATTAAAGGAGAAACCCTATGCAAGAAGAAAACAGAAACGGATAAAATACAGATACATAAAGTCAGCGTTTGTGAAATCTCTCAGAGGCAAAAACCAAACTCATTTATTAATACTCTTATACTTTGAAAAAACACTCATTACCACACTCTCAATTTAAAAAATGGGTAAATATTGCCAAAATCTATTCTAAAAACATGGGTGTTAGTTCTTTCATTAACACCAATATTATAGATGTTCTGACGCACTTCATATGTATGAGGACTTCATAACTGAGACAAATTAGGTTTCTTTTTTTCCTCTTTCATTTCTCTTTTAAATTCTGAACAACAAACTTCCAACAACAAAAGTCCTATCAGCAGCAGCAATGAATCCAATTCACTTGATTCAAGCAGATTCTGTTTAAAAATAGTTGAACAAATCAGTCCCTTGGGGATAATAAAAGGCTCACAGTCTGTTAAGCATTTTCAACATACTGCATCAGGCAGGCAGGCTGCCCACCTGCGGGAGTCTCACTGAGAGACTACTAAAATAAACTGCTGAACCCCCGGAAGGCAAAGGCACAGTTAGTCAGAATCAGGTGGTGGCCAGAATTCTGAGTACGGATAAAGGAAATCTTTCAAGTTGTTTTGTAACTTTGCTAAATTGTTCAAATGTCTAGTTTGTACATTGACTGATCCACATTGCATAACACATATGGAACATTCTTAGTTCTGGATGCATTCGTCCTAGTTGATATCTTATGGAAAGATGGATGGATCTGTAGTCAAAGGATCTGATTTTTAAACCAGGCTCTGTAACTAACCGGGTAATGGTCAAGTTCCTGAACCATCCAGAGTCTCAGTTTTCTCCTCTGCAAAATAGGGGCATGGAAATAAATGATTTCTACAATTCCTTCCATCTTGAATCTTTTGATTCAATGATCTTATTGTGACAATCTTTAGAACTGAAAAAGGCACCAAAGAAATATTTCAGTGAAGAAAACAACAACAACATAGCTTCCTATTGGACACAAGGTAACCTTAGGAACCAGCCATTTTGTGGTCACTCAATAGGCCGACAAGACATGGTCTTCTTTTATTGCATTTATCATGAAAGACATATCAAAGGAAATTGTAAAGGATCTTGTGTGTGTGTGTGTGTGTGTGTGTGTGTGTGTATGTGTGCATGCATGTATGCGTGGGCATGGGCATGAGTGTGAATATGTGTTATGGATAATATATATTGAGGCAGAAACAAAGGCTGGCAAATTCATGGACTTGTCTCCCATTGCGCTAAAGCCAAATAGCTATTTAATGAAGTCTTGACTTTCATTTCAAGATTTTTTTCCAAAGAAACTATACTTGAAATTTAATTGTGAGTGAATTTCCCAAGTATTACAGTTCATATTGGGTGCCTCTGATCCTTCAATGCTTAAATTTATTGCCAGCTCACATAAAACACAAGAAACAAATAATCAATTATAATTCACAAATTTACTCATTGTTCTGAAAATATGATGTAGAAAATAATATTATCTACTTGGAAACAGAGGTTCAAATGAAAGTTTCTAAAAGAAAACTGCTTATTCATTGCCTAATTCAGTTTGTCACTGAAAACTACGATAGTTTTTCAGCTTATCCCTTTCAAAAACAGTACCAGAACCTGTTTTCTCTCTGTGAGTATCTAGGAATCAGAGTTGGAAGATTTCAATAAAGAGCCTATGAAAAGAGAGTGGATACTAATTGCCCTCCCAACCACATTGGACCCCACTGTCAGATGAAACTTTTACTTTGAAACCCTCTTTGGCTCACTTAAAAAATGTCAGTGCCACTTTTAGTGCTTGGCATAGTGTTTATACATAGTAGGTGCTTTAGTGCTTACACATGGTAGATATGCAATAAATGTTTTTTGAGTCACTGACTTATATATCTTATGAATCTAGGTAACATACTATGAGAGCTGAGACATCAGTGATGCTATACAAAACATGATTAAGTGATATATACATGACATGTCAAATGATATATGATGTGTAAGCCTTTTTTGAAATCCAGCTACTCAATTCTACATTTCATCACTCCTAGCAATTGTCAGTATCCACACTGTCCTAATCTTCAATAAACATGAAGAAAAAGGTGAAATAGTAGAAACAAAAACTTAGTCTAAGAAAGGATAGTGTTCAGCTGAGAGGAAGAAAGAAGGATTCAGTCTAAGTTGGTAGTACATGGGTTATCATCAGGGAAGACAAAGCTCAGAAATAGTAGCATGAATTCTCTTAAGAAAATACTTTAAGGCTAACCAACAAATAATAAAATTCAATTGTATTCCTCTAAAGTCATCCCCCTCACACAATGACAGTAAGAATAGGGAGGGTAGGGTTACAGGGAGAGAGCAATCAGGCATGTGACATAACTAGGGCATTTTATCACTGCCGTCCCAGCTGGAGGCATTAACCTGAACTCACATGAGAGGTATTTCTGATCCTGGTGATCCAATCTGGCCATCTCCTCCTCATTTTAGTGAGCAACTGGGATTTAGAGGCAGAGGAATCCTTGGAGCCTACTGAGTCCAACCACTTCGTTTTACAGATGAAGAAACAAAGACCCAGAGAGTGAGTGACTTGCTTTGGGTAGCAGAACTAGTAAGAATGTATTGAAGAAAGCAGATATTCTGTGATTATTACAGCTGGTATACCTGTTCATTTTATTAGAAGATGTCAAAGTCCAAGGAAGCAAGAGTCAATGACCAATAGTGATGTTAATCGTTCATTAGTTATACATTGCTCCAATTGATAAAAAAGTTTATGTTTGGATGTCCAATCATTAAAAAAGGACCTGAAAAAATGTACAACTATATTTGCTTAAATGTCATAGAAGCCTATATTTTTTTAGCCAGAAGAGACCTCAGAGATCATCAAATTCCATCTAGGATGGCTTTCATTCAGTTCTTCAATCATTTCTTCCTTCCTTTTTTCTCTTTCCTTCTTTCCTTTCTTTTTCTTTTTTTCTTCTTTCCTTCCTCCCTCCCTCCCTCCTTCCCTTCCTTCCTCCCTCCCTCCCTCCTTCCTTCCTTCCTTCCTTCTTTCCTTCCTTCCTTCCTTCCTTCCTTCTTTCCTTCCTTCCTTCCTTCCTTCCTTCCTTCCTTCCTTCCTTCCTTCCTTCCTTCCTTCCTTCCTTCCTTCCTTCCTTCCTTCCTTCTTTCCTTCCTTCCTTCCTTCTTTCCTTCCTTCCTTTCTTCTTTCCTTCCTTCCTATTTTTCAGATGAAAAGAGTCCAGAAAATGAAGTCGTTTACTCAAGGTCACAAAGCTACTGAGAGACTGAACTTAAATAAAAATCCTACCTTCCACTAGACCAAGCTGTTCCTGTGTCATACTGTCTCGTGTCTGATAATCCAGCTGAGGGAAAGTTTGAATAGGTTAGGGCCTGGGGTGGGGAACCTGTGGCCTCAAAGCCACATGTGGTCCTCTAGGTCCTATGGTATGGCCTTTTGACTGAGTCCAAGTTTAATAGGACAAATTCTTTTATTAAGAGGATTTGTTCTGTGAAGTTTGGATTCAGTGAAAGGATTGCACTTAAGGACCTAGAGGGCCACATGTGGCCTTGAGGCCACAGGTTCCCTACCCCTGGTTAAGCAATCGGATCTATTGTGTTGTTTGTCCCCCATTCTCAAAATATCTAGCTCCAGGGACCATGGGCTAAGCCAGTTTTTTTTTTAATCTAGTCTATTTTTTCTAGGGCTAAGGTTCTTAACTTGAGGCCCATAACTTTTTTCTTTTTTTAACATATTTTGACAACTGCATTTCAATATAAGTGGCTTCCTTCACATCCCTAACTGCTTTATTTTATGCATTTAAAAGCATTATTCTGAGAAGGGCTCCATAGTCTTCACCAGATTGTTAAAGGAGCCCAATGGGGCACAAAAAAGGTTAAGAACCCCTACTCAAGTGGTAGTGGTTGTCCCTCTGACAGAGGCTCTCAGCCTGACTGGCCACATCTCTTCTTGAACTCTGCCACCCCCTCGTCTCTTCCCTTACCATGACAAAAGCAGCTCTTCCCCCTAGAGCTGCTCCAGATTTTGCTCTCGGCCCACCTTTCCTTCAGTAAATCACTTCATTTTCCCCATGAGAATGCCAACAGTAGCAAAAGCAATAATATAAACTGTTCTCTGCTCTAGCTCCAGCTGTAACTACCATTTCCATTTATAGAATCAGTGGATTTGGAGCCAGAAAGGACTTCAGAGTTCGCCATGTTCACGACTACCATGTCCCATCATGCACACATACTTGATAAGGAGGCTGAGGCCCAAAAAGGCGAGGTGAGTTTTCTGAGGCCTCACAGTTAATAACAGAACAAAGACCCGAACCTGGGTCTTTGACTTCACATCCAGTATTTTTTCTACTACATTATAGTGTTGAATATATAACATTATGTTGAGTATGACATTATACTGTTAATTCTACTGTTGATACATTTATACTGAGTGGAGAAATAAGAAATATGAAAGAAAAAGGAAAAAAGGGGTGTGAGAAGCAAGAGAAAAGAAGGCAAATGAGAGGAGGGGAAAGAGGTTCATCCAATTGTTTTTTTTTTAAAGCAAATTAAAACTTAACACTAAATCCTATAAATCCCACACAGTTGAGGATATAAGGATGGTGAGGAAACAAGAATGGAATGGCAAAGAGTTTGGCCCTAGAGAATGGGTGAGTGACCTCTTTGGCCCTTCATTTTGCCAGAAGGCTCAGCCGTCTTTGTGGAAGCCAATGTACCACTGGTAGCTCTGGGGAAATAGTTGAGCAGGCAGTAAGATCCACAAGAAACAGTACTTGTGACCACCCAGGTCGCAATAACAAAAAAGGTCCAGCAGAACAAGGGTTAATCTAATCTCTGCTTAGCACAGAATGGTCAGAAGGGATGGGCAGAGTTTGGGGCCAGATTCTGAGGCCAACTTGATGAGACAGAAAAGAAAAACCCAATGTACTCTGCACTGATCAAAACACATCTCTCCTTTCCTTAGATTCTTTTCCCTGGACAGCTCATCTGTTCCTCCTGGCTCTCATCCCATATTTTCAAGTATCTGTTGGACATTTTCACCTGGGTGTCCTGCCATCAAACTCAGTATGTTTAAAATTGAACTCATTCTCCCTCATTCTTAAAAATTACCAACAAAAATAACCACAAAATTATGGCTCTTTCCCATGACTTTCTGTTTCTGTTCCTCACTCCATTGCTTTCCCAGTTACCCAGACTTCTCAGAATCATTTCTTATTCTTCAGTTTCTCTTGCTGTTCAGTTATCAGGTCCTTCTGACTCCAACTTCATAATTCCTGCTCCATCTTGCCTTCATTACTTAATCACTCCTAATTGTTCCTTCTCCTCCTAGTGTCTTCTTTTCCAATCTATTCTGAACAGCATTGCAAACCAAACTTAATAGTGTTTATCATGAAGCCATGTTGAATGACCCGCAATGGCCCCCTACTTCTTATAATCTATAGTCCAAGCTTCTTAACCTATTTTTCACAGCCCATCACAATACTGCTCCTACTCATATTTATAGGGCAGCTAGGTGGTGCCATAGTGCATAGAGTGCCTGGCCTGGAGCCAGGAAGGCTCATCTTCATGAGTTCAAATCTGGCCTCAGACACTTACTAGTTGAGTGACCCTGGGCAAGGCATCCTGTTTGCCTCAGTTTGCTCATCTGTAAAATGAGCTGCATAAGGAAATGGTGAACCACTCCAGTATCTTTGCCAAGAAAACCCCAAATGGGGTCATTAAGAATCAGATATTACTGAAATGACTAAACAACAACTTATATTTATAGTTTTATCACTCTTTACTCTCTGCATGCTTATTCATATATTTTCCTAAACTCTTATCCTACCTAGCTCCCTCCATCCCTGCCAATACATATACCCAGTTCTTTTTCTGTTGTTTTTTGGAGACCTTTCTCTTCACCTGTAATGTTCCTCTGTATCTTTACTTGTCAAAAATCTTATACATTCTTCTAGGTTTGGGTCACTCAAGTCCCATTTCTTAGAGCTATTATAGTGAAGTTATTCAGGTGGCATGTGTCATATGAGAAAGGTAGCTCCCCACCATGCAACCTCTTGTACGTTTCCCTTCTAAGGAAGTGAGAATCCTCAGAGGAGAAGCATCAACCTTTGTGTCAGTGTGGGTTTCTGAGAGTTGGAAGTGGGATTCAACTCATTGTTAGAGTGTTTCCTGTCTAGTAGCCCCATGTTCATTTTCTTTTTTCAGGGGAATACAACCAGAGGTTGTCACTATGGATCCGGGGAACTGCATGCATCCCTATGGAAAGAGAGGCTAACAGGAATGTCAGGTGTTTCCCTGGGGCAATCCCAAGTTTTGTTCACAGCTGAAGGGCATCCACGGTGTTTGGCGTTGTTATTACTCCATTAGACTTGAGGGTCTCGGGGAAAATTTAAACTCAGCATGGAAGAGAAATGTATTGCTCGGCTTTTGGGAGTTCATTATATATTTTTCTGTTTCTCCTTAGGGGTCCTATGCATCCTTTAGATTTTCTGGATTTTCTTCAGGGCATGGAATGAAAGGTTTCTTATGCTTGGTAAATTCATATATTGCCCTAAGTGTGTCTATGTGAACTGAAGATAAATTTCCCCACATCTGTACAAACCTAGACACAAGCTATATCCAAAGACTTTCCCCAAGCCAGCTGTGGATAGCAGCATAAAGAGCTGAAGATGTAGAATATATTCCTGACATCATACCAAGTCCACATAAACCCAGAGCTTGGGGTGTTTGAACATCAGTTACAGAAGGCAATGGAGCAATTGGGGTCAGAGAGTAGCAGGTGGAGAAAAAACAAAAACAAACAAAACCTGACAAATCAAAGAAAATCCTCATAAATCTAATATTCTTAGTGCTAGAGAATCAAAGTTAAGTGACCTTGGTCTCAGCCTGAGGGAGTAAAGTATTAAGGAAGTTCAGAGGCATGGGAGGCAGAGGAAAAAGGAACTAGCTATAATGTTGAGTGGTTCCCAAAAGAGCATTTGCTATCTAACGTTGGGGTTTATAAATGGAACTCAGACAGAAAGTGACTTATTTTTTGTGAGGGTCAGGGAGGATTAAGGGATTGGGTTTAAGTGCACCTAGGATGAAACTTAAAATCCTGACAGAATAACAATAACAGTATTGATTGATGTTTGCATGAGTTGTTATTTACAAAGTGCTTTATATATGCAATCTCATTTGGTTCTGACAAGGGTATGCAGATAAATATTTAACAATCAGCTCTTGGGGTGGGGGTGGGGGATATACACAGAACACACTTTTAAGTTTACTCTGAATTATTAATATTTTTTCACCACTTTCTTGAAGCTAGACAACCAATTAAACAATAAACCAAGCCCTGATTTGCAGCATTTGCCAATTTCTGAGGTGTAAATGTCCAACCAGACTAACAACTAGCTCTGGAAGATCTGGTTCAAACTGATTCCAGCACCCTCCTGCATCACATTCACAGGTGATATCATCCTCATTTTCCAGAGGAAGAAACAGGTTCAGAGAAGTAAAGCAACCTACTCATGGTCATCCGAGTAAATATCAGAGACAAGTTTTAAATTCAGGTCCCCCCGAACTTTATGTCCAGTACTCTTCCCAGTGTGCCTCTCATATTTGGGAAACTGTCACACTTGATTCTGGTTTTGAAATGAAATCCTGCCCGTTAATCTTTAGACATGACCTGCCCTGAGATCCTTCTCTGGCTAATGGAGTAGAGTTTGCCTTCTAAATGGCCTCTAAAGAATGGCATC
Source organism: Phalanger gymnotis (assembly GCA_028646595.1). Lineage (NCBI taxonomy): Eukaryota > Metazoa > Chordata > Mammalia > Diprotodontia > Phalangeridae > Phalanger > Phalanger gymnotis. The sequence goes on along the minus strand of CM053624.1, from coordinate 318,252,126 downwards.
CTTTCAGTAACTTACTACCACTGGGGGACCGTGGGCCCCTCAATTACCAAGATCACAATCTAAAGACGAGGACACTCGTTAGACTCTGACACTGACAGAACTGATGAGCAGGGAAGAAAAGAAGACTTGGGTTTGAAGTTCTCTCCACGGAGATTCTGCATGCCAGATGACAGCAGAACATGCAAGTGAAGTCAGCCTTTGGCAGTTAGAGATATGAGAGATGGGGATTACAATGTGCTCGCATTCCATTATTATTCAAAACTAGTTTAACTAGCATGAAAAAAAAATTAAGATGTCATTGCTAACGATTTAGCTTTTTATCATCAAAAAACATTTATTAAATGCATAATTCCATACAATGTTTCCCACAGATAATTTCGTTCTGGTCCTATGTTTCAAAAAGTTTGCAGCCTAAGTCAGCAGTTTAAATCTTTTCTTTCTCTATGGACAAAATTCTTCCAAGTTCTATAAAGTAAGAACAGGAAGGATTATGAAGCAGCCAACAGAGCTGGTTGAATAACTTTTTCCCAGCCTTCCTTTCACAATTCAAAATGACCAAGAGCAATCTGTTTCATTATTAAATCAATAATAATGATTCACATTCAGATAGCATTGAGAGTCACAAAGCTCTTATCCCCTATCAACACAGATAACATTGTCATCTAAGTACTACTATTTCACTTATATGAACAGATGCTGAGTGAAGTGAGCAGAACCAGGAGAACATTGTACACAGTAACAGTCACAGTGTGCAATGACTGACTTTGATACTTCTCAGCAATGCAAGGACCTAAAACAATTCCAAAGGACTCAGGATGGAAAATGCCATCCACATCCTGAGAAAGAACTATGGAGTCGGAATGCAGAGCAAAGCAGACTATTTTCATTTTTTGTTCTGTTTTGTTTGTTTTTTCTTTCTCGTGGTTCCTCCCATTCATTCTAATTCTTCTATACAACATGACTAATGTGAAAATATGTTTTATAGGAATTTATATGTAGGGCCCATAGCAGATTGTCTTGGGGAGGGGGGAGCAGGAGGGGAGGTGGAGAAAATTTAAAACTTATGGAAGTGAATGTTGAAAACTAACAATAAATAAATTAACTAATGAAAAAAAAGTATGACTATTCCTAATTTCTAGATGAGGAAACTGAAAGAAGAGGGAAAGTGAGGAGCAATGCAGAAAGAGCACGGAATTTAGGGTCAAGATTTTGGCTTCAATCCTGGTTCCATCATTGACTGCCTATGGGCAGGTCACTCCTCTTCCCCAGGCCTTAGTCTGCTACCTGATAGCTTTGAACAAAATGCCCCTTTTAGCTCTAAATCTATTATCTTATGATTTACCCCTGGGCACACACAGCTAGGAAGCACTGGAATTCCGTTTTAAACACCGTTTTCCTTATTCTACTTTAGCTTTGCTTCCACTCTACCAAAACACCTCTCCAGAACATCACCCTGATAGCAGATTTTGGAACTGGATTGTCGTTTTGTTAATGCAAATAACATTTTTAAACAACATGGATGGTAAATGGGGCGGGGGGTGGGGGGAGTATGTGGGTATCCTATGTTCCTGTCTTTTACTTAAAAAAAGATGTAACTAACTGTTATGTTTGTTTTCCTTCCAGAAGGCAACTTTCCCTAAAGGAGCAAAGCTTTGTTCTCTGTAGAGAAATCTTTGAACATTAACAATGCCCAAATCACCCTTCCCATTCCTTTGAATTTCTTTAAAGATAAAGAAGATGGCTGGAGGGACTTGAGCCATCTAAGCATAAATAAGAGAAGAGAATTTCTTGTTTCAAAGGAATTCTAAGGAATATATGTGTGTGTATTATGTTAGAATTAATGTTTATATACTTACATATACATATATAAAATCAGAGTTCCTTTAAAATACTAGCAATAGAAATGGTTTTTCTATTATTTAAAAAATATATATATTAAGCCCCCACCTCATTGTACTGCAGGCTACTTGTTATTGCTCAGAATGAAGCATACAGAAAGTACAGTTCCAAATAGTCTTGTAGTTTGGTGGAATGTTTTCAATGTGGGGTTTTTAATTTCAGTAAAAGTCTATTGTCTAATAATCATACCTTATGGTCATATAAGGTTTTCTCGTTTCCGAAGGACTTTTCTATGCATTTATTCCTACTAATCTTATGAACTCATGAAGGCAAACTACTAAATTGTGACAGGATGGTGATCTGCATCTGCAAAAGGAGTGATAACACCAAAGAAATCATAGCTCCTCGAAGTGGTGAAATACTGAAAAAAGGAAGGAAACATGCACTTATTAAGTGACTACTATGTGCCAGGTACTGTACTTTACAAATATTATCTCACCTGATCCTTAAAACAACCCAGGAAAGTAGGTACTGTTATCCCCATTTTACAGATGAGAAAACTTACTGAGAGGTTAAGTGACTTGCCCAAGATCATAAAGCTAGTAAGTGTCTGATACTGGATTTGAACTATGGTCTTCCTGACTCTATGTCCAGAACTTATCTATGGTGCCACATAACCATCTAGTGCCTTCTCTATAATAAATAAAAATACGTTTTTAAAAAAAATTATGGATGCTGTGCAGATCCCTTCTTTCCCTGAAGCTCCTTTCTTCTCTTCATCTTCCTAAGGTCTATATTTGCTTTCTTTTATCCCTATTTACCTCCTTTTGCCCAACCCTGTCTAGAAATTCTGACCATTCAAAGGATCACAAATTAAGTTAAGTGAGACCTAGACACCATTGAGTCTAGCTCTTCCATTTTAGAGAACAGGAAACTGAGGCAGAAAGATAATGGGTGGCTATCTTAGGATCAAACAGCTAGTAGTATTTTAGGCAGGATTTTACCCAAAGTCTTCCTGACTCACAAGTTCAGCACTTAATTCATAATACTGCGCTGTTTTCTCTAGATTCTCAAGATAATAGGTCCTTTAAGGAAAGGGTCTTACATAACTTCCCTTTCAAAAATTTCCCTGGTTTTCCCTCAGTTTCCTTATCTATAAAATAGGAATAATACTTCGTAGGTTTGTTGTGAGGATCAAGAAATAATATATGTGCGATTTTTCAAAATCTTAAAGTTCTTTATAAATGTTAGCTATTACTATTATTATTTAAACTTGTATTTCAGTTCTTATGTCAGGTAAACTTGGCACACAAGCACTCTCATGCACACACACACACACACACACACACACACACACACACACACACACACACACAGAAGAAGAAGCCCTGGATTTGAAGTCATATATCATTTAGGTTCAAATCCCCAACTCCATTTAATAGCTGTGTGTTCTTGGGTAAGGCACTTAATAACATTGAGCCTAAACTTCCCTCAGCTGTAAAACAGTAATAATTGACATTTAAAATAGCATTTTAAAGTCTGCACAACACAACGTACACCATCTAATTTGAGCTTCACAACAACCGTGTGAAGTAGATAATAGTGATCTCCATTTTACAAATGAAGAAACTGAGGCTGAGAGAGTTTCTAATTGACCTGTTCATAGTCATAAAGCTAGTGAGTGTCAGAAGCTGAACCCAATTGAATTTAAAATCAAGTGCTTTCTCCACTATGTAACACCCCCTCTATTGAAAGGGGTTTACCTTAAGGGAAAATGCTTGATTTAAAGGACTAAGTAAATGTGATCATTTTGCCTGATGTTAATGCTACAAAGTTTGGAAAGCGAAATACTTTATGTCCAAATTATTTATGAATTTCACTTTTAAATTTCTCTCAGAACTACATTTCCACTCGACTCTTATTCCTAGCTGTCACTTCCAATACAGCACTATTATTGGGCAATTGTGTCCTATCTTCGAAAAACTCATCACTTTAAATTATTTCTGAGATAGCTATAGTAGGGAGTTAAGAACTCACTAGCCTATGGTTCTTTGATGATCCTTACACCATATCATCATTATCATCATCATTGTCACTCACTTTTACATAGCACTTATTATGTGAGGCACCATGCTGAGCACTTTGCAATTATTTTATTTGATATTCACAACAATCCTGGGAGGTTAAGTGCCATTATTATGCCCATTTTAACAATTGAGGAAACTGAGGGAAACAGAAGTTAAATGATTTGCTCGAGGTCACACAGCTAGTAACTGAAGCTGTATTTGAACTCAGGTCTTCCTGACTGCAGGTCTGGCACTCTATATACCACACCACCCAACTGCTCCTACATACACAGAATGAGACAATCCTTATTCGTGCATCACTAGTTTTTATCATTAGCTTTACTGCTCAATGGATCTTTTGTGTTGTATCTCTCATTAGAATATAAACTCCTTGAGGGCACAGTTTTCATTTTTTATTTTGTACTTTTATCCCCTATGCCTGTTGCAAACATGTAGCTCATCGTCGTTGCTGTTCTTCAGTTGTTTAAGTCATGCCCGACTCTGTGAGTCCATGTGGGGTTTTCTTGGGGAAGATACTGGAGTGGTTTACTGTTTCCTTCTCCAGCTCATTTTACACATGACAAAAGTGAGGCAAACAGGATTCAGTGACTTGCCCAGGGTCACACAGCTAGTAAGTATCTGAGGCCAGATTTGAACTCAGGAAGATGAGTCTTCCTGACTTAAAGCCAGGCACCTTATCCACTGTGCCACCTAGCTTACCATAATAGGAAGCTGATAGATGCTTGTTGAATTGAATTGAATTGGATCATGAACCATCATAACCTTAGAATAATAAAATTTGCAGGGAATTCCAAATATGCATGCATGTATGTATATGTGTTCATATGTATGTATACACATATAAGCCCATATGTGTATATATAGTATATATATACATACTGTATATATGTATATGTATATACTATATATACATGTTTGTATATTTACACACACACACACACACATATATATATATACATACACATACAATCTCAAATGTATTGCCAATGATGCCTCATACACAAAAAGGGGTGTTAAAGACATAAAGACAACAACCATTCTGGGCTGTGAAATGAAGAGGTTGAACTAGGACCTAGTTACTAGGTGATCTCTAAAATCCTTCCAAGTTCTAGATCTCATGAGCCTATGCTTGAGTGGAAGAGTAGGTGAGCTGCTCGTGTAGCAAGAGAGAGAGATACAGATGAACAACCCAAGTGCTGCTCTGATAATCTAGAAACTCATTTTTAAAAAGACCCAGAAATATTAAGCATTATATAAAAACTCCGTGGAGAATTTATGGAAAGTCATGGACAAGAATTACACAGAATCTCAAAATTCTGCTTGGACGGGTTGTGATCTTTCTACCCATTATCTATTCAATCATTTTAAAAACCCATCTAAGTCACAGAACCAACTCTTCAAGCTAGGTTTATGGCTAGGTTATTCCTACATGAAAGTCTTACTCCATTGACTCATCATGGTGTGTATTCCCTAAGACTAAATGTAAACTAGAATCTCTGGCAGACCCTATTAATTTGGAAAATCTTGAATATGGGCTCCATGACTGAATGTCTGCTAATTTTTCAAGAATGGGAATAGCTGTATTTAAAGAGGTTGATTTTGGGATTAGCTGAAGGATAATGAATCAGTCAGAGAAATTCTTGAAGACCATCTCCTAAATTGGTGGAAGTGGAAGGAATACTCACACAGATCATGGATCCCTGGTAGATAAAGTGGATATTAAACCACATACATCAATTATTTTGTTCTATGTTTGATCCAGTAGTTTTAGGCATAGAGATACAAATAGAGGAGTAATATGGACAGATGCCTACCTACAGAATAGCAGTAAAGAAGTCCAAGTATCAGTCCTTACTTTTTTGTTACTTTTTTCCTGTATGAATCTATAAAATTCATTGACCTTATATGCATATTGCTTTTCCATTTGAAATAGAACATAATTTCTTTAAATTAATCTGTGGTTTGTGAACTTGAATTTTTTAATATTTTGATATCTGCATTCCAATATAATTGATGTTCTTTATAGTCCTGTGTATTTTATTTTGCTGTATTTAAAAATATTATTCTTGGGAGTACAGAGATTTCCTCATCCTGTCAAAGGGGTTCATGACACAAAAATGATTAATATCCACCTTTCTAATTAATGAACCAATGTTTGAAGAGTACTTTGAACTATTTTTTTTAAAAGATGTTTATATATTTTTTAAGTTGCCTCATCCATAGAATGTTAGGTCTCCATTATTGACAAACAGCTTAAAAGAAGCCATCTTGTCTATTTGCTTTTTCTGAATGCCTCAAATTTCACTTCTGTACAGATCCCCCTTGAGATATCAAGGAGAAACCTTAAATCCCCTTCTCATTCATTCATTCATACAATAAACATTGAATGCCAACTGGTTCCCACACAGTCTTAGCTAACAAGAAATGTCTTTCAAAGGAAAACATGTAATTATACATCTTACTTTCAATTTCCCCCAGTCAGAAAAATGTGAGTCGAGAGATAGATCAGTAAGCTTAGAGAGAGTGTAGGTAGTTAAGGTTAATATATTGTTCCTAGTTCTCAAGGATTGGGGAGGAGGAAGGAGGAAAATAGGTGAAACAGAGAAAATATAGAGAATTCTCTATCTTCTCCTAAGAAGTACTTCTTAAGTGCTTACAATGTGCCAGGCATTTCATTAAACTCTGGGGATATAAAGGCAAAAAGGCGGTCCCTTCACTTGAGAGGCTCACAGCATGTTAACAACTCTGTGTGTATAAACACATGCAAGATATACAATAAATATATATGCATGTATGTATGACTAAATGTACAAATATATCTCTGTATGAATGTTATACAGAGTGACAGAGAGAGAGAGAGAGAGAGAGAGAGAGAGAGACAGAGAGGGAGAGAGACAGAGAGAGACAGAGACAGAGACAGAGAGACAGAGACAGAGATGGGGGTGGGGGGGCGGGGGGAGGAAGCAGATGAAAGCTTATCTCAGAAGAAACACATTAGCATGGGGGGTGGGGTAGGGAGGATAGAGGAAGGGATGGGAAAAAACAAGGAAGATCTCTTGCAAAAGGTTAAAATTTGAGCAGAATCTTGAAGGCATCCAGAAATGCCTATAGGTGGAAGTAAAGAGGAAACACATTCCAGGCACAGGATATAGCCAGAGAAAAGGCAAGGATTGTAAAAATCTTGGGGTGTTGGAGTGTTGCATGTGAGGACCAGCCAGCAGCCCAGTGTTGCTGGATTATAGAGGTATCGATGGGGAGTAGAGTGTAAGAAGGCTGGAAAGGTGGGAAGGGATCAGGTTGTAAGAGGTTTTAGAAGGCGATCCTGGAAGTAATGGGAAGTCACTGGAATTTATAGGGGGCAGGGCAAGGCAGTCAGACCTGCACTTTAAGAAGATCATTTTGACAGCTGAGTGGACGATGGATTAGAGTGGCAGAAGGAAGGGAACAAGCATTTTTTTAAGTACCTACTAGATGCCAAGAACTATACTAAACACTTTATAAATATTATCTCATTTAATTCTCATAACAACCCTTCAAAGTAGGTATTATTAACTGAGGACAACAGAAGTTAAGTGACTTGCTCAGGGTAACTTAGCACATATATATGTCTTAGGCTGAATTTGAATTCACGGCTTCCTGACTCCAGGCCCAGCTATCTACCTTCCTACCTCTAGGAGTAGATAGAGACTTGGGGCAGGAAGACCAAGTGAAAGGCTATAGTGATAGTCCAGCGGTAAGATGTTAGTCGCTTTCACCAGGGTGGTGGCTGTACAGGTGGGGGGAAGGGAATATATGACAAAGGTGTTGAGAAGTTAGAAATGACAAGACTTGGCAACAGATTGCATATGCTGAACAAGCACGAGAAGGGAGAAGAGGATGCTACAGAGACTGACGCCTGGGTGACTGGAAGGATTGTGGTGCCCTTGACCATAACAGGGAAATTGGGAATAAGGGAGTGTTTGGGGGAAAGATAACAAATTCTGTCTTTAATGTGTTGAGTTCAAGATGTCCAAAAAGCAGGGGTTATTCAAGACAAGAACTGAGGAGAGAGGTAAGGGCTGAATATATAGACCTGGGAGTCATGTCCATAGAATTATAGATACAGAGTTGAAAGAGTTCTTAGGGTCCATTTAGTCCAGCTTCATTTTACAAACGAGAGGTTTGCAGGAAAGATAGGTTAAGTGATTTGCCCAAGGTCACACAAGTAGTAGGTGGCAGAATTTAGACTTAAACCAAATTCTTCTGAATCCAAATCCAGCATTCTTTCCAATGGATTCCTAATTAAATTGAAATGAATTGTATTAACATTTATCTTCAAAGTGTAGTTTTAATGGTTTTTGAAATTAGGAATTTCTCAAGGAATCCTAGATATACCCACAACCTAATATAAATATCAAAAATGCATTCTAGGGACAAAGCCAAGATGGCAGAGTAGTTGAAAGTAGTTCAGTGAACTCACCTCCACAAAGTCCTCTAAACAGTTCTACAAAATGCACCAGACTGAATACCAATGGAAAAATCCAGAAAAACAATCACAGAGAGTCATTTGTGCAGGCCAGCTTGGCATAGGGAGTCAGAAATGGAGGGGACTGGAATCAGACCAGGAATATGGCACACAGTGCACTCCAGAACCTAGGGAGCGGTTGTACACCAAGGTAAGAGGACATCCCAGAGCAATACTGGTAAACTCCCAGGCGCGTACTAGGGCACTATGATAAGGACAGGTGTGAAGTGGCAGCTTTGCCACTTACTACCCTATTTGGGTCACACATCTAGGGTGGACTGAGAAGGAGACTTGCACAGGCTTGGGGTGTTTGTGGGTAGAGAGGCCCTGGATTGTGTATAGAGAAAAGAGAAGGTTGAGAAGCCAGCAGAAGTAATGGTGCAGACTGGACCCCAGGCATGGAGCAAGGTCTTGTTTCCAGCATCTCACACATTCTATAGAGGAATAACCAAGGCAGGAATCCCAGACTAAAAGTAAGTCTAAAATGCTGTCACTCTGAAGAGCTTTCCAATTGTCTGATATGGGCTGAGTCCAGCAGTCTGCTCTTACATGGACCCAAACCCAGGCCCCAGACTTGCAGAGCTCAGACAAAGGAAATGGCAATCAAATTTTGCCCTGGATCAGACCACTCTGGGAGCATTGAAAGCTTGCAGGAAGTAATCCTGCCCCAGAGATTCTGGAATAATACACCTATTCAATACGCCAAGAAAGCAGCAACAGGACCAGTCCAGAGCTTCACCGAAGAAATGTGGCAAAGCCCAGCCCTATCATCAAGACCAAAGTCAAAAAGTAGGCTGCAAGAATGAGCAAACCAAAAAAGTAATTCCACTATGATCACAGAGCTATTTTGGTGGTGGGAACATTCAAGACACAAAGGCAGAAGAAGATAATGACCTCAAAACATCTACAAACAATGCCTCAGAGAAAAACACAAGCTGGGCACAAACTGAACTAGAATTCCTAAAGACAATGGACAGAAGTTTTTTTTTTTTAAAGAGTTAAATTTTTTAAATGAACTAAATGAGAATGCTTGAGGAAAAATGAAAAATGAAGTAAGAGCTACGGAAGAAAAATTGGAAAGGGAATTAATATCTTGACACAAAGAGGCACAAAACTTTTCCTAAAGAACACACTCCCTAAAAATCAGAATGTACCAAATAGAAGCAAATGACTCCACTAGACCATAAGAAATATTAAAGTAAAGTCAAAAGGCTAAAAAATTGTAGAAAATGTGAGGTATCGCATAGCAAAAACAACTGAAGGGCAAAATGGTTTAAGAAAAAAAAATAATCGTTGGACAATTTGAATGCTAGAATTAAAATAAAAAGCCTAGACACCATATTTCAAGAAATCTTAAAACTACTTAGATTTCTTAGGACCAGAGGGCAAAAACCAGTCACTTTCTGAAAGAAATCTTAAAATAAAAATTCACAAGAACATCATAACCAGGAGTTCAAAGAAAAAAAAAATACTACAAGCAGCCTGAAAGAAAAAATTGAAGTACCAAGGAGCCACAGCTGGAATCCCCCATGACTCAGAATCTCCCACAACTATAAAGGAGGGGAGAACTTAGGATATACTATTCCAGATGGCAAATAATATGGGCTTATAGTCAAGAATAACTTACACAGTAAGATTGAGTATAATGTTTCAGGGGGAAAAGTGGATCTTTAATGAAATAGAGGATTTCCCAGCATTCCTATTGAAAAGAACAGATAGCTGTAGAAACTTGGAAGTTCAAACACAAAAGTGAAGAAAAATATAAAAAGGTAAATATAAATGGATAGTGATAAAGGACTAGAACAAATTGCTGACATCCAAATATGGGGATTTATATGTATCCCCTGAACCCTATCAACACTGGGGTTCAAAAAGGGAGTCCAATGAAACAAAGACAGGGAGTGATTCTGTTATGTCTTGATGATCTTAAGAAAAGAATGGAAGGAGATGGGGAGGAATACATTAAGGAGAGGGCAGAAAAGTTAGGGAAAATTATCCCACATAATCACAGTACACAAGTAGAATCTTTACAAATAAGAAGGAGGCAGTGAGGGGAGGAGGGGCTGACACCTGAACCTCACTCTCATCTTCAAAGTTGATTCAAAGTTGAGTTTAGAAATACATTTAACTCAACAGGGAAATAGGAAGGGAAAGGGAGGAGAAGGAGGAATTAGAAAGAAGGAATATTAAAGGAAGAATTTGTCCTAAGCAAAATAGATTACAAGGATATATAAACATATTTATAGTTCTTTTTGAGGTGGCAAAGAATGAAAATCTAAGGGATCCCCATAAATTAGGAAATAGATTAACAAATTATGCAATACAAATGTGATGGAATACCAGTATGTTGTAAGAAATAATGAAGGACACAGTCTCAGAGAAACCTAGGAAGATCTGTATCAATTGATACCGAGTGAAGTGAACAGAACCAGGAGAACAATTTAAACGATGATAGGAATAAGACAAAGGTAAACAACTTTGAAAAAATTAGGAACTCTTAGTGTAATTACCGACAATAATTTCAGAGAACTAATGATGAAACACGTTATCTACTTCCTAATAGAGAGATGAAGAAATTAGGATGTAGAATGCTCAATTTTTTTTTTTTTTTTGCAGAGGGAAAGGCAGGGCAATTGGTATTAAGTGACTTTCCCAAGGTCACACAGCTAGTGTGTCAAATGTCTGAGGCCGGATTTGAACTCATGTCCTCCTGACTCCAGGGCTGGTGCTATACTCACTGCACCACCTAGCTGCCCGCCCCCCAATTTTTTTAAATGCGGCCAATGCGGGGATTTGTTTTGATGGACAATACATTTTTAATGGATTTTATTTTTCTTATCTTCTCAATGAGACTCATAGGGTGAGATGACATATTTTTAAATTTAAAAAATTAATTTAAATTTTTAATTTTTTTAAATACACTCTAAACCCCAGGATAAAAGTTTTGTATTTTATGTTAGCTTGGAATTATCTGCACTTCCTTACTATAACCATGAATATCTCAGTATTATCTTATATATAATGAGAATAAATTAGGATCTCTGTGCACCTCTAGCTACCAAGAAAACATCCAAAGGAGGTTATTTCCTTGTATGAGCATTGATCATTTTTTGATAGTAGCTTAAACACAAAGTGTTTCAACATTCAGAAGATACACAATTTACTCATGAACAAGATAACAGAGAAATATTTGTTTAATTTTCCTAGGATTATTGTTGGAAGGAACCTTAGATGCCACCTAGTCTGCCCCTCATGCCATTTTTACAATTGAGGAAACTGAGGTTCAAAGAGCAATAATGACTTCCCCAGGCTCACACACCTAGTATATGTCGGAGGTAGGATTTGAAACCAGATTTTCCTAATTTCAAGTCTAATATTCTTTTTGTTTTTTTTTTTAAATCCAAACCCCCAAGGGAAAATAAAGACAGAATATAGCCAAGGTACATCGATCACCCTTCCACTTGGAAAACAGGGGTAGATTTATTTACTGGTTGTTGTCCTTCATTCTCAAAGAAGACCAAAATGACATCACTATATTGGGGTCAAGATACAGTGTGTATGACTGTGGCTGATCAAACCAATAAAAGTTTGGAAGGCTCTACCACAGGTTGGGCACAAATAATCCATATGAATATGTGGAGTGGAAATGTCTCTAAATTTGCACGTCTCATGTTTTGAGATACTGCAATTCTTCTTTGTTCTTGTAGTACAGAACCTTCTTTCATATAGGCATGCCATGCCGAGCAATCTTATAGCCAGTGTCTCACATGTCTCACAATTGATTCTGAAATTTTTCAGGGAGACCATGAGAGTATCTTTGTACTGCTTCTTCTGATCTCCATGTGAGAACTTGCCTTGTGTGAATTTTTTGTAAAACAGTCTTTTAGAAAAACATACTTTTGGCATTCAAACAACATGGCCAGCCCATCATAGTTGTGCTCTCTGCAGTAGAGTCTGAATGATTGTCAGCTCAGCTCAAGAAAGGACCTCAGTGCCTGGTACCTTATCTTGTCAGGTGATCATCAGAATCTTCCTAAAACAATTCAAATGGAAGTGTTTCAGTTTCCTCCTCATATGGTACTGATAGACCTTCCAGGTTTCATGGACATAAAACAATGAGGTCAGCATAATGGCTCTTCAATTTGGTAGGCAATCTAATATCTCCTTTCCCACATTTTCCTTTGGAAACTCCGAAACACTGAGCTAGCTCTGGCAATGAACATGTCAACGTCACCTATATGGACGTCCCTGGAAAGTATGCTTCAAAGGTAAGTGAACTTATCCACAGCCATTCAGAATTGCTTCATTTGTTGTAACCAATGGTTTTATGTATAGCTGGTGTGGTGCTGGCTGGTAGAGAAGCTGTTTTGTTAGTGTTAATTGTTAGGCCAAAATTAGCACAAAACAACAGAGAACGTTTCTGTACTCCGAGCCTCAGAGGCTACATTGAGTGCACAATCATCTGCAAACAAAAAGTCAAAGACCAACTCCCTTCACTTTAGTCTTGGCTTGTAGCCTTTCCAAGTTAAATAATTTACTCTCAGTGCGGTAGCTGACCTTGATGCTGTTTTCATTCTAGTTGAAGAACATCACAGAAACAACATCAACAACATCACAGAAAATATATTTAAAAAAAAACATATAAGCGAGTACACAGCTCTGCTTCATTCCGTTGGTGACAGGGAAAGTGCAAGAGCATTGTTCATTATCCAGAACCCGGGCAAGAATGTCATAATGAAACTGACATACAATTCTGATGAACTTCTCTGGGCGGCCAAATTTTGCTATAATTTTCTACAAGCCCTCAAAACATAGTTTTAAAGGTCTTGGTCAGATCAATGAATGTTGTATACAGACCTCCATTTTGTTCCTGGCATCAGCAAACACCATATCAACCATTCCTCAGCCCTTTCTGAAGCCACACTGGCTCTCAGACAGATGTCCATCTTCCAGGTGACGAATCAGTCTATTAAGGAGGACTCTGGCAAGACAGAGAGAACCCCCCCCCCCAACCCAGTGATTGTCACAGGACAACCTACTTCACTTTCTTTTATAGAGATGGGCATCCTGGAACTTCTGAGGGATAACCTCCTATTGCCATATAACCCAGAAAATTTATATCAGTTTTTGTATGAGCAGTGGACCCAATGCCTTGTAAATATCAACTGGAAGAGAATCAGCACCAGGCACTTTGCCACCTGAGAGCAGCCTAATGGCTCCTAATGGCATTCCAAACCTCTGCTTCAGCTGGAAGTTTGGCTAAAGAAAGACTGACTTCAACCTGAGGTATACAGTCAATGGCTTCAGTGTTGATTGATGATGGTCTGTTGAGAACACTATGGAAGTGTTCCGCCTATCTCTCCAGGGTCATTTCTTTATCATTAATCAACATGGTTCCATCAGCACTTGAGTAGTTGAGATGCACCATAGGTTTCTGACCCATAAATAGCCTTCAGGGCATCATAAAAGCACTTTGGCTTGTCACTATCAGCATAAAATTGAATTTCATCTGCCTTCTTACTGAGCCGAGAATCCTGCATCTCTCTAAGCTTCACTAGCACTTTACTTTTGATGGAGTTAAACATTGACTTCTTAGAGATGGATGAACTATCTTACTGGGAAACTCTCATTTATCGTTTAGCAGCTTCTCAATTTCCCCATCATTTTCATCGACACAATCTTGATGTTTGCCGGTGCTCTGGCTGCAGTGAGTAAATATAGTGCTGTACACCAAACCTCTAAAAGGCGCCTGCTTCTTTTTTGTTCTGCTATTGCTATCTATGTGTTGAGTCAGCTTTCCCTCCAAGTTAGAAATGAACTCTTCCCACTCAGAGAGGCACTGGAATCTGCTAACATTAAGCTTCTGATAGCTGTCTTGACTTGGGGGCACAACTTTTGTTTAATATACATGTTTAGCTTAGAGAGGTTAAGTCTATGATCAGTGCAGCATTCTGCCACACATAGCCTTTATCACTCTCACATCTTGACAGTCTCTTCCCCTTAAAATGACAATCTATTAAATGCCAACGTTTGCTGTGAGGATGCATCCACAAAGTTTTATTGCATTTAGGTAAGTGGAAGACAGTATTGCTGATGAGGTCACGAGATGCACAAGTCTTCAGTAGTAAGTAACTGTTGCTCTTGCTGTTTCCAACTCCATTCCTCCCAAGGACTCCCTGCCATGTCTGATATGTGCCTACTCTGGCTTTAAAGTCACACAGAATAATAAGTTTTTCCTCTTTTGGCAAATTGATGATGAGGGTAGCCAGATCTTCACAAAATTTTTCCTTTACCTCATCAGGGTTTGTCATGGTAGGAGTATACATGCTGATAATGGTGGCGCGGCACTTTCCTGCAAGTGGCAATTGTGTTTTCATGAGTCAGTCATTCACTCCAATTGGTAAGCATACAAGCTTGTTGACTAGATTAGTTTTGGTTGCAAAACCTATGACAGCTTCATGGAGTTTCCCATCACTGCAGCCATTCCAGAAAAACATCCAACTTGGGTAAGCTGGCCTTCATCTGCCAGCTTTGTTTAACTCAGGGCTACTATTTAGATGCAATACCTACTGAGTTCTCTCACAAGAGAGAACAAGAGCTATTCATCTTTCAGATCTACTGGTTTCATGTTGTCTACAAGTGTGCAGACATTTCATGTACCAATGGTGAATGGAATCATCTTCACAAAAGTTTTCATACTTTTTTTTGTGTTTCAACTACAGGATAGGATCCCTGCCCACCATGGCAATCAGGTCAGGGTTGGTTAAAGCAGACAATTTGGGGGGGCACCTTTTGTAGCCCCTTCCTCAAGCCAAGAGGTGAGCAAAGTGGTCCTTCAAAAAGGCTGCTCAGACACCTAGGGGGCTGCTGAATCCCACTGATACTTCAGTCCAGTGAGATGACCCTATGTCCTAGGCCTCCTGTGTGTGTAAGGTTGTGACTACAGTTCCCAATGTATATATGCCTGCTTCATCATCACTTATCTGTTGCCACAGGACTTTGAGGTAGGTAAAAATGGTAATTGGTGATGTCTTTTGATTCATGCATAAATTCGATTTAAGTGAGTAAAATTGCACAAAGTTGTTGGCCCCACTCTCTTCCCGAGTAATCTGTACCCAGTCAGAAGACAAATGTCGAGATGACTGCCAAGGGCCTGGGATGAGTGGATGATCTTGGCATCTTCTATGTCTAACCAAACCCTAAGCACTCTACAGCACCTGCTTTAGCTGCCTTCATGGACATTGGAATAAATTGTTCTCATCCATCCATTCTTCTGGGAGAAGTCTTCATATGCTTGAGGCAGACACCTCCCTAACTCACTGACAGGTCTGAGACCCCTCAGTTACCCTCAGCCTGGTTTAGCCCACCTACCAAAACATTTTACCAGGGTGTGGCTGCTGATCATGCTATAGCTTCTTGGAGCCACAAGTGAGAGTAAGATAAATCAGGTGGACACCAAAGGTGGAAAGCAGCCCTCATACCAGGGGTACTAATTTTCCCTGAACACCCTGTCCCCCAAGCTGGTTGGGGCTGATTTACTATTAAGTATGTAAGCTATAAGTTTTCAAAAGAAGAAATGCAAACTGTCAGTAATCACATAAAAGAATGTTCTAAATCATTAATAATAAAAAAAACAACTCTATGGCTTGGAAAGATGAAAAAAAGACCAAAATGATAAATGTTAGAGGGTCTGAGAAAGATAGTATATCTAGACATAGTATAGATCTCTACTCATACTTTTAGCTGACTTACTCCCAATCAGCCCAGGGAAGTGCCACCACTATTTTGGTACAAATTAAATTTTCTGTCTGAGTTATAGAGATAATACTGGTATGGGGTTGGGGGAAGGAGAGGGAAGATTACTACTACTATTTACTCCTCTACATTCTGAATCTCCAACAGTTACATGCAGTCCATCAAAATGATCTCAGTAACTAAAACTTTTCTTAATTACTTAATGATATTGCAAAAGCATCATAGTCACATATATCCAGTCAAATGAAAAAGCAACAATAATCAAACGCCACAACTACTTTATTACAGGAAAATTTAAGAATAATTAAAATATGACAGTCCACCCATAAACCTGGATCATGCTCTCCCAATAAATTTGTCCTTGAGGAAGAGTGGGCACATACTTATAGAAACTTTAAAATGAGATCCATAAATGAGGAAATCCGTTGGCCTAGAGTAAGTTGCAACCCTGGACTACAAGATTTGATTTCCTTGGTTCCTGCAGGAACAATTTGTACCACATGAAGCTGCTTTTCTCCTAGCTACTACCCTTCTTACAACTTTTCTCCTGGACAAAGCTGCTACTTTTCTGCTCCCAAGGCAATGAATCAATGCCAACTTCTTTTCACTCACTCCTATCACCACAAAGATAATGGACTAGGGCCATGGATATATAATGAAGCAGATGTTGTCAAACATTGCCAATATGCTGGATTGTTTTGCTTAACTGAACTTCTTTGTTACAAAGGAGGATTATACTAGAGTGTGAAGTGGGGAAGTCATTTGGAAGTGACAAAAATTTTTTTTAGAGATGTATCAAAGAAACTTGTTTTTTAAAAGAAAGGTTAGATTACCTTAATCTTATAGAGTTCATAGCAATTATATCTACTAATTAAAAATGGTTACTTGGAGACACACTCAATGTCCCTTAGAAGAATTAAGAGAATAAAAGCAACTGAGTCATTGTCAAATAAAAATTGGGGCACTCCTGAGCTTCTGAAATCACCCAAAGAATGAAGGTACACACCATCACTGAAATGGTAGCTTTTGAACATTACTACTGAGACAGCTGGAATTCTTAATAGAAATTTCAGGAAGCCCAGAGGCTTCCTGACTCATATGTAAATTGGAAGGAAAAATCTGCTATTTTCTGCATGAAAAGTGACTATTTTTATGACTTATTATTAGTTAACCTTGGGCAGGGCTGCCCCTGTGGTAGTGTGGGGCTCTAGGAAAATCACAGCATGCCAATTTACTCATGTAAAATTGGGTTATGGTGAACACCATGAGTATCTGTAGCCTTCGGGTTCTCTATTGATAGCATCCAGTTGTAAATTGCAGTGTAGTTTTATGAAATTGTATTTTATATATAAGGAAATTCATGTAAGAACAACAAAACCAATCGATCGAAATGAAAGTTGGGCTATCTGCATTCCAAAATATATCTTCTCCTCTGCATTACATTAGTTAATCAGGGTAAGGTAAGTAGTTAAGACAGGTCACAGTCATTGAAAGTTCACCCTGAATATGTCTGGGAATGGGTCAGTGGTCCTTGAATTAGTTAGTTAGCTAGGCCCATAGTTACATTGCCATAGTGAGGTATCATGGGGGAGAGACAGGAGTTAGCAAATGCTAGGCAAATTTGAGCTTTCTCCCACACACCCCTTGACCATTATCTTTCCTCAGACCCCAGTGGAAACATCCATACACCCTGGGCTCAAAAGCCTTGGGAATACCAACGCTTTTAGTTCTGGGAAACAACCCCCTTTGGGATGTGATATGATTTTTATCAGTGTAAATGACATTAAAGATAAGCAATTATTATCTACTTTGCCACTGTACCCTCAAGACTAGTGCATTAAAAATAGGACGTTAATTCCATTTTGCCTTTATTTGCCATTTTGTGAAGTTAAGTCGTAACTTCTTGAAAGTCACCTGGTCATGGGAAAGTTGCAAGACAGAAAAGTCACAAGACTACTTGCTCCTTTACCTCAGTGTCTCCCAATCCCCTCCAACAATAAGAAACCAGCTATCTCCATCCCTACAATCCTGTTTTTCCACTCCCTTCAATTATATAGGAGCTACAGAAACCCACATTTGGTTCCTTATGATAGTGAGAGCCTTAAACCCGATTTGTTTCTGAAACCACAATCATTGTTAGAAAAATAATTGTCTGGATATCTGATCTACTCTATGTCTTTATTACGCCATAACTACTATGGTGACCACAAAGGGACTGAGACTGTGAGTCTCCATGTGATGACCAAACCTTTACTGAAGGAACAACCTAGGGCACTCAGATAAGTTTTCTACTGATGAGCTTCCTTGGCAAAGAACCACCCATGGCCAGACCTCCACATGCCCTCAGATCATATCCAGATCATATCCTTAGATATGAGTGGTCCCTGACAAAGGTATCATACATACCAGCTCTAATAAGCCAACCACTAGCCTACTAGGGAAGTTCTTATTGGCCTGGGATCAGGGGAAGCTTCCTATTCAGAAGGAGATGACTAAAAATAGAGCTCTCAAATTATGCAAAAACTCGTCTAAGGTATATAAGAATCTCAATAGGCTCCAAATTTGGCCTGAAGAAGGGACTCTAAATAACTGCAAATTAAAGGCTTTGAGATGGCTTTTAGAAAATTGTGTACAGTGACTTTTTGTTTAAAGTTTCAGTGGGAAACAAGAAGGAAAAACTTCACCAGAAAGCCCATCTAAACGTCTATTTTGTATTGTCTGTATTTTATGTCTTGGTAAATCAAACTGCCTTCTTCCTATGCCTCAATCAGCCAAAGGAACAAGAGTGCAAGGAGTGGAAACTTTTCTTTTCTTTTTTTTTAAAATGTTCACATTAGTCATTTAGTAAAGAATTATAACCAATAGGAGGAACCAAAAGAAAGAAGAAAGAAAACAGAGAGGGAGGGAAGGAGCGAGGGAGGGAGGGAGGGGGAGAACAAATAGTATGTTTTAATCTGTGTTCAGTCTCCATAGTTCTTTTTCTGGATGTGGATAGCATTTTCCAACATGAGTTTTTTGGAGTTATCTTAGACCCTTGTATTGCTGAAAAGAGCTAAATCTATCAAAGTTAGTCATCACACAATGTTGCCGCTACTGTATACAGTGTTCTCTTGGTTTTGCTCACTTCACTCAGCATCAGTTCATGTAGGTCTCTCCAGGTTTTTATGAAATCTGCCTGCTCATCATTTCTTATAGTACAATAGTATTCCATTACATTCATATACCACAACTTGCTCAGCCATTCCACAATTGACAGGCATCCCGTCAATTTCCAATTCTTAGCCACCACAAAAAGAACTGCTATAAATATTTTTGTACATGTGGGTCCTTTTACCATTTGGATGATCTCTTTGGGATACAGACCTAAAAGTGGTATTTCTGGGTCAAAGGGGATGCACAGTTTTATAGCTCTTTGAACATAGTTCCAAAATGCTCTCCAGAATGGTTGAATCAGTTCACAACTCTAACAACAATGCATTAGTTCTAATTTTCCCACATCTTCTCCAACATTTATCATGGGTGAAAACTTTTCTAAGGAACTTCAAAAATCCTCAGAAGGTTCAAAATTATAGATTTAAAGACAGATAAGAAGGTAATCTTTTCCTCTAGTCTACAGATATTCCAGACATTGTAAACTAAGTTTCTGATTGAAATGTATGTTTTCTACCATAAATTTCCAAATTGTAGTTTGAATATTTTATAAATGCTGAAATATCTTAGTGAGTTTTAGGGTACCATTCCATAGAATTTGTTTCAAGGAAAAATAAGCAATAAGATAAGATGGACTTAAGAAAGTAGTGAAGGTAAAGAGAAGTAAGGAATCAGAGTATAAAATCAAAGGTTGGTTTCAAAGTTGTTAAGCTTTAACCAAAGACCATCGGAGGGATAGAAAAGGAAAAGGAAGAAAGAAAGTTTAAGCAAGTAGGGATGGGGCAAAAATGGGAAGAAAAACCAAAGCAAGTTAAAGTCTGTTTGCAGTAACAGTGTGAATAGGGGAGTGGAGAGGATTGAAAATAAAGGGTTTGGAGTTTTTGGAAAGAGGTTTGACAGGGGTTTGATCCTATTGAGATAAGAATAATTCGAGAAACTTTTATAGAAATGTGTATTCACATTTTCAGACAAACAATATTCTATCAAATTATACCACTTACCAAATGAAAACTCCTAGACGTAAATTTACAACATGAAATTATTTGAGAAGTCCTGCTAATACTGTCTTTGGAGGAACATTTAGAAGACATGTTCCAATCTTTAGGTTCCAATCCCAAGTTCTGAAGCAGAAGGATGGGAATGTGAGGCTGAGGGTTTCCTGGGATTAAAACTGCCAGGCCTGGAATCAGGAATATTCATCTTCCCAAGTTCTATTCTGACCTCAGACACTTACTTACTAGCTGTGTGCTCTGGGCAAGTCACTTAACTCTGTTTGCCACAGCTTTTTCATCTGTAAAATGAATTGGAAAAGGAAATGGTAAACCATTCCAGTATCTTTGCCAAGAAAATCCCAAATGAGGTCACAAAAAGTTGGACAAGACTAATCAAGTAAACAACAAGAACAACATACATATATATAGATAGATATAGATATGCATATATCTATATATCTATATCTATCTATCTATGTATATATATATATATATCTCATTGGTTTCCAAATGTTTATAAAAGGTATATAGGCCTTGAATATATCTTAGTAACAAGTTCTCAAAATTGGATTAAGGATTTTACAGATAAAATTTCATGATAATTGTAAAGAAAATGAAATCATTTTCCCATTTTGAAATCTCTGTCTGATAACTTTAAGAGACAGAAGGCCTCATTTTCCAAGTCCTAGGCCTTCACAGATTTTATTTTTTAAGATTCTTCTTTCAGCCTCATGATGACAGTGTCCCTATCAAATACAGGGTTTAGGTAAAGATAGAAACAGCAAGTGGTATGTGAAAACTGAAATTCTCTGAGGCTTCATGTGAATTATGGGTTCCTAATTTGATATTCTTTTTGTAGCTCTGTTGTTAGTAGGATTGGAACCATAAGGCTTGAACTAGTTTTCACCAAGTGAACTCGTTATTGGAAAACCAAATTTAGGAGATTGCACTAAATTGTATTGGGTCTTGTTGATGTTAGATTTGAGCAGAATCACCTAAGACTATCTACCTGCAAGTGGCTAGGAGGAGCCCCCTTCAGAACTGCCCTGAGAATGAGATGTATTCCAGAAGGTCCAAGGGAAAATGTTTCCAGGAACCAGACAATGAATGACCCAGAACGTCTGGTTCTCAGGATGCAATGTGCTGATTAGATGGACAATGGGAATGGGTTACCAGGTTACAAGGAGACTTGATGTTGTATAATATTAATGATCGCTATATTGTAGTGCTTCAGCTTTTGGTTTCCTGACGATCTATGCTTGCTGAGTTTTCTGGGTTACCATGGTGACATGTAAATCTCCCCTCTCAGATTAGTCCATGGTAAGTCCTCTAAGTAGTTTGATTTGTAGCCTGCCTTAGCTTACCTATAGAGTCGATTTAACAAGGTTCATCTCCTTAGGGGATATATGAGACTATGACTCCGCTTGTACTCCCTGTGCCTCCCACCCCATCCCTTTGATGCTCCTTAAGGTTGATTATCATTCTGCCCAGAAATCTCTAATACATAAAGTGTTTAAATAAGTGATCCTGGCAATTGAGAACCCCAGGATCAAAGTGGGGGAATGTTACGTTAAAAATTACACGAGTGACTAGTTTGCCTTTATCTATCATTTTAGGAAGTTAAGTTCCGACTTTTTGTAAGTCACTTGATCATGGGAAAATCACAAAACAGTAAGGGTGCAAGAGTACTCCCCACCTCTCACCTCAGTGTCTCCTGATCCCCTCCACCAATAAGAAATCAAGTGTCTCAATCTCTACAATCCTGTTTTTCCACTTCTTTCAATTTTATAATAAATGTAGAAACCAAGGTTCTGGGTACTTATGCTACCTAGAGCCTGGAACCCAGTTTGTTTCTAAAACTGCATGCATTACTAAATAAACGGTTGTATGGATATTAACCACTTGGTGTCTCTATTCTACCATAACAGGTCCATAGGACCATCTGACTTGCAGATAAAACCTACCATATGTGTTGTTTTCTACATGAGAATGTGAGGTGCTTAAGAACACGGACTATCTTACTTTTCTATTTGTATCTCCAGCACATAGTGTAATGCTTTACACACAATAAAGCATTTAATAATTATTTTTTATGGATGCATTCATTCACTCATTTATTCACCAATGAAAGTGGCAAAGGCCCTGCCACCATGAAAGAATATAAGCTTGGGCTGGTTCCTCAAGTGAGACAATACAGAGTGGTTGACCCTTAATCCTCACCCCACCATGGGGTATTATCCTGGTCTTTTTCTGTGTGGACCTTCCTGCAGCTTTGGACATTCCCCCCATGATTTGATCCATAACATTCTGCCCTAGGGATCTTTGCCTTTGGGAATTTTTAGCTTTGTCTTCAGCTGGCCCTATTGACCTACTTGGATCTCTTTTATGGACTATGCCGTTGCCCTCAAGGTATAACATTTCTTTGTATACCTATTACTTTCCAGCGTGCATTAGACTCTTGCTTCCCTGCATCTGTCATCCACAGAGCATGGGAGCTAGGCAAAAAGAATCCCTTTCTGTCTATACTTGCAAATGAAACAGGACTGACTTTCACTTGGGGGCTGTTAGGCAACATAGGTCATAAGACAAAGTATGAGAGAGCTGTTAGAAGGGACAAGTATGAACTGGGTTAAGACTCCAAATGACACGAGTTAGTGGAATAGTGTTAGTCACAAGGAGATGAGCTTTGCTCACTGACCCAACAGTCACATGTCTCTTTTATGTGAGTGCCAGTCCCACTCACTGGAGAGTTTTAAGAGTCAAGGTTATTGAACCCATGCAATGCCCATATTTACTTCCAGTTCTGTCCTTAGCAGAGTATCTGGCACTTAGTAAGTACTTAATAAATGCTTATTCATTAATCATTCATTCATTCCTCAAGCTGAGGATAAATCTTTGGGAAACTGAAGTTTTATTTTCCAATAGCTCGAACACTCTCAAAAATGGATTCTCCACTCTCACCCTCTTCCAATGTAAATAGAATCCACCATTAAAAGCCTGCTCTGATGGCCTAAGGCAGGAATTCCTAACCTGGAGACTGAACTTTTTAAAAATATAATTTGATAACTGTATTTCAATATAATTGGTTTCTTTCATAAGCCTTATATTTTATTTTATGCATTGAAACACATTATTCAAGATGCTTTCTTTGAAACATCTCTGCTCTTCAAAAAACAAAACTCTTTAAATAAAAAATAGGTATTTTCCATCAAGGGATTGTGAATTGCTTGACGAAATCTTTTGACTGCTTCTCTTACTCAATCCTTCAATTGTAATATGCTTTAGCCTAATCATACCCACTATGCAGCTCTCCAAATCTTAAAAGTTACAACGTGTTTCATAAAATGCCTCTTTTTGGTTAAAAAAATGATAGGTGAAAGTTCAACAATCCAATGATTTTTGGCAAAGATGCATAAATGAGAGTGATGTTAAATTACTGTAGCATTAAGGAAGAATCCTTTTGTAGATAGTTATCCCCCCCTCAACTCTTCTGAGTGATGGTAGATCTCATCTATAACACACAAAGGGGTTGAGGAACACCTTTTATTCTTCCTATGATGTGCAGGTGGACGGGCAGCCCACGAAGCTAATCTATTAGTACGTGTATCTTAGACACTGAAAATATACCCAAAATGAACAGAAGAAGAATCATCTAGATTTCCTGTGGGACAGTGCATAGTTCTTTTATGGATCTAAAGATACTGTCGGAAACAAAAGCCCACTTTCTTAATACCAATATTCTTCCAGTGATGTTACTGGACTATGAACCATGGAATGCCACATTCTCCAAAGAAAAGGAATCAAGCATCATCCAAAAGTGGGGTGCATGGTGGGTGTGAGGAGGCTGAAACAATAAAAATGAGGGGCTGTGTAGGAGAAGTACAAAGGATTTCATCAGAGAAATGTATGTTTAGGGGAAAAGATAAGCTGATACATAGGAAGAGTGGGGAATGATAACAGGACAGCTCATGTTCCACTGGCAAAGGATCCAAGGGTTCTTAATCTGGAGCCTGAGGAATACACACACACGCGCACACACACACACACGCGCGCACACACACACACACGCGTATATTTTATATTATATATTATATATATAATACATACATTATATATAATATATAATATATTATATTATATATTACATATATACATACATATACACACATACTACATATAATTTACATGTATACACATATGTGTATAGATAGATAACTGTTTCAATAAAGTTGCATTCCTTTGTAGAACTATTTATTTGATTTTATTGCATTAAAAAAATTATTTTGAGAAAGGGCCCATGGGCTTCCTTAGACAGCCAAAGAGGCTCATGATACAAAAAAAGTTCAGAACTCTTGATCTAGAAGGTGCACAGAATATTGGGCAGACCCTTTTCTTGTGGTTTTTCAGAAGAGACAAGAATCATACCAACCTCTTGTACTGCTTGCATTGTTCATAGGGGGTTTTTTTGTGTGGAATGCAATCTTTTGCATAGAAAAGTGCTATATCGAAGTGGCAAAATTTGAAAAATAATTTTGGATTTAGTCAGAGGACCTGGGTTCAAATTCAGATTCTGTCACTTTGTACTTATGTGTCCTGGGAAAATCAATTAGCCTCTCTGGGCTTCAGTTTCCTCATTTATAAAATGAAGAAGTCCAACAAGATGGCCTTTTAGGTCCCTTTTGTCTCCTGGCTTCCTTCAAAACTTACTTCAGATCCCATCTTCTAAAGAAGGCCTTTCTCCTCCCTTCTTCTTCCTTCCCTCTGAGACTACCTTCCATTTACACAGTACAGGATCTTGGGAAGATATGATTATTTGCATGCTGTCTTCTTCATTAGAATGTGATCTTTCTAAGGACAGAATTATGGTTTTACCTTCTTTTTATCCTCAAAGACTTAATATAGTGCCTGGCACATAGTAGGCTCTTAGTAAATGAATATTGACTAACTGATTGATCTTTAAATGCTTTAATAGTTATTAACTTGTATTCATTACAGCAAATGACTATGATTGCTTCCCTCAGTGGTTAGTTGTCAGTGTATGCTAAACTACCTTTGTGTTATATACTCTCTGGGGTCCATGGACTCAACCCTTTTATTACCCAGAAAGATCTCAAATTTGGTGCTTCTCCTTTGAAACTTCAACTTTCCTACTGCTTCCTCTCACATTCAACAAAGATACCGAATCTGCTCTTCACCCTCATCCCGGTTTCCAGACTACTCAATTGTTTCCCACATAATCCTTTGTAGCTACACTGTACATAGGGTCATTTCACTTTTTTCCTCATTAATAAGGATCCCTCTTCTATGTGACTAGGCTTGAACCATATCAACCAGAGCAGTTTTGGAATCATGGATCAATTCAAATGCAGCAGGGCAAGGAGGCTCTGGCTATGTAGTATACTCCATCACAAAAGGGCAGCTTTGACTAAGAAGTTGAGAGATGAAATGGAAATTCTCAATTCACCAATGCCTATTCTTTCCCCTCTATAGTGTGTCATTTTTGACTATGTGCTGGCTTCCTCAGCTTTAGACTCCTGAAAGGCAAAATAAAATAAAATAAAACCCTCTCCCACCTCCTCCATAGTATTTGGATTTAGTGGCTACAGACATTCTGATCTAACAAAGTAGACTATTCCTTTGAATCACAATGCTAACCCCATCCTCTTTTCCTACTAGAGTTCTTTCCAAATGTGCACTTGCCTAAAAAACTATTTTATGGAGAATTCACACAGGGCAAACGCTCTCATGGTGGTCAGAAGAAGACATACAAGCACACTCTCAAGGTCTCTCTTAAGAACTTTGGAATTGATTATGTGACATGGGAGACACTGGCACAGAGGACTGCCCAGCATGGCATGCTCTCATCAGAGAGGGTGCTGTGCTCTATGAGCAAAACAGAATTGAAGCTGCTCAAAAGAAATGTGAAATATGCAAATTTAGAGAATCCACCCCAAATGTTCACATGGATTATTTGTGCCCGACCTGCAGTAGAGCATTCAGAGCTCACATTGGTCTGATCAGCCACAGTCTGAAACACTGAAATTTAACTCTAGCATAGTGATGTCATTTTGGTCCTCTTCCAGAATGAAGGGCAACAACCAATCTTTCCCTCAGGGCCTATTAATTGTCCTTAATTACTACCACATATTGACTCCATTCACAGAATTATAGGATTGAATTACAAAGAACCTCAGAGATCATCTAACCCCACTACCCTATTTTATTAATGGAGATCGATGTCAACTCTCTGACATTATACAAATCCCCTCTTTTTGAAGGAGGGGATTTGACCAGAGTCTTTGACTCTAAACCCAGTGCCTGTTTTACCACACCACACTTTCTACACACACACACACACACACACACACACACACACCACACCACACCTAGGGGAAGAAGATGTTATAGAATCATTCCTAGAAGACCTTCTTGGCTTTTGCTCCTAGGCTGTAGAAAGTTCCTGGTAGAAGATGAGGCACAGGGGCAGAGCCAAGATGGCAGCTGGAAAGCAGGGACTGGCATGAGCTCCCTCCCAGGTCCCTCCAAAAACCTATAAAAAATGGCTCTGAACCAATTCTAGAGCTGCAGGACACACAAAATAGCAGAGGGAAGCAGGGCTGCAGCCCAGGACAGCCTGGATGACCACGGGGTAAGGTCTATCTCAATGACCGGGGAGCAGAGCAGAGCCCAGCGTGGGCGGCGCGGACCAACCAGACCAGGAGCCGGGTGGAGCGTACCCTAGCACCCTGAATCAGTGAGCTGTGGCAGTTACCAGACTTCTCAACCCACAAACACCAAAGACAACAGAGAAGGTTAGTGGGAAAAGCTGCTGGGCACAGAGTGTAAAAAGGAGTTTGCGGTTTAGCCACCATCCCAAGAGCAGCAGAGGTGGGGCAGCTACAGAACTACACCTGCAGTTGCTTCAGGCCCCAGGCCTACCTGGTGGGAAGAATTAAGTGGCTGATCAGAGCAGGAGTGCAGAGCCTGCTGAAGATCTAAGTCCAGTCCAGGTTAGGGGTTCTTGGGGAAGGAGGAGTGCTGCTGTGGCAGAGCTGGCACATCCCCCCAGGCTTGGAACATAGAACTCTTTACTCTACAAGCAGTCATACCCAGCTGAAAAAGTCAAGGGTCAAGTAACTTGGCTGGGAACATGGCCAGGCAGCGAAAACACACCCAGATTCAGTCTCAGACTTTGGAATCTTTCTTTGGTGACAAAGAAGACCAAAACATACAGCCAGAAGAAGTCGACAAAGTCAAAGAACCTACAACAAAAGCCTCCAAGAAAAACATGAACTGGTCTCAGGCCATGGAAGAGCTCAAAATGGATTTGGAAAAGCAAGTTAGAGAAGTAGAGGAAAAATTGGGAAGAGAAATGAGAGTGATGCAAGAAAATCG
>CM053624.1:318175799-318223904 GCA_028646595.1 Phalanger gymnotis | reverse complement strand
GGAGGGGAGTGGGGTGACAGAAGGGAGGGCTGACTAGGGAACAGGGCAACCAGAATATATGCCATCTTGGAGTGGGGGGGAGGGTAGAAATGGGGAGAAAAGTTGTAATTCAAACTCTTGTGAAAATCAATGCTGAAAACTAATTATATTAAATTTAAAAAAGAATAAAAAAAGATGAGGCACAAAACAAAAATTCAAAATCCAGTATTTTAACTTGTCTACTGACGCCTTCAGAAACAAATTTTGTTCATCTTCCTTTCTCTCCTTTCAACACACTTATCTCTAGTCTCAAAGGAAGATAGGAATAACAGTGGTTGTAGTAGTAGTAGTAGTAATGATGATGATAATGATAGAATTTATATATAATACTTTAACATCTACAAAGAGCTTTATAGGTGTGATCTCATTTGATATACCCTTCATCTTTTCTAAAGCTAAGCACTCCATGTGTACTCTCAGTCCCATCCCACCATAACCTCATTTCCTCCAGCATCTGCTTCTTCATCATGTATTCTCTACCATCTACAATCAATTTCTTTCTTGGGCTCTTCTACATTGTCTCGACAAAAACAAACTTTTTCTTGGCCTTGCAGCACCCTCTAGTGACCATCGCAATTCTTTCTTTTCATTCTAGAACTTTTAGGGAAAAAAAATGATAGAGGAGAATCCACAGCCCTTCTCTCTCTCTCTGTTCTTTTTCTCAGAGACTTCATCAGCCTCAAGTGTTGATGACTCCTAAATCTACCTAGAATCATAAGATTTAAAGCTGGAAAGGGCATAAGAAATAGTCTAGTCCAATCCCTTCATTTTGAAGCAAAGGAGTTGGCTCAAAGTCAACAGTTATTAACAGATCCTCTAACAAATACATAATAATTTGACTAATTAGTTGATCTTTAAATGCTTTAATAGGTATTAATTTGTATTCATTACAAGGAAATGGCTATGATTGCATCCCTCAGTGGTTAGTTGTCAGTGTATGCTAAACTATCTTTGTGTTACACAGCTCTCTCGACCACGATACACCACATTTCTCACCCTGACCTCATATTCTAGTCCTATTTCCAACTGCCCACTGTAAGGAGCCCCGGTAGCCTCCCCACTTGACTAAATGAAGATGCCTCTGGGGAGGTTCAAATCTCCAGAGACATCCTGCAACTCTGTAAAGCTCTGTTTCATGCAGCCCAGGAGACTGAATAACAATTATTGGCCACTTCCCCAGGTATTCTTCTCCACCACAAATTAGCACCAGTCCCTGGTCTAGTCTCCCTACTTCTGCCCTTCCCTCACCATTCCTGCTCCTACTTGACCCAAATATGAACCCTATCAAAACTCCCTGGAATTTACCAGTTTCAGTAAGCCCAATTCTACCTATGGCCCCCATCCTCTGACTGCCCATTCTTATAATGAGTCTTTCCCTTCAACAAAGAAGCCTTGCTTTACTTTCACTCTACTGACTCTGCCTTATAATGTGTTCTATGTTTCTTATTCTGCACTTTGAAATCCGGCGCTTCATCAAGCTTCACTGCATTAAGATACCCACTGATCATTGTCTCTTTCAGACTCCATGGCTGCCTCAATGTCTACACATTTCAAATTAAACTCATTCCATTCCTCCTAAAACCAAGACCATAACCTATGTTCATCATCTATCAATGACGCAATCATTTTCCTGCTCACCCTGGCCTAAACATTGAAGTTTTTATTTCTGTCCTTTGCCCCATGACCTCATATCATATCCATTCCCAAGACCTGTCAATAGTCTCCCTTTGGAATGGCCAGTCTTCTTCTGCATGCCAAGTATTGTCAGCTCCAGGTCTCCATCATGCAATTTCTTTCAACAGACTTCTAACAAACTAGCCTCACCACTCGCCCCACTCCATCTTGTTTATTACACCCAGACTAATCTTCCCCAACTGTCATTTTCATTATTAATTTAATATTATTTTTCTTTCCTTGAACTTTAGCACTTGGTACTACTGTTTTGCATCCTATTTGTGGCTTTAATTATTGATATATGTGTTTTCACACATACATGTGACCCTGCTGCATCACATTGTTTCTGAGGGTATTGACCAGGTGTTGCAACAATTCAGCTAGCAGCTGCTGTAGGGGTGTAAGACCCACCAACAACCAGCATACAGAAAACTACCAACAGGTTCTTTTGATCTGCTTTACTAAGGAAAGTAACGTTAAGGGGTTAACAATCTCAGTTTAATCAAACATACAAATATCATTCACTTAGTTCAGGGGAAAAAGCCAGCACCCTGAACTTCAGAGCAAATACAAGTACAAATTACAAACATCAACAGACAGACCTTGTCTGATTCAAATCTCAATGCATAGTTACTAGGGTTTAACAAAGTCCAAATATCCAGGTTTACAAGCTGGGGGGCGGGGCTCTTAGCTACAGCTGCCCAGAGTTTCCACATCAGCACTCGGCCTAGAGTGAGATCCCCAAGCAAATAGCTCTGTTCTCTCTTTTCATACACTCTTTAGCCTTCATCAAACATCATCTGAGCCACCAGAACTCAGGCTCCTACTATAGGCTCTGGTCTTAGCAACTCCCTTAGGACCCAGAAGGCTTCATGCCCACATAGGCTTAGCACTTAGTAGATAGAGGTTTGGGCCTGGGGCTTTGCACCTAGTAGGGCTCAATCAAAGACATTTAATTAATCATTTTAAAACAGTAAGAAAACCCCACCTTAGTTGACATTACACCAGGTCTTATTTCTCTTCCCTTACCAGCACACAGTAGTGCCTCAGGCAAAGTAGGGGCTCAATAAATATTCACTGAATTCAATGGTAACATTTCCTTGCCTTACTAACTTTAATGACTGCCCAGATAGCTAGCCAGATAGCCTAGAAGCTTGGCCTGGCATTTAAGGTCCCCAATGATCTTTACTCAATTTACCCTTCCAGGATTAGTTTTCACTAGCCTGCAATGTCAACCTCCCTTTCAGCACTAATCTCCGAGCAGATTCATTCCTGCCTCTCTAACTTTACTCTTACTGTGTTTTTCACACCAGTGATGGAGCATCAGTATCCCACCCATCCAAATATTACCTGTTCTCCAAAATCAACTTCAACATCCTTCATGAAGCTTTCCCTCCTTTAGCTTGGGGTGGCTTATCCCTTCTTTGAATTCCCATCATACTTCCTGATCCTTCTACTGCTCCATTGACAAGCCATAGTAATATACAATCAAGTGCTTTAGCTGGTTAGGCCTTGTCTTTCTCACAAAGCTAGAGACAGAGATTGTATTTTATACCTTTTCTTCATTTTCCCTGACAGTGTCTACATCATAGGCATGCAAACATATTTTGAACTCTATTTTCTTGAATTGCCTGAGGGAAGTTACTACTCAAAGAAACTGTGTATTGAATTCTTTGGTTAAAAAAAAATCCTTTTTTTTTTTGTAGTGAGAACAATTATACCCTAACTTGCCATTCTAGAAATCCATTATTTTCCTCTATTTTGTTTCTTATACCTTTGCTACAAAACTGTCATAAACCATAGGCTTTTTCCCCATAGGGTTTTTTTTAATCTATCATACATTGTGCCTCATTTATGCAGGTAGTATTATTGGGTAAAAAGCTATTCCATATAAGTGAATTTTCCATATAAATGCAGTTTAATTCCATTATTTATCATTAAAAAACTTAACAATTATTGAGGGAAATAGTTGTAAAATTCCTAAAACACCATCATCATCTTTTAGTACCCCTCATCCACTAACAATAACTACCTTGCATTTTTTTCTTAGCTCTCCAAATAGAATGGAAACAGGGGTATATGGGAGCTAGTTTGAACCAGTTTAGGAGTCCTGCTTATTAAATTTTCAGCTGGAGAATTTAAACCTTAGAAATTGGCAAATGCCATATATCAAAGTTTTATTTATTGTTTTATTGATCATTTACATGTAAGAAAGTGATAGATGAAAAGTTAAGTAATGCCAATTGTACTTAAAGTGGTCTGCAGGCATGTTTTTTTTTTCCAGGTTTGTATTCTAATACAATTGATTTTATTAAGCACTTCCTCATCTTCTTAACAGATGACAGTAGATGGTCGACTTTTAAAAAATGATATCGGATCATTACTATGAATGACAATAATGATACCATTAGTACAATAAGACTCTCAGGTGTCATTTGCCCCTCTACTTAATGGCCTCACGTTAGCTTTTTGAAGTCTTACGTAGGAACAGGGTCTGTGATTTGCACTACCCCACTTAAAAGTAATGGCCTTAGTCATGAACCCTCTTGATTGCTCTGGACACTTTGAATCAATCAAAAATCTGCCAGCTAAATTAAACAGGAATGCTGTTCTGATTGAGTGAGGTACTTGGTTTGCCCTGAGGCACTTGCTGAAAACTAGGACTTGGGCTCAGAACTAATAGAGAGTCTGGATGTAGAAAGGAAGTCTTAGGGACATCAAGACCTGACCTAAAAAGAATCTGCAAAAGAAGAAAGATAACGTAGGATTGAGCCAGAGCAGAGAAAGAAGAGATCAAGGAGGGCCAGTAGCCCTATGTAGATCTCAGATCAAAAGACTCAGGCTGATGCCACCTATTGTATCTACCTTCTCAAGGACCAAAGAAAGTTCCAAGAAAAGGTCTATTCTCCCCCCAGCTTCCTCTCTCAGTGCCTATGCATTAACAGACACCTTAATATACTTTGCTTCTTTTCCCAAGTGTTTTAGTTGAGCTGCGTTTTGCTTTACCACAAAGAGGCCAGGGATTAGCTAGAAATAAGTGTAAGTGTAAAATAATGCATAAAGTCAAACTTCTCTCTGAATTTTAGAAATTTTCCAAACATGGGACTCAGAGTAATTGTGACTGTAAGTTCTAATTTAATGTAAGTTCTCATTTAATATAACCTCCATAAAATAGCACAGAAGACAATATATTGCCCCTAGGCTTAAAATAATCTAAATATTACAATAGGGTGTTAAACTTGAATTTCCTTTTTTATTTTTCCAGTTTTTCCTGTTTACTTATGGCTGACCACAATTGATTGCCACTTTTTTTTTAACTGCTTTAGGTGTGCTTGCCTTTGGTTTCCTTCCCTCTTCCCCTTTCTAATTGGTTGCTTCTGATAGAATTCTAGACAGAAAACAGATAACCAAGTTTGTTAGAGCTGTGTCTAAAATAGGAAAAAAGAGGTTCTGAATAAGCAATTGAGGGGTCTCTTTGCATTTAGTGTTTTAGTTTCAAGGCTTTGTGATAGCCCTTATTGATAGTTCATGGCCCTCTTTTTCCTGCTTTTTAGACACTATTTTTTTAAATGATTTAAGCTAGAGAATAAGCTGTCTTTAGAAAAGATGACACTATATCCCTTTGCCACCGGGCTAAGTGTTATCACTGTTATCAAAAATGATGTCTTTATGACAATTAGACACATTTCGATGAGCCATTTACCTAAGCATAGCATAAATGTGGAGGAGGTTAGTAACTATCCTGTCTCCTGGGCTCTGAGATGCCGGTGTTTCTGGATTGATTCCAACTTCTCTCAAATAAATGACAACAGAACACTCCTACCTACCACAAGTCTGATTGCTTTCAGATAGCTTTACTGTCTGGTCAATTGTAGGCAGCACAAAATATTTTCATTTTTTTTTCTACCAGACTCTTTTACACACACATCAAGAATAGGATACATTCAAAATTCTTGCTTTTAAATATTTTTAATCAGAGATACATTGGCTTTCAATATCATATATGTGTGTATGTATACATACATATACATATTCATACATATATATATTCAGACATACTCTGTGTATTTTTCTTATCTAGTAAATGCATTGCTCAGCCCCAAGGAAAAGAATCAATGCAGCTTTTAAGCTCTGAAAATTCATGACGTATGGGTCTTACTGTCCAACAGTGCTTAGCAATCAGTCTATTTCCTATTTCAAACATTTGTAATTCACCTAGGACATTATTATTCAAAAAGCAATTCAAATTGAATAGGAAGGGGGAAAAAATATGCTTACAGTGGCCAATTCATCAAACTTCCCAAAGAGTTCATTCAGGAGCTTCACCAGCTCTTGAGCAGTGCACTGGGATGCCAAACTAGTGAAGCCCACAATATCTGCGAACAAAATGCTGCAAAGAGAAAAAAGGAAACATTAGTGCCACATATATTCTCCATGCTCATAACACTCCCAACTACAGCACAGCTCAGAAATACACACAAAATAACTGGAGAACCCTAAATGGCTCAGCATTCTGAGCTCTGGTTCAATATGTTTGTGACAGCCTTCTTGGAAAAAACGTCCATTCCAAGTTCTGAAAGCCTTATCCAGTGGAATACTGGGGAAAGTGCTAGATTTGGAGTTAGAGGCATTGCATTTGAATCTTAGTTTTGCTACTTAATAGTAGACTGATCATGATCAGATCACTAAACTACTCTGAACCTCAGTTTCTTCACCTGTAAAAGGAGAAGGGGAGGACGGAGTAGATCAGGGGTTCATAACATTTTTGTTAAGATGTTAACATGTTTGTGTGGGATGTACTGATTTGGCAGTCTGGTGAAACCTATGGATCAACTCCCAGAATGTTTTTAATACATAAAATAAAATACATAAGATTATAAAGGAAACTGATTATTTTGAAGTATATCTTTCTGAAACAAAGTTCATGGACCCCAGGTTAAAAATCTTTACATTAAATGATGTATAACGTTAATCCTTCGAAAAACTTCTATTGAGCACCTACTATGTGTCAGGTAATGTGCTAAGTGCTGCACAATTGTTATCTCCTTTGATACCACAACCCTAGGAGGTAGGCACTATTATTATGCCCCTTTTGTAATCCATGTTGCCTCTCCGTGTTGTAAAGTCATTAAGACTTTGGTCAGGTCAGCTGAAAGATTACATGCCATATTTCACCCCTTGAGCATCACCACCACACCATCGTTGTACCCCATGGGGCTTTTATCCAGTCCAAAAATTGGTTTATAATCTTTCATCACATAATCATTGCAAAATATAATTCTGTTCATCATGACTCTTAAAAGGTGAACAGCAACAATGTATTCACCAGTGGTATGTGGATACACATTTATCTCTCATGTTGCGAACCAGGAGCCTAGAATCCAAAACCAGTGCACATCATCAGAATATTTCTGAGAGCCCATTTGGGTGGTTTGTTTAGAGTGCTGCAGTACTAATGATATTGTCACTCAAGCCAATGAAGAGCTGTAGGTGCAAGGGGAGTGGGTGGGCAGGTGAAGCCACCAGGAGTAAGTCAAGGGATAGGGTAAGACTTGCACCTTCTCAATTTTAATGTATATTCATAAGTATTCTGTGCTTCCTAAACTTGCACCAAAAACAGTTTACCAATAAATGATTTTTAAGTACTACTGGCACAATTAAAAGAAAAAGCTTCACATAATGTTCATATCCCACTTTTTTGCAAAAAAATTTTGGTCATAAAATCTGCAATGATTATGCAGTGAAATATGTATTTGTTTTTGTTCAGTTGTTTAAGTTGTGTCTGACTATTTGTGACCCCATTTGGGGTTTTCTTGGCAGAGATGCCACTTCCTTCTCCAGCTCATTTAATGGATGAAGAAACTAAGACAAACAGAGGTTAAAGTGACTTACCCAAGGTCATACAGCTAGGAAATGTCTGAGG
Source organism: Phalanger gymnotis (assembly GCA_028646595.1). Classification (NCBI taxonomy): domain Eukaryota; kingdom Metazoa; phylum Chordata; class Mammalia; order Diprotodontia; family Phalangeridae; genus Phalanger; species Phalanger gymnotis. Next base: position 318,216,268 of record CM053624.1, on the reverse strand, counting down.
CTGAATTTGAATTCAAGTTTCCATGACTCTATCCATTGTACCCCCCTTTAAACTTATGATCATATACTCACTTTCTACTCCTACGAAATGCTTTTGGAAACTCTGTGGCACTATCACAAAACAACATTGAACATACTTGGCTAATTCTTCTACTCATTCTCTGACAATTCATCTGTATTTCAAACTTCAGCCACTGTTGGAGTAGAACATTCACTACTGTTTCTGTATTTTGTCTCTGTACCTCCATGACTTAATGCAGTACCTTACAGATAACAGAAGCTTAATAAATGCTCATTCAGTTGAATAGTTGGGAAACAATAGGACAAAAAAACTGGGCAACTAGCCATGTACATTCTCTAGAAGACTGATCTTCAGGAGAGGATATTTGGAGACATATACCAGCAGTTGTCTGAGGAGTTCAGGGAGGATGGGATTTTGATCCAACACTTGACACAGTATTGGTAGCTAAAAAGGTGCTTAATAAATGCATGCTGACTTAATCCATTGCCAAGTTTTAAATTGCTCAAAACCAGATTCTGTACTGTGGGAGACAACCCAGCTTTGACTGCCCAGCCCTAATTTTCAGAAAGTCCCATGAACTTTCCCTAGTCAGTAAATGTCAAGATTCTTAAGTTTCCTTAATTGTCAATGTTTTCTCTGATTTTTTTTTTAATTGTGAACAGATGACCATGTTATATAGGCAATAAATGATGGAGAATAAGCCTGGGTGTTATAATTAAGTAGAATTACACAAGTTAATTTGGCATATTTAATGATAAAGAAAATTGTCTGCCATATAATAATTATGCATAAATAATAAGCAATTTATGTAAATGACTAATTATTTTCACAGGCACACCACATTTTTATAGTGTTTTCCTCTCTCTTTAGTTATATTTCTATTATTAGCATAATGCCCGTGGTTTTCCCAGATGCCATCTTATTTGGCTTAATTTTCCTCCCTCTTCTCTCTCTCTCTCTCTCTCTCTCTCTCTCTCTCTCTCTCTCTCTCTCTCAGGAGGATCCCAGGATCACAAACTTAGAATAGTAAGGGACCTTGTACTCTATCTAGTCTGACTCCCTCATTTTACATGAGAAGCCCAGGAAAATTAAGTCATTTGCTTAATGTCACGCTGGTAATAAGGCTTTGAACTCAGGTGCCCTCATTCCAAATCCAATGCTCTTTTTTCATACATATATACATACATATATATATTATATATATATATATATATATATATATATATATATATATATATATATCCTTGTGTGCACACACACTCTAAACGATGAAAAGGTTTGTTTGAGCTTACCACCATAAGGGTTCCCATAACCATGTTCTTTGAGTCATTTTTCAGTGATGTCCTCCTCTTCATGACCCCATTTGGGGTTTTCTTGGCAGAGATACTGGAATGATTTGTCATCGCCTTTTCCAATTCATTTTACAGATGAGGAAACTAAGGCAAACAGGGTTAAGTGACTTTCCCAGCATCACACAGCCAATAAGTTTCTGATGCCAAATTTGAAGCCAAGAACATGAGTCTTTTTAACTCCAGGGCCCAGATTCTATCCACTAGGCCACCTAGCTGCCCATTAACAATGTCCATGTGGCCTGAATCAGGGTCTCCTTAATCTCTAATGCTTCCTCCCAGGAAAGAGAAAATAATGGCATACACTAGAACTAGGGGATTTAAGTTCTGCCAAATGGTTGATACTGTTTTTACAAAACTTTTCAGGTTATATTACAATTCCAAAAGGAGTTTGCCAATTTCATCAGAATTTTCTTCTATCACATAGGTTTCTGTGAATTGGTTTATTTCATTTTTGTATATTTGAGTCACAGTACAAATATGCAGGCAGCTAGATAGCACAGTAGATAGAACACTGGGCCAGGAGTCAGGAAGACTCATCTTCCTGAATTCGAATCTGGCCTCAGACACTTGCTAGCTGAGTGACCCACGGGCAAGTCACCTGACCCTTTTTGCCTCAATTTTCTCATCTGTAAAATGAGCTGGAGAAGGAAATTACAAACCACTCCAGTATCTCTGCCAAGAAAACCTCAAATGGGGTCATGAAAATTGGACATGACCTGAAACGACTGAACAAAACATACAACAAATATCTACTCTTTCAGATGACCTGACCAAGGTTTTAATGACTTTGCAATATTAAAAGGTAGCATGGGATAGTGGTTAGGGTGTTGGACTGGAATCAGTACAGTTGAGTTCAATTCTGGTCTCTGACAGTTATTTTCCAAGAAGCCTCTTAACCGTCTGCGTGTATATATATATACATACATACATCTACTAACAGACACATACACACTTATGTGTGTGCACATTTCCCACATCATAGGGTTTGTGTGAGGCTAAATCAGAGCGCTATTTCAATGTTGGTCATTAGAAATTCTTTAGACTTATTACTCTTTTATACTTTTTAGTATTATAGTTTAGAAGGAAAGGCTCTAGGAATGGTGGTAGGTCAGAAGAGGCTTCCTACAGATAGCATTTGAGCTGACTCTTAAGGGACGCCAGAGATTCTAAGAGGTGGAGATGAGCATTTAGGGTATAGAGGACAGCCAAGGCAATGTCATAGAAAAGAGAGATGGACAGTCACATATGAAGAGAAGTAAATGAGCCATATCACCACTGCAGCAGCTCAGTGATTGGCATGCCATAGTCATGTCAAATGGCTTCTCCCCAGAATCATGTGAGTCTTCCACCTGAAAAATGTCTTAGCCTTAGCTCAGTGTAGCAGGAGGAGGCCTATTAACACCAGCAGCTCGAAGTCTGGAAGATGACTCTTTCTTCCGACCTTGGGCATTCCCATTTCTTTTCCTGGAATGAAGCATTTGAGACTAAGGAGACCCTGAATTTGGACATAGGTATGGGAAGCCTTGATGGTCATAAACCTAAACCAAGTCTTTTTTATATCATGAAATAAGTGTGCGTGCGTGTGTGTGTGTGTGTGTGTGTGTGTGCGTGATTGCTATTCAGTCATTTCAGTAGTGTCTGAAGCTTTTTCACCCCATTTGGGGTTTTCTTAGGAAAACTACTGGAGTGGCTTGCTATTTCCTTCTCTGGCTCATTTTACAGAGGAAGAAACTGAGGCAAACAGGGTCAAGTGAGTTGCCCAGGGTCACACAGCTAGTAAGAGTCTGAGGTCAGATTTGAAGTCAAGCCCTCCTGCCTCCAGACCCAGTGCTCTATCCACTGAGCCACCTGGCTACCAAGAAGGAGGGAGGGAGAGAAAGAAAGGTATATGTGTGAGAGAGACAGATACACACACACACACACACACACACACACACACATAGAGGGAGGGGGAGGAAGAGGGAGAGGGAGAGACAGACAGAGAGAGAGACAGAGACAGACAGAAAGAGAGAGACAGAGAGACAGAGAGAGACACACAGAGACAGAGAAAGAACACATTGGATTTGGAATCAGAGGATGAGTTCAAAGCCTTATTGAGCTAGAGCTGGGTTCTATGAAGGATCTTCTTGTCCTTAAGAAAATGTCTAGTTACCAGGTCCTATATGTTCTCCCCACCTTTTACCTCTGCAGGGATTCTAGAATGCATCCCAGGGTTCAGACAATCTATTTAACACAGATGGTGCATTGCCTATACCTCTACATGTTCTGGAAAGAAACTCCTCCACTAAATTGTATGTGGTTTTTAAAAGAGCTTCCTCCAACATATACAGCCTTTGTGTATTAGGCAAACCCAATCCCAGGAATCCCTTGTGGGGACTGAATTTCATCATTTTGCACTAGCTAGACAGACATGGTGCTAATTTTAGCTTAACTTGTGATTACCAGCAAGTGCAGTAATGCTAAAGATATACTTAAGCCCACAACAATGAAAAATCAATAAGCAAGTCTGTAGAGCATAAATTTAAAGCATTATCATAAAATAAGAGGGACAATGAAAAAGCAGTTCAAAATGGGAGTCTCAGCAGGAAATCACAATTTCTGTAAAATAATCGAGGAAGTTCAGCCATAGGAACTGCCTGGACTACCACAAAAACCTATATTAACCAAACCGAGTCAAGATTTTGAGCTGAAAGGGATCTTAGAGGCCTTCTAGTACAATCTCCTGGTTTTCCAGATGCGGAAGTGAGTTTCAGAGAAGAGCTGAAGTGATTTGCTCAAGGTCGCAAAGCTAGTAAATATCAGAAGTGAGACCTGATTCCAAGTGTCACAATTCCCAAGCGGTATTATGTTGAATCCAAGTGGATTGTTCAATTTTCATTGCAAATATGTAGATCTCAGAAATTGACAAACCATAAGAATCAGGCTTGATTTATTGCTTTATTGATTGTCTACACTTGAGAAAATTGTGGAGAAAATGTTAACAAAGTAAATTAACTTAAAAATGGGTCCTGTGTATGGTTTGACCCTGTTGTTAAACATTTAGGATCACACCCCTTCACCTAGGCCAGCAATCTTACTACTATACTACTCTGCCCATGTGTCATAGCTTGGAAATACTGTGGAATAACCCCTTCCAAGGGTTCTTAACCCATTTCGTGTCATGGACCCTTTGACAATCTAGTGAAGCTAATGGACCCTCTCTCAGAATAATGTTTTTAAATGCATAAGATAAAATACATGAGATTAAAAAGGAAACCAATTATACTAACATATTATAACTTTTTTTTTTTAAGTCCATGGACCACAGGTTAAGAACTCCTGACCTTGGACTATTGTATCTTATGTTCTCCCCACCTGTTATACATTCCCCATAACACCAGAGGGTGCTCTAGGGCCATCTCTGATTCACAGAGCCTTTCTCCCATTAATTCTTTGGAGGTAGCCACCTTTGCAGGTAGTAACAATTATCTAATTAGTCTAAGGCTTTGGTCTGGATTTACCCAATAAGCTCTCATCTCCATAATCTACTCTCCTTATGCCTAGTGTGTGGGTTTCCTTGTTAAATTGTAAGTCCTGGTTGAGTTTTGGTGGAAATCTTCCACAAAGGCATAACTACCTACAGATCTTATGCATATTATCGGAAGGAAAGAAAAACAAACTGGTCAGTATACCTAGTATGGGTTTCTTCTCCTAGGTTACACAACCCTATTAAGGGTGAGGAACCTTTCAGCAAAGCAGGCCTCAAACTCCAGAGCTTAGTATCTCTTCCTCTCCCTTCCTTCTCCTGATCCCCTCCTCCAGCTTGTCCACCTTAGGACTTTCTCACTTCCCCAAATGTCAGTGTCCAGAGGCTCTTCTGTTAGTCTTTCTTGCAGGGAGCCCTGGGAACTCTGAGATGAGGAAATTTTCTCCCCCTGTACAGGTCAGCACCTTCAGTGCAATTCGCTGTCTTAGGTCTTACCTGAGGGGTTAAACGATTTGCCCAGGGTCACACAGCCAGTATGGGTAGAAGGCAGAATTTGAACCCATACCTTCCTAACCCAGAATCCAGCCCTGTTTCACCTAGGCCACGTTCCCTCCGTAATTACAGACCAAAATTCATAGGTGCATTCCAATACCTATGCCTCAGTTCCCAGTAATTGGGCAGGGTCATTTCAATACAGTCTCACTTACAAAAAAAGATCTATTTTTAATTCCCTTACCTGGACTTAAAATTCAAATAAAATACAAAAAGTACAATCCCCAAATCATGAAAGAAGGGAAATTAAATAAAGCAACTCATGACATGAATCAGTTTCTATAACAGCTAAACCTGGGGAAACTTTTCAGCCTATGAGAGCATGTACTTATTTTAGCCAAGGAGATCTTAAGGGTTGGACAAATAACCTCTAAGGTTTGTTTCTGCTCTGAATATATGATGCTATGATAATCCAGGGAATTTATCGCTTCCACATATCTGATTTTCTTAGTTCCCAGACAAAGATAATACAGCTATAAACTGCATCACACAATCTTGATTATGCCTGAAAAATCAAACTCAAATAATTCAGTTTCATACCACATTAGGAATAATGTTGATTTCTAAAGTCCACTTAAAAGAGTCCATGAAACACAAGAGGTTTTAAAAAATAAAATAAGCACATTCAGCAATCCTATAGAAAAAAAAAACACACAATGGCATGATACAAGAGAGAAAGGCTACTCTCTGCATTGAAGCTGCAGATGCTGATAGAATATTACAGGTGTTTGAGTCGATAGTTAAGATTTCAGTATGAGCTTCATACCTCGGAAATCAGCTAATTACAGAGACGATGAAACAGCAGTTCAAAACCAGCATCCCTGTAGAAGATTATTACAATTTCTGTAAAATAATCAAGGAAGCCCAATAATGATACAAATCAAGGCTTGATCTACTGTTTTGTGGATTGTCCAGACTTAAGAAAGTGATAGTGAAAGTGGTAAAAATGCAGATTAAACTGTCCTGTATATCAGACTCAGTTGTTAAATATTTATCAGCACACTCCTAGAAGGGAGCCTTAAAAAATATATGTATATATCTATATACATATACATACATGTATACATATATATGTTGTGCATATATATGTCTATGTACATACATATACACATATGTGTGTATTTCAATCTATTCTCCTCTTTTCCCAGAGATTCAGTTTCAGGCCTAGAGAGAAGCATTGTGATTTTGTGATTTGTCTAAAGTCACAGATCTAATAAGGAATTGAGATTTGAATTATTGACACTTAGTATAGTGTTATTTCTACTACCCCACGCTACCTTCCCATACACCTAGATTGCATCTCTGCATGATGAGGTGGTCAGCCAGAACACAGTTCTAATAACTATCATCTCAGATCCGACATTCATGCCATGACCATGGGCAAGTGAGTGAGTCACTCACCTAAGCCTCAGTTTAGCCATCTGTAAAATGGAGATGATGATTTATCTTATTTTTGCTATACAGAACTTGTTTATACATAGCTGTCTTCTCCCATTAGACTGGGAATTTCTTGAGAGCAAGGATTGTCTTTTGCCTTCTTTGTATCTCCAGTGCTTAGCACAGTGCCTGCAACACAGTGGGCACTTAATACACGATTGACTGTTTACTTTGATTGATTCATTACCAAGTGATTGTCAACTAGTACTGTTTACCTTATAGGATTGTTGGGAGGAAAATCCTTTGAAAATCTTGCCATGCTATAAAAGTGTGAGTTATTTTTATTATCTCTATCCTGAAGGATAAATTCCACATATGTAATCATAGTTTAAAAGCCTCATGATAATAAAAATATTTAGAATTAGAATTTACAAAGATCTTCCCCCTCTGCCCCCTGTTGTCAGAGTGTGGTAACTATATATAGATAGATGGTGTAAGCAAACATGGAAATGCCAAAAAGCCATTCCATTTTGGAATTAAAAATAGTTTCAACCAAAATATCTTCTTAGAGACTTGGGAGAATGTGTAAGTAGCACAATCCTCATTACCCAATTTTAAATTCAGGGTAATGTAATTCACTGAGTGGCAGGCCCACATAAAGGAACTAAATTGTGACAGCTGAATGTGTTAAAAATATCTGCATGAGGATGTGATTATAAGGCAAAGAAAGATTTTTTTTTTAAATTAAGTATCAGAATCATAAGGCTGAAAGGGTTTTTGTAGGCAGGCAGTTAAATTCCCAGTTTTCAAGGAAAAGAATACTTGAACTTGAAGCCAAGAGAGACCAGGTTCAAATCACAATTCTCATGCATGGGAAGTCACAAAACCTAATTCTAAAACTCTAAACCTTAGTTTCCCCATCTATAAAATGGGAACAATACCTTATATGGTTGTTTTGAGGAGTAACTGAGATAATATGTACTGTTGCTTATTCAGTCATGTCTGATTCTTCATGACCTTTTCTTGGCAAAGAGACTAGGGTGGTTTGGCACTTCCTTCTCCAGCTTACTTTACAGATGAGGAATTGAGGGAAAACAGAGTTAAGTGATTTGCCAAGGGTCACATAGTTAGGAAGCGTATGAGGCCAGATTCGAGCTCAGGAAGGTGACTCTTCCTGACTCCAGGCCTGGTGACCCATGCACTATGGTGCCACCTAGCGGTCCCAAGATAATATGTAGAAGGCACTAATAATACGCATCCAGGTGTGCTGGAGTTATGTCATGCTCAGGAAAATGGATTGTTAACATTTTTAGGAAACATTACATCTTGGAAATTGGCAAACTACAAAGCAGAGCTTGACTTGTTTTGTGTATTGTCTAGACTTAAGAAATGATGGGGAAAATGTTAATAATGCAGATAATCTTAAAGGCGTGTCATGCCATTGCAAGGGTCAGTTAAACATTTACCAGGAACCCCTGGCTATTATTATTATTATCATTATTACTACTAATAATAATTATCATCTACCTTTGGTGGAAATATTTGTCAGTTGCTTTGTAGGGAAACTTCAGATATCAGATGGACTGGTCATTGAGTTTTCTTCTACGTCTGAAATTCTCTAATTTTACAACAATTGATAAAGGGTTCAGGTCATGCAATTCTTGGAGTGGATATAAAATGGAGAGATGTGGACTGAATAACAATATAATTAGATGGATTTGGAACTGGTTTGGGACTTAAGAGTCTTTGCTAACGTTTTCATATCAACTTGACAGGAAGTCTCCAGTGGAGTGACCCAGGTATCTGCATTTGACTACATGCTGTTTAATGTTTTTAATGATGGTTTTAATTAAGGCAAAGGTGTAATGCTTATTGTATTTGTCATTGGCACAAAGCTGAGAGTAATAGCTAGAAAGGCAATGACAGAATCAGGATCCAAAAAAAGATCTAAACAGGCTAGAGAATTGGGCTAATAGGATGAAATAAGAGAAATGCAATGTTTTACATTTAAGTATAACAAGTCAAATTTTTTCTTTCTTTTTTTACATCAATACATATTTATGGAATAAACCAAACATTTCCATAACATAGTACAATAAAAAGGATGATTGTATATAAAACTGCAAATCGACTAAGCATAACTTGCTATTCCTTTCAAATATACATCAAAATTTTCCTGTAAATTTCTTTTTTTTTCTATCCTACTCCTTCCCTTCCCTAGAGATGGCTACCATTAGACACAAATAGGTATGGGTGTGTGTGTGTGTGTGTGTGTGTGTGTGTGTGTGTGTGTGTGTGTAAAATTATTCTATACATACTTCTATTTGTCAGTTCTTTCTCTGGATGCAGATCTTCTTTCATATGTCCTTTATAGTTAATTTGGGTATTTATAATAGCAAAAATGACTTATTCCCTCAAAGTCATTCTTAAAACAATATTGCTGTTACTGCATACAATGTTCTCTTTTTTCTGCTCATTTCACTCTCCATTATTTCGTGCAAGTCTTTCCATGTTTTTCTAGGATCGTTGAGCTCATCAATTCTTATAGCACAGTAGTATTCCATCACAATCACATGCCGCAACTTGCTCAGCCACTCCCCAGTTGAATGGCATTCCTGTAATTTCCAGCTTTTTGCCACCACAAATTGAACTGCTATGAACATTTTAGTATAGTTAGGTTCTTTTCCTTTTTCCCTAATCATCTTTGGAAACAGACCTAGTAGTGGTATTGCTGGGTCAAAGGGCATAGGTAGTTTAGTTTCTCTTTGGTCAGGATTCCAGATTGCTCTCCAAAATGGTTGGATCAGTTCAGAAATACAAAATGAGGGAGTCCAATAATTGCCCTCCAAAAGATCTAGGAGTTTTAGTGGGCTGTGAGTTCAATATGAATGAATATGGTGATGTGGCCATCAAAAAAGGCTAATGCAATTATGGACTGCATTAAGAGAGAAACATGTTCCAGGAAAAAGGAGGTGATAACTTTGCCTTCTGCCCTGGTCAGATAATAACCTTGGTATTATGTTCAATTCTGGGTACCACATCTTAGGAAGGATGTTGAGAAGCAGGAGATTTTCCAGAGGAGGCCAAGATCAAATGATTAAAGATCACTAGGTCTTCAAGCAAGGGCTATTGCTGGGTACATAATCTTTCAGATATTGTTTAGGATACATAATTCTGAGGTCCCATCCAACTCTAAAATTAGGTGATTCTATGAAAATAAAACCATGCATTCCCTCCCTTCACCCCCCAGAAAGAAATGCTATCATTATGCACCTCAGTCTTAGCTTCTCTCAACTCTTCTTGCCTAGTCCTTTACTCTCCAACAGCTGACAATATCATAGGATTGAGAGTTAGAAAGGAGCCTTCGAAATTATCTAGGTAAACTCCATTAGTCTAAAGTTGAAGAAGGTCAACTCCAGAGAAACAAAGCAACTTATCTAATTCTATATAGTTGATAAATAGGAGGAATTATGATTTGAATCTAAATCTTGAACTCTAAATCCATTATCCTTTCCACATCAACATACCGCCTCCCTCTCCACAGGCCCCTTTGTACCCTGGGAGCATTGTCAGGATGACAGACTTAGTTATTCTTCCCTCTGAAATTCTTTCCTTCTCACCACTGTGATCAATCTGCATTAACTTCACACGGAAAGACAAGAGGTCAAGGATGTTCACAGGGGCTATGTGGAAGCTTGTTTTGAGCCCATATATCTAACAAACCTTCTTGCTTTTTGAAGTCATACAATTAGTAACAGGGACAACGTAGCACACTGGACAGAGGATGGGGCTTAAAGTCAGGAAGACCTTGGTTCACATCCTGTTTCCAACACTTCCTAACTATGTTATCTTGGATAAATCACTTAACCCTAAAATGCCTCAGGCAAGTCCCTAGAAATAATGCTTTATTTAAGTCATAGCCAAGTTGTAGTCTGTACAGGTAGAGAGACTCTCCATACCTGATGTTCCCTACAATAAAGAAATCACAGATATTGGGCATACAAAGTCAAATGGTCTCCCCTTTGTATTGATGGGTAGTAGCAGCATCTCAAAGTGGTCAGAGTGCTAGGCATGAAGTAATGAAGACCTCATTTCCAAGCCCACCTCACATACTAGCCCTGTGACCATCAGTAACTCATTTAATTTTATTCAGATGCAGTTTCTTCATCTGCAAAGTGAGGATAATAATACCTATATTACCTAACTTACAGGGTTGCTGTGAGGGTCAAATGAGTTAATAATGTATATTAAGTGCTGTGTAAGCTTTAACTTGCTACAAAAATATCAGTTGTAATTATTAGCGGATTATATCATCATTTGATGTAGAAGTAATTTTCACCACAGGAAGCAGTTAGAACTCAGGTCATGTCCACTTTGCCTTACCTTGAATCATAAATGTATCATTAACTCGAACCCTTTGTTGGCTGATTCAATTCGTGACGCTGTTTTAATTTAATTATCATGGGTAGAGCACGGCTGCCTCATTGCTTCACCCTTCCCACAAATAAATATCTCTGCCCACTCCACTAACCGATCCCACGATCCTTATCATTGGTTCCTCCTGACCCGAGACACGCATGCTCCAACACGACAGCCACTTTCCAGTATAGAAAGGGGCTACCATAGAAGACTTACTCTGTTTAGCATCAGGGGTAGAACTGGAAGTAATAAGAGTAGCATAGAGACTGATTTCCAGTTCATGTAAAGAAAAATTTCATGATTAGCTGTCTAAAATTGAAATAGTTTGCCTTGGGAAGCAATGGGATTCCCAACACTAAATTTCTTCAAATTGGGGTTGAATGACCACTTGTCATTGAGGATATATAGAGGATTTCTGATTGGGTTGGACTAATCAAGGGTGGGAACCAGCAGCCTCGAGGTCACATATCGCCCTCTAGGTCCTCAAGTGTGACCTTTGGACTGAATCTCAGGGCCACACTTGAGGGCCGAGAGGGCCAGGTTCCCAACCCCTAGACAAGATGGTCTCTGAGATCCTGACAAATCAGAATTTGTGACCAGGACTATCAACCTCAGAAATAAGCAAGTGCTAGGAGCACATTTGCTGTGGCCCCTGCCTGTTCCTGCCCTGGATATGGTCAGGAACAAGCAATATATGGATTTAAACAGGAAATCTAGTAACTAGATAGAGTAGTGGTAGAAGGACAGGAATCAACATTCATAAGCAAGTCCAATAGGGAATTCATTGAGTCAGGCTTTTGGGGTGCAAAAACAAACAGCCAGGAGAGGTCATATTGATTCCTACTGTTCAGTCATTTCAGGCCTGGCTGATTCTTCATGACCCCATTTAGGGTTTTCTTAGCAAAGATATTGGAATGGTTTTCCATTTCCTTTTCCATTTTACAGATGAGGAAACTGAAGCAATCAGGGTTAAGCGACTTGCCCAGGGTCATACAGCTAATAAGTGACTGAGACTGGATTTGGAATCAGATCTTCCTGACTCTAGGCCTGGCATTCTATTCACCTCACTACCCGGATGCCCAAGGGAGAAAAAAAAAACCAGAAGAAAACTGACAAAGGAAGGCCCATTATGCCTAATAGCAGAATGTAAGACATTGCTTTGGAATCTAGAAGAGAAATTTTTTAACTGAGTAGTTTTATTATTATTCAATTAACATTGTAATTGTTCTCATTGCTGGGGAAAGAACACTGCATTTGGAGTGGAGGGATTCGAGTGTGGATCTGAGGTTTCCCAATTATTACTTGAATAACTTTGAGTAGGTCACTTAGCCTCTTTTGATGGTTCAATTTACTTGTTTTTAAAATAAGGGAGCTGGACAAATGAGCTTTAAGGGAACTTTCAGGTCTAAATCAAGAAGGAGGAGGAGTGAGAAAGGAGGAGAGAAAAGGGGGAGGAAGAAAGAGGAGGAGGAGGAGGAGAAGGAGGAGACTGAGAAGGAGGAGGAGGAGTAAGAATAGAAGGAAGAAGAATAAGAGGAGGAGGAAGAGGAGGAGGAAGAGAAGGAGGAAGAGGAGGAAGAAGAGGAAGAAGAGGAGGAAAAGGAGGAGAAGGAAAATAAGAAAAACCAGATGAAGAAACTTAGATAAACAGAGGCTAAATGAATTTCCCAGGATCATATAGCTAGTCACTGGCTTAGCCAGGTTTGAAGTCTAGTCTTCCTGGCTCCAGGTTCAGTGGTCTGTCCACTGAGCCACCTAGGACAAGGAAGTACCATCTAGAACATTATCATCATTGTCATCACCCTCATCGTCACTTATGTTTACAGAGTGCTTTAAGGTTTTTGAAGCATTTAATAAAGGCAAAATTTGCTCCACAGACACAGATCAATAACTTGTCAGCAGCTTACTGTCTTAGAGCATTTCCTGAGACAAGGTCAAATGACTTGTTGAAGGTCACGAAGCTAGTATATGTCAAAATGTGACCCCAGTTATTCTCAAGTCCAAAGCCAGCCCTCTATCCATTATGCCATGCTGCTGTCTCTGGGGAGAGAAACACTAGATGTATTATTGTCCCATTACCCACAAGACAACTGTGGGTCAAGAAAGCCTGGTGGTTTACCTATACAGATTTGAAACCCAGCCTCTCCAGACCCATATCAAGGGCTTTTACCACAACGTTAAGTGCTTAGTTGTGAGAAATTGTAACAAATGCATGGAGGTTTGCAGTGAGGAATGGAGGTGGGAGAGATATTAATAGGAAAAGTCCTAGCCCAGACACTCTTCCCGCATCTAAGCCCCCATGAACAAGGGGTTAGAAGGAATCCATGACCTTGGACTTCCCTCCCCTTTCCTTAAAGCTGTGCTACTCCTTACCATTGAGGCTTAACTTTCATTTCAAAGGCTAACTTGTGAATTCTCCCTGCAGTAAGACCAATCATGTCTGGGAAGGCCTGAGAAAGAAGGCAAAATGGCTGGATGGATGAGAAGACAACAAGCAGTCCTTAGTTCTTTCTACCTGATTCAAAGACAATTGCCTCACACTCCTTATAAGTGTTTCAACAATCTGGCTAGCAGCTTCTGTGGGGGTGTAAGATCCACCCACAGCCAGCACTCAGAAAGCTGCCAATGGCACAGATTCTTTTGATCTGCTTAACTAAGGAAAGCAAGGTAAAGGGGTTTGACAAACTTACTTTAATTCAGCACACAAATATCATCCACTTAGTTCAGGGGAAAAGGCCAGCACCCTGAACTTCAGAGCAAATTACAAACAAAGTACAAACATCAACAGACAGACCCAATACAGATGCATAGTTACAAACACTAGGTTCAGCCTGGGAGCTCAGAACAAGAGCTGGCCCAGAGTCACGCGCGCCACCACTGCTGTGGGGATGAGCTCCAAGGAAGAAGAGGCCAACCCCTAGTTTTATATCTTTTTCAGCATCAGGGGTGAGGCACACATGTGACTCACCCACATGACCTAGAATCTTTACGAAGAGGCTACTTAAACGCAGGTGGTCTAAAAGCCTCTGCTGTCCCAGACATGTAAACTAGGCCCTCCCTGGAGTTAGCCCCACCTTGGGCCCCACCTTACTTGCCAATCCACACCCATAGGTTTTACACCTAATAGGGGTTTGGGTCTGAGGCTTAGCACTTAGTAAGACTCAATGAAATACATTGAATTACTCAACGCAAACAAAAGCCAAACTCTTCAAGGACACTTGTTGAACTAAGTGCTAAGGAGCCCATTTTGCTTACCAATACAATGAGTTATGCCCTTTCCTCCTTTCCTATCCTCCACAGTATACAAGGCAGTGCTGGACCCACCACAGGCACTGAATAAATAACCAGTGACTTGATTTGTTACCTGTAAATAGCATCAAATGATGATTTCCACTATAAAGCAGAACTATAAAGCAAAACTATATTAAACTCTGGCATACCTATACTAGCATTTTTTCATGTTTTTCATTTCCCCTATGCCCACTGGCCCGCCACTATTAAAAAGAGAGCTTTTAAACATTCCTTCAAAAGCATTTAGGGCAATTATGTTGTATGTCAAAAAAAATAAAAATAAAAATATATCTCCTATGTCATAGTAGGAATCAATCCATCTAAAAACATTTACTATGCACCAAGCATTGCACTAGGTATTGGGGATTCGATGACAAAAATGGAATATTTTCTGTCCTGCAGAGATGGCAGAGGTGGGGGGGCAGAGATTTGGGAAGAATCTAATAGAATCGGGTCTCACTAGTTTTTAATCCTAACCATTGCATAAAACATAAAAACCCAGGCATAGTGGGCAAATACTTGTTCACACTGCCCTCAAGCACTGGTAGCATTTACTGTTGGAAAGGCCATTAGAAATCATCTAGTCACAGGCTTCCTAAGCTTGTTTGTATCATGATCCCCTTTGGAAGTCAGGTGAAACCTGTGGACCCCTTCTCTGAATGTTGTCATTCTTGCTGAAAATGTTGTTATTCAGTATTTCAGTCATGTCCTCCTCTTCATGACCTTATTTAGGGTTTTCTTGGCAAAGATACTGGAGGGGTTTACCATTTCCTAATTCTGAATGTGCTCATTTTACATATGAAGAACTGAGGCAAACAGGGTCAAGTGACTTGCCCAAGATCACACATCTAGTAAATGTCTGAAGGCAAATTTGACCTCAGGAAGAAGGGTCTCCCTGACTCTGGCCCTGGCACACTATCCACCTAACTGTTCTATCCACTGTACCCTCTAGTTACCCCCAAATAAAATACATAGGACTAAAAAAGAAACAAATTATGTTGAAGTACACTTATCAGAATATTAAAACATTATGAACCCCAGGTAAAAAAACCTTTGATCTAGTCCAACTCCCTCATTTTACATATGGGAAAACCGATGAGCAAATGTTTTCCACTCTCACTTGAACTGAAACTCTTTGAACTAACAAGTAGATGAGAAAAACAAGTCATAGGTTGAAAGGGGAAAATAGAGAAAGGAAGTTTTTGAGATTTCAATGCATTTTCCATCACACTTAGCTCCTGTTGAGACTAGCGAGCATTTCCTGTGCTGCATTGCAGAAAGAATTAACTGCTATTAGCTGTGAAGCAGTAAGTATTAAGGGACCTGCAGCTGGAAAACTAAATGTACAAATGGAGACAATCAGAGGGAGCCCCAAAAGGCTAAGAAATAAGCAGAAATTACTTCTTTGGAAAGAAGCTTACGTGGGAGTGGGGGTGGGGAGGTGGAACACTGACCATTTCACTATCAAGGTGTTGGCTTCTCTTTTATTATGGAATAAGATTCTATATTAAGTAAAGGGCTGCTGTGTATCACACTAGGATTTTAAGAAGAAGAGTGTCATTTTTTTTTTAATTTACCTAAATCACAGTGAAGTACTCACTCATTCTGTGATGCTCATATAAATTAGATAAAGAAGACATCAGGTATTTAAAAAAAAAATCTCTCCAGTACCAGGGTCCTCCTTTTCCACTACTCACCAATTTGTACTTAGAGACATGGGAACAGTTTTCAAATAGAGGGGCAAGGGAGCACCAGAAATTCATAATGGGAAGAACATTTGTAACTAAGCTGCAGGCCTCTGGGAAAAGGTAGGCTTTGGCAATGCTGAAATCACAAGCCAGAAAGGTCAGGGACCCCTCTGAGTGTTTCTGAGTGAGATGTTATAAAGGTATGAAAGGGACAATCAGAACTCCATCTTTCATTGTTCTGGGTGTCTTCTGTCCTAAATGGGACCGAGGATTAAATGGAGATTTTGATATTGTGTCTTCTGTACTATTAAAGAGAAAACTTGAGTTTTCAGGGAATGTCTTAAGCTAGGTGGGGAGGGAAAAGGAACAAACATTTCTGTAGCACCTACTATGAGCCAGGCACCTAATAGCAAGTGCTTTTACAAATATTATAGCATTTGTTCCTCATCAAAATCCTGTAAAGTCCTATTATTAACCTCATTTTTACAGTTGAGGAAACTGAGATTGACTAAGGTTAAGTGATTTGCCCAAAGTCACAAAGCTAGAAAGTTCCTGATGCCACATTAGAACTCGGGTCTTCTGACTCTAGGCCTACTACTCTGTCTACTCTGTCACCAGTGGATAACCCAATAAACTAAGGTTTAGGACTAATAAAAGTTAGAACACTCAGACTCATGAAGCAAGTTACTTATAGAAGTCTTTCCTTATCTTCCCAGTCTAAAGTAATTAGTCACGTCAGGTCCTCTTGAAGTATTCTTGGTTTGGCCCTTAAGAATGAGGACTTAATCCCAACTCTATTCCTCTTTTGGTTGTTTGTACCTCTGCCCTACCTCCCCTGCTCTTTTGTAGGCTCTTTTCAGCCAGGGACCATGTGATATTTATCTTTGTATCCCCAGAACATCTGGATTATAGGAGCTGATTGGTCTGAGGAGCACTAGTCTAATGACGAGTCCTTGATTAAGGTCAGAGAGCCTGTTTTCACATCCTGGTTGTGCTGCATATTGGCTAGCTGAGGTTAAGGAAATCATTAACTTCTGTGCCTTGGTTTCTTTATCTGTAAAACAAGGGGTTATGGTCTTATCTCTTAAGGTCCCTTCTTTCTCTAGAGCTGTGAAAAATTTTCTACAAAAAAGCAATTAGACAAATTCATTTCATACCAAGAGAAGTCCACCACACTTATCTGCTACAAATTCTTGGGAAAAGGCAGGTCTACTTAGAGATGGACCAACCTTTCCCAAAGTGATCACATGTCATAGGATAAGAACAGGACTTCTGTGATAAAATGTCAAGTGAACTTTGATTTCTCCTCTAAGAGTATAAATGGAATTAGGGTAGCAGTGAAAGCACATGTTGAAATTCCACCTCATACTTACAGCTCTTTGGCTATGGGGCAAACTACTTTACCATTTCTCTATATTCATTTCCTTATCTATAAAATGAAAGGTTTGAATTGGATTTCCCTTCCATCTCTAAACTATGGTTCTATGAATTATGTATCAAATACTTATTTAATCTCTAAACTACGGGTCTATTAATTATGTATCAAATTCTTATTTAATAATACTGAATACATAATAATTCTACTCTGACTTCCAAAAAAATATGTATCTTCACTAATGCAGCAGCCTTCACTAAAAGATTTGAAGTCTTCTAGTTGAGGCTGAATAATTACTGGTTTGGGAAGACATAAAGAGGCTATCTGTTCAGCGATGGATGGATTCTATGACCCTGGAAACATTCTAATAGCATATTAAAGTATACAAATGGCTTTCTGCATGACAACTTTGTGGTATAGTTCATGCAAACTATTATCATCCCCATTTGCAGATGAGGAAAATGAGGCTGTTACCTGGCCATAGACACACATCTAGCAGGGGTCCAACCTGTGATCTAAACCTAGATCTCAGGATATTACAGTCCAATGTTCTTTCCACTCTGCCATATCATCTCTCTTTATATACCAGTCCTTCCTATTAAGTCATCTTCATTCTCTTAGATTCAGACATTCAAAAAGCATTTATTAAATACTCCCTATGTGGTAAGAACTGTGCTAAGAGATCAGGCTACAAAGAATGGCAAAAATAATCCCTGATCTGAAGCAGCTTATTTTCTAATGGAGGAGACAACATGTTAAGAATAGATAAATACAAGACATATACACAGTAGATGGATGGTCATAGTAGAAGGTAAGGACTAGGTTTGAATCCTGCCTCAGACACTTAAGTAGAAAGAAAGAAGGGGTGGGGAGGCAGGGAGGGAGAGAGAAAGAGAAACATTTATTAAGCACTTGTATTGTGCTAGGCAACTATTCTAAGCAAAGGGGATACAAACACATGCATGTTGTGTCCAGATGATGATCCAAGTTGAGATGTCATGGAACCAGGAAATGGCCCTAGCAAAACAATGTCAAAGCTACCCTATCACATCACAAATGGCCAACTCCAAAGTCTCATCACAGCATAGAAGTAATCCTGAGCTCTCAAATTCTATGCCTATGGAATAATGTCATCTCTGACAGTTTCTACCAAACTAGAAAGCTATAAAATAAGACTGCTAGCCGAGTATCACCTGCTATTTGAAAGCTAGCTTAGCTAAATACACAAAAGCTCATCGCCATCAAGTGAAGCAATAGATAAGTTCTTTGATCATGGTGACTCATAAAGAGAATCACAATCTCAGAGGGGGAAACACATTAGGGGTCATTTGTTCCACCTCTTAGCTAAACAAGAATTCCTCCTAAAACCTACCAGTTGTCCCTCAGCCTTTTCTTCAAGACTTCCAGTGAGGGGAATCTCAATACCTATAGAGGAACACCCTATTGGTAGTCATCTAGACTTTTCTTCAGGGTCTCCAAGTCATTCGCTACCATAAAGGCAGTCCTCTTTTTTAGCTTGAACTGATGGGGTACTTTCCCTTTCATCCTGTCTAAATTGACTTTTTTGTAACTTCTACCCACTGACCTTTGCTCTTCCCTCTAGCCAAATAACTAAGCAGAATAACTCTAATCTCTTGTCCATTTAACTCTCCTAGAAATACTTGAAGACAGCAGGTATAATCCCCTAAAACTCCTCGAGGCTAAACATCATAAATTCCTTCAACTGATATTCTCATGACATGGTTTTTAAGACCCTTTACCACCCTGGTTGGCCTCTTCGGCATCCTCCAGCTTTTGAATGCCCTTATTAAAATGTAATACCCAGAACTGGATATATTATCCTACATATGATCCAAATAGGGTAGAGTACAGTGGGACTATGACTTCCCTAGTCCTGTATATTATATCCTTCAATAAAGTAAAGATTTGGGTTGTATTTTGTCTTGTTTTTTGGTTGATATAACAGACTAT
Source organism: Phalanger gymnotis (assembly GCA_028646595.1). Taxonomy (NCBI): domain Eukaryota; kingdom Metazoa; phylum Chordata; class Mammalia; order Diprotodontia; family Phalangeridae; genus Phalanger; species Phalanger gymnotis. The sequence continues at coordinate 318,196,756 of CM053624.1, read as the reverse complement.
TGACTCATACTGAGCTTACAACCTATGAAAACCACTAAATCTTGAAAAAAAGGGAACAGCTATGCAAACAAATATTCTCATCTTGTACTTAAGAATGTTTTTAACATAAGTGTGAGATTTGACAGGTATCCCATTAAATGCCATCTTATTAGATTTGGCTCAACATTGTAGCATATAAAGGTCCTTTTGCAACTTGACCATCAAAAATGTGTTAAATATCCCACCCAGCTTTGTCTTACATTTAAGTTCAATGAGCATTCCATCTCTGCCTTTATAAAAATCATTGATAAACATGTTAAAAACAATAGAGCCAAACAAAGATCTTGGGGAACTCCACTGGAGACTTCCTTTCATCTTGATATCAGACCATTATTCACAAGGAGGCACTGTGTTGCAGCAGTGTTGTTCCAAATCCTATATTTGGAGTAATAAAAACTGGATTTTATTTTTGGCTTGGTCATCATGTGACTTTGTGCAAGTCATTTAATCCCTCTGGGTCTTAGTAAACCCAGAGATAAAAGAGAGAGTTAGACCAAATGACCTCTAAGGTCCTTTAAAGGTCTATCTCTATAATCTTAATCTTTGAGATCTTTCATTCAACAAGTTCTAGAATCTACCTGACTGCTGGTTCTATCTCACATTTCTTCATCTTTCTCATAAGAAAAACAAGAACATTTGGGGAAAAAAGGCTCACAGGCTATTCTTAGTCCACTAATGAAGGATGAGGTGCTTAAATAACATGTCAACAAAACATCAAGTAAGCCTTCTGCCACTGCCAAAGAGTGAGTGACTTGGACACCAAAGGTCTTCATCTGACATTGCCATGACCTGCTATAACACAGCTGCATTTGGAGCTCCAAATGAACTGAAGAGTAAAAGGAATAGGATAGGAATGAGGAGCTGACTATAAACTTTAAAACTATTTTTCAATTGAGGAGTTGCCGTCATTGTTGTAATCTGCATCAATAAACATTTATGGGAGCCAAGATGGTGGAGTAGAGGCAGCAATCCAGCTGAATATTCCCCTCTGTAACAATAATTAAGGTGGGACTTTTTGCTGTTGACCTTTAATGATTCTGGCCTTTGATTGAATGGGGCAGATAACGTGGGATGTTTTTATATTTCTCAGCACTGAGACAATTAGGAGCCATTGATTTGTATCTGATGTGATATTGCGGGTGGGGAACTTTTCCACACCCAGCCTAGGTGAGGTCAGGAGCTGGATTTTTCCCCTGAACTAAGTAAATGATATTTGTATGCTGGATTAAAGTAAGATTGTTAACCCTTTAACGTTGCTTTCCTTAGTAAAGCAGATGAAAAAGACCTGGGCTTGCAGCATTCTGTGAGGTGGTTGTTGTTGGCTTTACACCCCCACAGCAGCTGCTAGCCGGATTGTTGATACACCCTCCTAACAACTTTAATATAATTCCTCAAATCAAATTCTGAATTAGTAAAGAAAACAAAATGTTGAAGTAAGATATTTTTCCAGCCTAAGACAACTTAGGAGGTTGGCAGGAGAGGTCTGTGACACTGGACTGGGATCTAGCCTGGAGTCCATGTAGCACCACAAGTGGTGGGTCATGAAGGCTGCTGCAACAGTGGCAGAAACATCTTAGGGAGCTCTCAGCCCAGAGATGGAAGGGGGTCAGACAAATGGTCAGAAAGGTATTACAGAGGATCCTTTGCTGGCACCAGGTGAAAGACTGGGTCCTGTGGCAACTCTATTGTCCATACACAGTTCTAGATCATAGCTCTGGGTTGCAGTTCAAGGATAGAAAGGAGTATCAGTAGTCAGTCCGCAAGGGAGCAGGGTCCCTGGTCCTAATTCCAAGGCAGAGAGGAGTGCTAGTATTCATTGCAGTAGGGAAATAGGGGCGCATCTTGAGCAAAGACCAGAACACAGACCAGAAAAGCAGTGACCACACCTCTCCCCCAATCATACCACCTTGCACATTCTCAGAACTAGCTCCGAACAAAAAAAAAAAAAGGCAGCACAAAAAGGCCTAAAGTTTGGGACAGTGTCTCCCTACCCCAAGGTAAGCAGAGCCTAACTTTAAAATAAAGTTCAAAATCAAGCCATAAGCTGGAAAATGAACAAACAAGAAAAAAATAATTTGACCATAAGCTTTTATGATGGCAAGGAAGACTAAGATACAAACTCAGATGATAGCAACAACATAAAAACGGCTATATTCAAAGCCTCAAAGAAAAACACTAAATTGCATTCAAGCCTAACAAGAATTCCTTGAAGCATTAAAGAATGGGACAGAATAGTAGAGGAAAAATTGAGAAAAGAAGGAAGAGTGATACAAAAAAATTATGAAAAAAAAATTAACAGGTTGGTAAAAGGATACAAAAAAATTAGTGAAGAAAATAACACCTTAAAAAACACAATCAGCCTAATGGTAAAAGAAGCACAAAAATTCACTGGAGAAAAGAATGTCTTAAAAAGCAAACTTGGACAAATTTTAAAAAGAGATCCAAAAGCTCACTGAAGAAAAATAAACTTCTTAAAAATTAGAATTAAGCAAGTGGAAGTTAATAACTCCATGAGACATCAAGAAACAATAAAACACATTCAAAAGGATGAAAAAATAGAAGAAAATGTGAAATATTTCATTGGAAAAACAACTGACCTGGAAAATAGAATGAAGAGAGATAATTTAAGAATTATTGGACTATTTGAAAGAAAATCATGGTTTTAAAAAAAATCTAGACATCATATTTTTAAAAAAAAAATTATAAAGGAAAACTTCCCAGACATTTTGGATATAGAGGGTAAAATAGAAATTGAAAGACTCTACCGATCACCACCTGAAATAGGTCCCAAAAATGAAAACTCCCATGAATATTATAATCAAATTCCAGAGCTCATATATCAAATAGCAATGCTCCAAGAGGCCAGAAAGGAACCATTAAAATATCGTGGAGATAGTCAAGATCACACAAGATTTAGCAGCCTCCACCTTAAAGAAGCTTGAAATATGATATTCCAGAAGGCAAAAGCACTAGGATTATAACCAAGAATAACAACATACCCAGTAAAACTTAGTATAATCCTTTGGGGAAGGAAAGGGAATGAAATAGAGGATTTTCAAGAATTCCTGATGGGAAAAAAAAAAACAGTTGAATAGAAAATCTGACATTCAAACACAAGACTCAAGTGAAGCATAAAAAAGTAAATGTGAAAGAGAAATCATAAGAGATTCAGTAAGATTAAACTGTTTACATTCCTATATGGGAAGATGATATACATAACTCCTAAGAACTTTATCATTATTAAGGCAATTAGAAGGATGCTACATAAATAGAGGGCATAGGTTTAAATTCATTATGTCAACATGATTTAAAAAAAAAAAGAATGAAGGCATGAGAAAGAGGGATGCACTGGAAGAAGGGGGAGGGGAAAAGAGAATAGGTAAAATGATCTCACAAAAAAAGGACATGTGAGGGAGAACTTTTCAAGTGGAAGGGAAAATGGTGGGTGGGGGGCATGGTAGGCAGTGCTTGAATCACACTCTCATCAGAATTGGTTCAATGTGGGATACAGATAGATAGGTAGGTAGGTAGATAGACTGATAGACGGATAGATATAGATATATACATATATACACTCAGTTGGGATAGAATCCATCTTACTCAATAGGGAAATAGGATTGGGAGATAAGAGAAAAGTTGGGGAGGAAGGGAAGATGTTAAAAGGAGAGAAGATTAAGGAAGGCAGTGGTCAGAAGCAAAACAGACTTTTGAGGAGGGGCAAGTTAAAAAGAGAGAAAGATAAAGAGAAGAAAATAGGATGAAGGGAAATACAAGGTAAGTAATTATAACTGTGAATGGAATGAAGTCATCCATAAAATAGAAGTAGATAGCAAAATAGATTAGAAACCAGAATCCAACAATATGTTGTTTACAAGAGACACACTTGAAACATAAAGACAAGACACAGATTTAAAATAAGGGGCAAGAAAAGAATATATTATTCTTCAGCTGAAGTAAAAAAGGCAGAGATAACAATCATGATCTCAGAGCCAACAAAAAGAAAAGTAAAAAAGACCTAATTAAAAGAGATAATCAAGGAAACAACATTTTGCTAAAAGATACCATAGGTAATAAAGTAACATCAAAAAATTTTACAAGTTTCTTGGATAAAGGCCTAATTTCTCAAATATATATGGAACTGAATCAAATTTTTTTAAAAAGAGCCATTCCCCAACTAATAAATAGTCAAGGAACAATGACCGACTGTTTTCAGAAGAAATCAAAGCTTTCTATAGTCATACAAAAAATGCTATAAATCACTATTGATTAGAGAAATGCAAATTAAAGTAAATGAGGTACCACCTTACACCTGTCAGAAATGACAAATACTAGAGAGGACATGGGAAAATAGATACACTGAAGAACTATTGGTGGAGTTGTGAACTGGTCCAACTATTTTGGAGAACAATTTGGAACTAAGCACAAATTAATATAAAACAATGTATATATTTTAACCCAGTAATATTACTACCAGCAAGATAAAGGAAAAGGACCTATATGTACAAAAATATTTATAGCAGCTCTTTAAGTGGTGGCAAAAAAGTTGGAAATTGAAGGCATGCTCATTAATTGAGGGACAGCTGAAAAAGTTGTAAGGTCATTGTGATGAATCACTATTTTGCTATAAAAAAATAATGAGGGAAATGCTGTCAGAAAAACCCAGGAAAACTCATATGAACTGATGTAAAGTGAAGTGAGGGGAAGCAGGATATCGTACATAGTAACAGCAATATCAACGATGAAAGACTAGCTTTTCTGTTCAACGTATCAATCTAAGACAATTCTCAAGGACTCATGATGAAAATGTCTATCTATCTCCAGAGAGAGAACTAATGAACTCTGTGTACAAATTAAAGTAATTTTTTTTCACATTAGTTTTCTTGCTTTTTTGTGACATTGATAATATGGAAATATACTTTCCATGACTTCACGTGTATAATGGGTATCATATTGCTTATCTTCTCAGTGGGTGGAGGAGGCATTGGAAAGAGAATTTGGAATTCAAACATTTTTAAAATGTTAAAAATAAATTTAAATTTTTTTAAAATAAACAATAATGCATCATTACAGAGAAATTGATAAAAGGAAAAAGACCATATCTCAGTGCCCAGATCATTGTAGGATCTTAATAAATGCTTGTTGACTGACTGATTGACTTTTCTGAAATTTGCTTTCACTTCTCCCATACATCTCCCACTGCCATAATTTTATACAAGTAGCCCTCTATATCTGGAATGTACTGCTTCCTCATCGCGTCATATTCCCAACCTCCATCTTGTCATATGTCACCTTTCCTTCAAAACACAATTCAAGTGTGCCATTTCCTAGCCAAGCCTTTTCCTCCTCACCTTCCCCCATCAGTGCTCTCTTCCTATTTTAATTTGTTTATATTCTTTTTTTGTTTTTGTCCTTATATCCTCAGTACTGAACACAGTATCTGGCTAATAGTAAGTACTTGATAAATTTGTGCTCGATTTCACTGAGTAATGAAAAATTCATTTGAACTACCAAATCAACCCACAAGAGCCTTTCTACCCTCTAAGAAGGCAACAATAAACAAGTAAAACAGAATCTTCATGAGGATCTGGACAAGGTCAATAGTGGTTATTAAATGTTTAGGTTTGATCATTGCTAGCAAAGGTGTTTTAGGTCACATTATGATAAATCATAGATGGAATATAATGGGTTGTCTCTGTACTTTATAATGCAGTAGGGCCCCCATTATGATCAATATATGCAGTGCATTTGTGGCCATTTTATATGACTATGGTAAAATTTTACTATTTCTAAATGATTATGAGGTTTATAGCTATTATATATTTGCTTTTACGACACAGCCATGATTCTTTTGAAGATGAATCCTCGGACTACTCCTAGCTATAGTATTTTCCATTTGGGAAAATAAGATCTCCTTTACCAAAATCCACTTCACAACATAGTTCCCAGAAACAAGTAGCATGATAAGCAAGGCCTGTTTATATTCTAAATGAGTTACCCATCAGGCTTTGGAAGGGAATTATAAACGTATGTCAGATTTTACATCGTCATGGCTTCTACAAAGAGAAGTTACCACATGCAACAAAATGTATCTTTCACACACCATGTTTATTTTTCCCCGTTCCAATTCTCACTCATGAAGTTTCTTCTTGTTATCCACTCTCATCTTAGATCATCCCACATTCCACCCTTCTTCAAAATCCAATTCACGATCTATATAGGCCATGAAACTTTCTGGGACACTCATTCTATCCTCTACATTCCCTAACTTTGTAGAGTAAAAAAATATCTTGAATACACCACAAGATTAGCACTTTATCATATAATATTTCCTGCCCTAATGATCGATTGTAGGTTTGGGATGGACTTTACAGATCATTTTGTCCAACTCTCTCTGTTTAAATATAAGGAAACTGAAGCCCTGCATTTTTCATATGTGGACACTTTATTCCCCATCTAGATTCATTTCCTCCTATGCAGAAAATCACACAAAAAGGAATTCAATGGAGAGATGTGGGAGTGGGCTTGAAGAATGATTAGTATTCAGATGAATGAGAGGGAGAATAGGAAAGGAAAGGATATTCCAAGGGGGGAGAAACAACAGCAAATATCTTAAAAAACATGCATAGTCTTTAAACTGGATCCATAAGGAACAGAAAGCCGCTGAAAGCTTTTGACCCAGTGAACGGAAGGACATGACAGAATTTCAGAACAGGAGACATTATAGATCATCTATTCAAATTTCTCATTTTCAGATAGGGAAAACTGATCTCAGGACTATACAAGTGACTTCTCTAAGATCATGCTGCTTGACTAGCAGCAAAGCTGAGGGGCTTTTTCCACTGAACAAGGCTAATGAAAGTGATGCTTAAAGAAAGAAAATCTCATGGGACAGTGGTGGTATAGTGGAGGCAGAGACACCAACTTGGAGACTACCTTTTCAATGCAGGGAGGGAGAGGGACATTTTCCCACCTTGTAGGAGTTTAAATTTTAAAAATGCCATGATTTTATGCCTCCATGACCAGGAGAATGATATTACCATTGAAAGACAGAGGATAGCATGGTATAGTAGAAAGAAAGCTTTTGCCACTTAGCTTTCTATCTGTGTGACCCTGGACAAGTGTTTTCTTCTCTTAAGATTTTAGTTTCATAAAATGTGTTGTTGTCTACAGCCCCTTTAAGCTCCGAGGTTTGATGACTCCAGGTTGGGAAGTAGGCACTCTTGGGAGGGGAGAAAATGATAAATATGACTTTCTTGTCTTTTTAGTCTCATAACGAAATAATAACAACCAGGGACTTTTCTGTTCTTTCTGTGCCCCACATCATTTTTTCCTTGTTCCCTCCAGCCTTTAAGCTTTCCTTTTCTTCACACTCTGTCCTAGAATCAGACAGAGCTTGTCCCACAAGTGAGATGAGATGTATTTTGATGCCAACAGATCCATCAGATAAGGGGCTATTTAATGAGCATTTATTGAATGTCCCCTCTGAACAGAGCACTGTAGTAGGCATCACATGGGATACAAAACAAGATAGCGTCTTTGGCTTTGAAGCAGGTATAATCTTAGATGCAGCTTTCAGGAACATTGCTCTAGATTTTATCTGTCCCACCACATTTCCCCAGAATCTAACTTAGTCCCCCAGCGAAAGTCAGGCACAGTGAGAAACTGCATTGTGTTTCAGACGAGTACTCTGCCAAAACAGTGCCTTACTGGATAGTCATAGGATCACAGAATTTGACAGTGAATTGGACTTTAGATACCAGCTAATCCAACCACCCAAGTTTACAAAAGAGAAAATAGGTAAGATGTTTCTATAGCAAATTTATGAAAATATGGGGCAAGAATTTAGAGGTAGCTCACTGGAGGGAGTACCCCCACTCAAGAAATCATCCCTTAATTGTTCTTCCCAGAGTGGCTTACGTAGCTTCTAGGGTTTTTGTGAAGTTTGGTTTCAGTCAAAGTGCTACACATGAGGACCACAAGGGCCACATGTGGCCTTGAGGAAGCAGATTCCTAACCGACCCCCCCCACACCTCACCCCCCCCCTACCCCACACGCCTGCTGTAGGGCTGTCTAATTTCCAAATAGCCAATAGCTTTGTCAGTCTGTTCCTTCCCAAAAATCACTCTCCCAGCCCCTAGGCCTCAGCTGATACTGGAAATGCCATTCTTTCTCCTCTTTGCCTGTTGAAAATTCTTAATCACTCTGTAAGAAACAGCTCAAATACCACCTCCTACATGAAGCTTTCCTAACATTTCAACAAGTGGACATTTTCTCTTCTTCCTTTGTCTCTATTTCTCTCGGGTACTTATCTCTTTCTAATATACATTCTAATATACATTGGTTACTTGTATTCCTCACATATTTCCCTGATTATTGTAAGCTCTTTGAAGCAGGAATCACCTCTCATCCCTCTTTACATGTAGAGATAGGATACATTTTAAGAGATGTAGTCGAACTTACTCATTTTATATAGGAGGAAACTGAGGCCCAAAGTGGCTAAATGATATCCAAGTTTGCACAGTTAAAAGTTAAACTCATCTTCTGTTTCCAAATCAAATTATATTTTCCACTACACTTGTGCCTTGCACACAACAGTCTTGTTTGATTGAATTATCCAATAGAGGCAATTTGGTGCAGTGAAAAGAGCATGGGCTTGGGAGTCAGAGGCCCTGGGTTCAGATCCCACCTCTGACACTTACTACCTATGTGACCTTGGGCAAGTCTCTTCTTCTTCCTCAGTTAGCTCATGTGAAAAATGGGGGAGTGGGACTAGATGGCCTGTAAGTTCCCCTTAAATTCTACATCTATGACTCTATTGGTTAAGTGCATATTAGATGCTTGGGGTTTGGGACACAAAGGCAAAAATAAAATGGTCCTGGACATCTGGGAGCTTAAATTTGATTGGGTAGAAAGAACACGTTCGTGGATAAGCAAACACTAGTTAGCAATAATATAGTGCTTTAACATTTGCATTGAACATATGTTATCTCATTTGATCCTAATAATTCTTCGATATAGGTGTTATTGTTATCTCTATTTTGCACATGAGGCAAATGAGTCTGACAAGGTTTAAGTGACATGCCCAGGGTCACAAAGCTGATGAGTGTCTGAGGTAGAATTTCAACTCAGATCTTCCTGTCTGTAAGTCCAGTGCTCTAATAGAGACAGAGGACTAATAACTGAGACAGGTGTATCAGGGAAGGCTTGAAGGAACTTAAGGATTCTGAAAGATGGAGTGAAGATGGAGAACATCCTAGTTATGGTGAGTGGCTTATGTAAACATACAAGAAAATGGAAGGTAGAATATTGAATTCAGGAAATAGCTAGTAGACTGGTTTAACTGATCCATATTTATTTTGTATATTTCATAATGAAGATAAATACGCTTATCAAAAATCAAAAGGCTGCAATTCCCTCAAAGGCTGATTTACTCTGGTTTACTCTGCATTCCATAATTACTATCACAACTATCTGCTTCTTTTTAAATGTTACATATCCTCTCTAGCTTCTACTAACATCTTCTTCCAATGCCTCCTCATGGCACAAATGTGCCCTCAGGTTCTCAAAGGCTTTGCCCGTCAGATACAATAGGTCACAAAAATCACAGACTCAAACCCAAATCCCCTTCTATGACACCCAGACTTTGTTTAAAGACTTTCAAGGAGGAACACACTGCCTTCTGAAGGACCTTTTACCTCTTCTGGATAGCTCTAATTGTCTGATTGATCAAGTTAGGAAAGCTTCAAGTAAAGGTCTTGTAATGGACCATATGCCTTTTATCCAAGGACTAGCCTAAGTATGGAAAAAGGCTCATTACCACAAAACTGGCCCATGAGACGATAAATGTGTTGGCTGTGGCAATTCATGAAATGTGGAGTATTGCTGATTCACAGTCAGTAAAGGGCCTACCCACGTAGATCTTTCAAAATTTTCTCTACATGATATCATAGACTCTCTTCTCATCTGATGAACACAGGACTTTTAAACTGCTAAACTAATGTGGCATCCCACTTCTCAACATCCCTATTTCCATCCCAGTACTTTTCAGTGCGTATTCATATAAGCGTATTAAATGTTATCTTTTTTTTGCAGGGTTGATCCTACCTGACATTGTCATGCCTTTGAATGTAAATCTTGTGAAAAATTCTCTCAGGTGGCTTCAGAAAATCTTCCTTCATTTCCATGGCAACATTTCTGGGCAAGAGACTCATCAGCAGCCTTTCCTATAGGCCAAAATAAAAATAACAGTAATAATTATTATATTATTATCAATAATAAAGACACAAGTTAGTCTGCATTTATTTTTCTTTTGTTTTTCTCTAGGCATTTTGAACTATTACAACATTGTTGTGGACACAGGCTAATGTGAGAATTTCTGTTGTATTTAACCATGACTTCCTTAATTCCTCTCTTTTCTTTATGAAGGGCAAAGAGAATTTCTATTAAGATTTTGTACTAGCACCTAAAACAGTCTGTAGTAACTACTCAATAAATTCATACCTCACTGTGAATGATATCGCTTTTTAAAAACCTACTAATCATATGCCGTAGCCCTTAAATAAGATTCTTTGAAAGGATTTGTGTGTGTGTATCTAAACAATTTTAAATCATACTTAAATTTTGTATAAGATAGAGTTGGGAGGAAACATATAACCTATATTTGGACCATTTTTCTCATGCACAAAATGTAAAATATAGGCTAATAGCAAAGTTACATACATTAGTAGATGGTTTAATAATAATATTAATAATAATAACTAGGATTTAGATAATATCTACTCTATGCCAGGTACTGTACTTTAAAAACATTAGTGCATTTGAACCTCATAACAACCTTGGAAGGTAGGCACTGTTATTATTTCTGTTTCACAGTTGAGAAACAGAGGCAAACAGTAGTTAAGCGATCTGCTCAAAGTCATACAGCTACTAAACATATGAAAGCAGATTTGAACTCAGGTCTTCCTAACTGCAGACCTAGAACTCTATCCATTGGACCACTTAACTGCTAATTCTAACCAAAACATTCTGAGAGTTGGCTTAATATCAAAATGAATGGGAGTCACCCAATGGTATGCTACCTATCCCCATGCAATTCAACATTTTTTATTTCAAACTTCGGATAACAAAAGAAACTTTGTTTTTAAAATCTGCAGGTGACACAAAATTCAGAGGAATAACTAGTGAAATGGATGAGAAAGTTAAGTTTATAAATCATATTGAGAACCTAAAAAATTAGGCAAAAGCCAGTAAGGTAACATTTAACAGACATACGTATAAAAATCATTCACAAAGTCCACCTTGTCAAGGTGTAGAATTGCTCCTGGGAGTATTAAAGGCTATTATTAACATGTAATGCAATCTATGAAAGGTCTACCAAACTAGAAAGACTGGGATTACAGCCCCAGTGAAAGGTTATTTGTTGTCCTTGGACCAGCTTACCAAAAGGAAGAAAATCTTGTTATCAGCAGGTTTATCACTAAATGACTAACTCTTTCCCTAAAGCTATCAAAGGTAGACTGTGAAACAGATAAATACATCAGGTTTCTACCATCTTCTACATGTACAACTTATTATTTCTAAGAATTTAGAATTTTGTGCTTATACATCAATAATTCATGAATTACAACCTATGTATTCCTTTACTCTCTATGTGGTCTTTGCCCACATTCCCCCATATATTAGCTTCTGTTGTATGAGAGAAACGATATCCAGAAGAATATTGGTAAGAATCTCTTCATCCTCTGCTTCAGTCATACTACATCTGGATTGAACAAGAAAGAGTAGTTCTGGTTATCACATTTTAGGATGGCTATTGACAAACTGGAGTACAACAAGAGTGACCAGGATGGTGAGAGGACTGGGGACCCTACCATAATATGCTCCAGTGAAGGAAGTTGGAATGGTTAGCCCAGGGAAGAGATGGCTTAAAAGGGATATAATAACTGCCTTCAAATATCTAAAAGGCTGGCAAGTGGAAGATGGATAAGACTTGTTCTGCTTGGTCCCTAAAGGCAAGACTAAGAACAAATGGAAGGAGAGAGCGAGAGCGAGCGAGCGAGCGAGAGAGAGCGAGAAAGAGAGAGAGAGAGAGAGAGAGAGAGAGAGAGAGAGAGAGAGAGAGAGAGAGATTTATGCTAGAGCTGAAGGGGTAAAAAATAAACTCTTAAAATGCTATAGAAAGGTGCAATCAGTTATCACAAAAGGCAGTGAGTTTTTCCTCTTTTAAAATATTTAAATACAGGCTGGATGATCATTTTTAGGGGATTTTGTAAAATTCAAGGTTTAGATAAAGGTTATACTTGGTCTTTTAGGTCTTTTCTAATACTGAGATAATGAACATTACACTGATCTAGAAGAGGGTTTCTTAACCTGAGAGAAGTGGACACTCTTTTAAACAATTTGTAACAATTTAAATATAATTGGTTTCCTTTGTAGTTCTTTATATTTTACTTGATTTATTTTAAAACATTTTGATGCAGCATTCATAGGTTTCACCAGACTGCCTAAGAGGTTCATGACACAAAAGAAAGTTAAGAATTTCCTGATCTAGGATACTGGTAAGGGCTAGGAAGGAGAAAAATACTTAATCGAGATGTTCAAGTCATTGACGATAAAGGCAAAATGGCGACTAGGAGCCGGTATGCAGATGAAGATAAAAGGAAAGATGGAGGCAAAATATTAACCCATAGCATGAACTTCAAAGGAAGAGAGAGTGCCATATGGCAATAGCAGAGTATTTGTCTACAAGTGGAATCAAGACATAAGGAGTATGGTAACTCCTCTTCTTGACCCTGGGAAACATTTTTAGGTATCCGATTCTACTTTTCTGCTCTGTGAAGGTTGAAGAGCTCCCATAAATTCTTCTATGGGGCTACATCTATAACCCTGGAGCTGTCCAGCTGGAGGGAATTAAGTAAGAAAATTGTAGCTGACAGCATTTTCAGTTATTACAGGTGCCCTCTGTGAGGTGTACAGAGATAGGTTCAATATTATGGGAGGATTGCTTTACTGAATCAAATGCCAGATTCTTCCAAGTTAAAAGAAATTGTAAAGCTGAGGGGATCGACCAGTCAGTATTCAACCAACTTGGTTGGCATTTTATCACAGAAGCTGGTCACTTCTTATTGAAGCATTTGTTGTCCACCTGTTTTTCTTCTTTATTTTGGTAACCTTACTTAGAGGTCAATCAATAGAAGAAGCATTTCTTTCACATACAAGAATAAATTCACTTCCCAGTCAGACTCAAAGCCCAAAAAGAAGGGGAAAAAATCCAGGAATTGATGCTTTCAAAGAGAGCACAGCTGCAAAAGGTTGCTATTGAATTGTCTGGTTTCTCAGACAAATGTTTTAGATTGAATTCCAAAATTTCAAACCATCCTTTGTATCATCAGGTACTAGGCAGATAAAACTATGAAAGGGTCTCCTAATTGAAATTTATCAAGAAAGAAATGCTAATATTAGATGAAAATCATACCTGAATGACTGATATTAAATAAATATTAAGGTTCTTTCAAAAGCAAATATGAAAAATCTCTTTGTTCAGGATTATCACACCGAGAAATACAAATTACATTCTTCCATTATATGCATTATTTTTCCTTTGTTAAAAAAAGTCAGTTTTAACATTTCTTTTCAACATTACCTCACTTGAAAGGAATACAAATCAAACATTTCCTGCTAAACCATTTGTTCCTTAATTCCTTCAGCCCACCCCCTTCCTCCTGCTCAATTATGACAAAACAAACTTCATCAGTTCCAAATCTGGTTAAACAATGTCTTTAAGAACAATTTTGGAAATGTAGGTGGGGTTTCTATTCTCTTCAAAGAAACTGTAACAACTGTGCACAAAGTAGGTTTGCAGAAAGCTGAGGAATACCTTCAACAAACTATAAATGAATTATACTACCAGCCCATCCAATGTTGGATAGTGGCACACTGGAAAATTAATTTTATATCGGCTAAGCTTTAAGTGATCATATAAGATGAAGTCTGAAAGGACCAATAAGTTATCCCAGGGCTGATGATACATATATACACACATACATACATATATACATGCGCAACGATACCTGGATGGATGGATGGGTCAGCCAGATAGATAGACAGACAGATAGATAGATAGATAGATAGATAGATAGATAGATAGATAGATAGATAGATAGATAGATAGATAGATACACATACAAACATACATAGCTGCATGTATGTAAATATAAATATAAATGATGTAAATATAAATATATCTGATTCTGAGCATTCCAAAGACTGCAAAAGTACAAACTTTGACAACAAAAGTTGTCAAAAAGACTATTTTATGGAGAGCTCACACAGGGCAAATGTTCACGTGGTGGTCAGAAGAAGCAATACGAGGACATTTTCAAGGTCTCTCTTAAGAACTTTGGAATTATTTGTGTGACATAGGAGACACTGGCATAGGACTGCCCAGCATGGCGTGCCCACATTAGAGAAGGTGCTGTGCTCTATGAGCAAAGGAGAACTGAAGTAGCTCAAAAGAATAGTGAGAAGTGCAAATTTAGAGAATCCACCCCAAATATTCACATGGGCTATTTGTGTCCAACCTGTGTAGAATATTCCAAGCTCATATTGGTCCAAACAGCCACAGTCAGACACACTGTAACTTGACTCTAGCATAGTGATGTTATTTTGGTCCACTTCAAGAATGATGGGCAACAACCAGGTCCAAGTATGTCCAAGTTTACATGTGCATGTTGTGTAAGGAGACTGAGATAGAGATAGACAAATTGATAGATCACGTGTGTGTGTGTGTGTGTGTGTGTGTGTGTGTGTGAGAGAGAGAGAGAGAGAGAGAGAGAGAGAGAGAGAGAGAGAGAGAGAGAGAAAGAGAGATTGAGATTTTGTTTAAAAACTAGACCCATAGTTAAATCAGTGTAGGGAGCTCTGGGTGGAATTATCATCACCAATGTCGCACCCTCTGGAATTTATAGATTTAGCTAATTGCCTTAGAAATTAAATTGCCTAGGATTATTATACAAATATTTGATAGACACAGCACCTGAATCCCAGGCCAAGTCTCTATCTATTATGCAACACTATTATATGTATGGGTATATGTAAATTGATTCCATTAAGTCCAAGTTACAGGTGGATGCTAAAGTTAATTTTAAGGAAAGACCCCTTTCCTGACTTTCAGATCTCCCATACCTGTTTTTTCCCTTCACCTACTAAGAAAAAAAATCCCCAAAGCAAAGAGCATTCAAGCTACTCTGATGTTTGAAAAACTTCTAAAGTTGAAAAACTTCTAAAAATCTTTCTAATTCAGACTCTCACTATACTGAGCCTCTGATGAGGCTCTATCTGCATTGGGATCATTTAAAATTAAAAACCCAGGAAACTAAAATAATAAGCAGCTATTCATTCCCCAGCTCCATCTAAAAACCTTCCCCCTCTCTATTTCAATATACCATAAAATTTACCATACAAATAACTGCAAAATTGTCCTAATTAATCTCTCTGCTTCTAGCTATCTCTCCATTAATCTATTCTCCACACAACTGCTAAAATAATCTTCTAAGTATGCAAATCTAACCATGCCACTCTCCTGCTCAAATATCTTTCAGAGTTCCCTATTGATACTGGGACATAATACAAATTTCTCAGTCTCTCTAATGGATCCACTGTCCAACTCTCTTCAGCAGCCATTTCTAACAGTATCATCTGTCTTCAAATCTTTCATATTCCCTCTTTCTCCATTCCCTAATCCAAGGACCCTGATACATATTTTGTAGGAAAAAAAATGACACTATTCTTAGAGTTCCTCCTTCTAACCTCCTCCTGCTCTTGCATCATAAAGACAACATCTTCCACTGTCTCATTTTTTTCACGCTGCTGTAAGATGAAGTGGTCCTTTTCCTTCATGGGGCAAACTCCTCTAGATGTAACCTTGATTCCATCCCCTCCAAACTTCTCTAGAAAATTACCTCCACTTTTATCTCTATCCTCTAGTTTATCTTTAATCTCTATCTACAGGTTCCCTGCTGCCTATAAGCTTGTCCTGTCTTCTTCCTCTTTAACAAGCAAACAAATAAAATTTACTTCATCTTACCATCCATACTAGCTATTAACGTAGGCGACTCTGCTCTCCATGGATAAACTCTTTAAGAAAGCCATCTACATGGTGTCCCTAAAGTCTGGACACATAGGAAATCTCATTAACATCTCATTAACTGTTTCACAGAAGACTCTGTGTTGTTCAGCAACTTCTTTTTCTGGGGTATGCTAAAGGAGAAGGTGTACTCAAACAAAAGTGTACTCAGTGAAAATCACAGATGCAACACACTTGATTGAACACATAAAGTGTGAATGCTCTAAAATTGACGGCAATGTGGAGTTATTGCATCAAGTTGACGTGAATCTTGCTAAGTGTATCAACCTTTGCATCACATATGATGAAAATCATATTGGAGATGTTATTTGTTAATATTCCAATTAAATAAAATGTGGTCGAAAATTTCATTCATTTCATTTCTTGAAAATATACATTTTTGCCTATGTGTCTAGGCTTTAGGAACACCCTGTATAATTGGTTCCTTCACTTCCTCTCTTCTCATTCTTTTCTGAACTTTCTGCAATCTGGTTTCCAAAGTCATCTTTTAACTAAAACTGAAATTTTTAGAAAAATTTAGAAAAGTTAAAATTAAAAAATCATTTAACTAAAAGCTCTCCAAAGTTACCAATGATCTCATCCTTGTTGATTCTCATGGTCTTTTCTCAATCCTCCTCCTTCCTGATCTCTCTGTCCTGTACGACACTACTGATTGCTGTCTTCTCCTGAATTCTTTCTCCTCTCTAGGCTTTCATGACACTGGACTCTCCTGGTTCTTCTTCTATCTGTCTGACTACTTCTTCTGTTTCTTTTGCCTTCTTCCATGTCTCACCCACTAACCATGAGTGTCCCTAGAGGTGCTGTCCTAGGTTCCCTCCTTTTTGTGGTTGTTGTTCAGTCATTTCAGGCATATCTGACTTTTTATGACCCCGTTTGGGGTTTTCTTGGCAAAGACACAGGTGTGGTTTGCCATTTCCTTCTCCAGCTCATTTTACAGATGAGGAAACTGAGGCCAGCAGGGTGAAGTGACTTGCCTGGGGTCACACAGGTAGTAGGTGTCTGAAGCTGGATTTGAATTCAGGATGATTACTTTTTCTGACTCTAGGGCCGGTGCTTGATCCACCATACCACCTCTTCTTTCTTCTTTGCTCTATTTCACAAGGTTCAATTATCACCTCCATGCAGATTATTCCCAAATCTATCTATACAAGCCTACATTCTCTGCTGAGCTACAGTCACGCATCAACTGCTTCTTAAATGTCTCTAACTGGATGTCCTGTAGACATCTTGAACTCAACAAAACAGAATTGATCATCTTTCTCTCCCAAACTGTGCTCCCTTCTGGGCTTCTCTATCACCTCCCAGTCACCTGGTCCTTTCACCTTCGATTCCTCACCCTCACTCACCTCCCATTTCAAACTGGCTGCCAAATCTCAGCATTTCTACCTTCACAACATCTCGTAAAGGTGTTCCTTTCTCTCCACTCACACAGCTGCATTCCTCTCATCTGAACTGACAGTATAAGAACCATCTAACTGGTCTCTGTGCCTCAAGACCTCATTATTGCAATCCTTCCTTGTGTTCTAATACAGATGCAAAGGCATTTTACAAATATCTCATTTTATCCTCACCCTGGAAGGTAGGTGCTATTGTCATCACCATTGCATAGCTGAGGAAACTGAGATAAACAGAAGCTAAGTGATGTGTGCAGGATCATACAGCTAATTAGTGTCTGGATGTGGACACCGGAAAGCAAAAGATAAGTATGAAAATGACAAGTGGCCCGGTTTAGTTGAAGGAGAGATTATATGGAAAGACAAGTAAGAAATAAAATTGTAAAGAGTGTTGCCAGAATGTAGAAATTTTTAAATGCCAGGAAAAAGATCAGATGATTTTGAGTTAGAAGGGATCTTAACATCTTCGGGTCTCAGGACACCTGAGAAGGTAATAGAGAGTCATTGAAAAGTTCTGACTGGAGCAGTGAAATCATCAGAACTATGCATGAGTGAGATTAGTATGCCATCACAGTGAATGATAGATTTGGGTGAAGGAGAGCGCAGAGGCAGGAGGCAAGAGCCCAGATGGGGGAAAATAAAGGCTTGTACATCTTGTCATGTAGAACAAATAACAGACAGTGACTTACTGATGCTTTTCAGTCATTTTGACTTAGAAACTCATCTAAACTCGTCAGAGGTTGTTTGGATTCATAAAGCCCTATTTAACAATCTGTGTCAAATACCGCGATTGTTATAATGATGACAAATGGAAGGGAAATGATCACTTAAGAATGTTCTTTTCCACATTATAAAATGCATAAAATTTTCTTTTATGTTCTCTGGGAAGTTGATTCTCTGCAAATGGAAATCGATGGAAAATGTAAGGATGGTAAATTAGTATACCAAGCAGAGCTATCTCACTACCTTCAGAAAAATACTGTTTGGAGGAAATGAACATATCAATGTGGCATGATATCATATGGATTTCCAGAGTCAGAGGACAGTATCATATATCCTATGCCCCCTACCATTTAATTAACTGAGGTAATAGTGTATTTGCAGATACCAAAGGAGTTAACACTTGTAAATCATTTTGCAAAACATAAAGCTCTACATAAATATTATTATTAAATTATAAAATAAATGAAGAACCATGTATTATAGGTATGTAAAATGTATAAACAGGTAAAAATAGCATGTTATAGTGGAATGTGTATTGGGCTTAGATTGAGCATCTATCGGTCAACAAGCATCTATTAACTGCTTGTGCTTTTGTCACTGTTGACCACCTTCTCCTCATATATATTCTTTCTTCTCTGTGCTGTCATGTTACTACTCTCTCCTGGCCCTCTTCCTATCTATAAAATAACTACTATTCAGTCTTCCTTGCTAGCTCATTATTTAGTTTGAGCCTCCTGACTGTGGGTGTTCCCAAAGATTCAATCCTAGGTCCCCTATTCCTCTTCCTCTGTACTTTTTCTTTGTAATCTCATCAGCTCCTGTGAGCTTAATCATAATCTCTCTGCCAATGACTCCTATTTCTATAGACCCACCCCCAGTCTTATCCCTGACTTTTAATTCCTCATTATAAGTTGCCTATAAGAAAATTTAAATTTCATGTTCTAAAGAAATCTCAAACTAGCAATGTCTAAAGCAAAATTCAAAAAAAAAAAAACCCTGCTCTTTCTCTGAAATTCTATTTTCTCTCAAAGACAATGCCATCCTTCCAATCTCCCACATTGATAACTTTGGTATTTTCCTCAACTCCTCCCTCTCTCTCACCAAAAATATTCAATAAGTTATCGAATATTACAGTCTCTATCTAACCAACATTGCTCCCATGTGATGTCTTCTCTCAACTCATTTACCGCTTTGGGTCAAGTCATCTCCTCCTGTCTACATTACTGCAATAGTTTCCTTTTGGTTTTCCTGCTTCAGGTCTCTCCTCACTTCAGTTCATACTCAACACAACTGCGAAACATAAAAATGTTGACATGAAATTATTAAAGTATAGGTACTGCCTTTGTGCTAACATTGCAATAAACTAAGGAAATAGGAAATGACATGGTGCCAGTTATGATTTCTCTATTAAGGTGTTTTATTTAATTGTTTTAGGGAAAATGTACTTTTCGAGGAAGTTCATAGGAGAAAAGACAGAAAATAAAGATCAACTAGCATCTTCATTGGTCACAGTACCTTACCTGTGAAGAAACTGGCCAACATTAGTTGAAACATTATTAAGGATATGCCTGACTAAAAAAAGAAATAGGGAAGATGGAGGCTGGAAAACAGGGACTTGTTTAAGCTCTCCCCCAGGTCCCTCCAAACACCTATAAAAATGGCTCTGAAGAAATTCTGGAGATGCAGAACCCAAGAAATAGCAGAGAAAAGCAGGGCTCCAGCCCAGGATGGGCTGGATGGTTGCTGGGAAGGGTCTATCACAAGGAGCTGGGAGCAGAGTGGATCAGAGGCTAGTGTGGGCTACTCCAGGACCAACTACACTGGGAGCTGGGTGGAACAGGCATAGCTCCCTGAATCAGTGAGCTGTGGCAATTACCAGACTTCTCAACCCACAAAAGCCAAAGACAACAGAGCAGGTTAATGGGAAAAACTGCTGGAACAGAGGGAAAGGAGTTCACAGTTGGCCACCACCCTGGGGGGCAGCAGAGGTGTTGCAGCTCTGAGGCTGCTTCCAGAGCTATAGCTGCAGTAGCTTCTGGGCCCCTGGCCCACCTGGTGGGAGGAATTAAGCAGAGGATCAGAAAGGGAATGCAAAGCCTGCTTTGCCCTGCCTGGATCTGGGCTGCAATCCTGGTTGGCAGTTCTTGGGAGAGAAGGAGTGCTAGTGTGTCCGAGCTTGCTGTGTAGAAGTAGCTCGGAAAACATCAGCACAGCCCCTCAAGCTTAGGACAAAGTACTCTCTACTCTGCAAGCAGTCATACCCCAACAAAAACCTCAAGGGTCAAGTAAGTTGGCTGGGAACATGGCCAGGCAGTGAAAATGGACTCAGACTCAGGCTCAGGCTTTGGAATCTTTTTTTGGTGACAAAGAAGACCAAAACATACAGCCAGAAGAAGTCAACAAAGTCAAAGAGCCTACATCAAAAGCCTCCAAGAAAAATATGAATTGGTCTCAGGCCATGGAAAAGCTCAAAAAGGATTTAGAAAAGCAAGTTAGAGAAGTAGAGGAAAAATTGGGAAGAGAAATGAGAGTGATGCAAGAAAATCGTGGAAAACAAGTCAATGACTTGTTAAAGGAGACTGAAAAAAATATTGAAAAATATACTGAAGAAAACAACACCTTAAAAAATAGACTAACTCAAATGGCAAAAGAGCTCC
>CM053624.1:318109383-318175299 GCA_028646595.1 Phalanger gymnotis | reverse complement strand
AAAATATGGACTTTCAAGCTTTCTCAGTGAAAAAACCAGAGCTGAATAGAAAATTTGACTTTCAAACACAAGAATCAAGAGAAGCATGAAAAGGTAATCAAGAAAAAGAACAAGAAAAAGAAATTGCAAGGGACTTACTAAAGTTGAACTGTTTACATTCCTACATGGAAAGATGATGTGTATGATTCATGAGACCTCAGTATTAGAGCAGCTGAAGGGAATATGCATATATATATATGTATATATATATATGTTTATGTATATATGTATATGTGAGTGTGTATGTATGTATATGTGTATATATATTATATATATGTTTATGTATATATATGTATATGTGAGTGTGTATGTATGTATATGTGTATGTGTATATGCATATATACAAAAAAATAAAGTTTTTTGCATGCAACTAGAAAATAAGATACACAGGCAATGGGGCGTAGAAATTTATCTTGCCTTATAGAAAGGAAGGGAAAAGGGGATGGGAGGGGAGTAGGGTAACAGAAGGGAGGGCAGACTGGGGAACAGGGCAACCAGAATATATGCCATCTTGGAGTGGGGGGGAGGGTAGAAATGGGGAGAAAATTCGTAATTCAAACTCTTGTGAAAATCAATGCTGAAAACTAAATGTATTAAATAATAAAAAAAGGAAAAAAAAAGAATTGAGTGTTATTGAAGTTTGAGCAGAGTACCATCATAATAAAAGGATGCCCATTCACTTAAAATTGTCAGTGTTTAGTCAGCATTTTGTTTAGAAAATTGAATATTGTCATCTAACTTGTCCCATAAGTGGAAGTATCCTTATGATGGAAGATTGACATCAGAGTCTGGCTAGAGATATAGCTCTTTAATAAACTTTATGCAAGGTTTCTCTGCTTTAGGAGAATTAGGACATTTCTACAGAAAAGGAAACCAACCTTTAATGCTCAAAGCCATAGGGCTTTATTGTGAGCACACTTTACTTAATAAAAAGAAAGGCTTTGTGGCCTAATGACATATGCAGGAACATGTAAGGGAGAAAAACAAGAATATATCTGAGACACAATCACCCAAGAGACAAGGGTACAATTAGATCTTGGAGGAGCAGGCTACCTCAATGACTTAGCTAGCAGAGAAGTCCTAGCCCTAGGTGAGATGATCTTAAGGATGCAGTTATGGGAGAGAGATTTGTCATCTTGTGAGAGACTGCTTCCAGACCCAGCACTCAGGTTTTAATCAGTACTAGCAGTTCCTCACACCTCTGCATAGATAATCTTTGGTTGCCCTCAACCAACAAGGCTGTCACAAGACATAGAAGAGGGCCAAATACTTTTTATACTCAGGGGAAGAGTCTCACTCAAGTGTTATCTCTTTGGTTTTTCATTTCTGCTGTCACAAACAAGCATGTGCCAATTCACTAAAAAGCTGGAAGATTCTAGGTATAGGGGCAAGGGGTGGGGCACAGAAGGAAAGGGAGTTGTAATAGGCAGGAAAGGGAGGCAATCTACAATAGAGATTGCCTGTTCACAAGTAAAGCCTAATGGTAACCATCTCTAGGGTGGGGGGTGGGGGAAGGGAAGAAAAGAAAAAAAAGAAAGTTGTGGAATGACTATTACTATTTAAAAGGAATAGCAAGCTATACATAATAGATTTGCAGTTTCATGTACAATCATTTTTTTTTCTATTTTACTATGTTATGGAAATGCTTGTTTTATTTCTTAAGGTCAGAATAAAATAAAAAAATAAAAAGCTAAAAAAAAATTAGAATTAAAATAAAAAGTAAAGCAAGGTCCAGAAAACCAAAGATTTTTCTTGACTGCCAGATGCAGGGGTTGTCACAGATCACTGCCCCTCCCCTAAGTGTAATGTGCAGAGGTCTGGGACAGTCACAGAATAACAAGACACCCAGGGAACACTAACACTGCACACCCTCTGAACACCATTCCCAGAACACAAGGTGATCAGCAGGCATTGACACAGATGTGAGGAGTGCTTCGCAGAAAGCCCCTCCCTGCCCCCGCCACAATTGTACTGTTCATCCATGCCTGAGAGGCCAACCTGGCTCCTCAGCTCCCCATCTCTTGCACACTATCTCTCTGTAAACACAGAATTGTACTGCCCAGCCTAAGGATCTGCATAGACAGATCCATCACCACGTTCCCTGAAGAACCCTTAGAGATTCAGCCCCAGGGTGGAGACACAGATGAAACCAGCCAGAGGACCAACCCAGCTGTTGCTAACATAGAGTCAATAGCTCAGATAACTATAATGACCAATTTTTCCCCCTCCAACATTAGTTTCTCTTTCTTGTGTGGTGTTTACAAAGCAACTCTCTGACAGAGGTACCACAGGTATGATTATCCTTACTTAATGGATATAGAAATGAAAGGGCAGCCTGTTAGAATAACAGAGAGCTGGACCGAGAGACACAGGATGTCAAGAAGATCTGATAATGGAACAATAGATCTATGGAAATTTGAAAAATTAGCAGAATAGTTTGAACACCAGATTGAGCGAGAAAACCTAGGTTGTAATCTTGGTTCTGTTATTTACTATATGTATAATCTCAAATGAGTAAATTCAAACCCTCTGACACAAACCAGCTGTGTGACCCTGGCCAAGTCACTTAAATCTCAGTGCCCAGGGAAATGCTCTAAGACTGTAAGTTACACAGCAGGCACCAGTCTGCATTGGTAGAAAAAGCTTCCTCATTGGGAATTACCTGTACCCATGAAATCGCAGGGTTGGTTATGAGTGGCGGGGCTGAGGAAGATAAACTGTGGTATGGCAGAAAAAGCACCAGCTCTGGAGTCAAAAGTCCTTGGTGGAAATCTCACCTCTGGTGATAATAATATTAACAATCTTAATAACAGCAATAATAATGATAATAGCAATAGCTAACAGATAGCACTTTAAGGTTTGCAAAGTTGCTTTACATATGCTATTTCATTTGATCTTCACAACAAGCCTGTGAGGTAGGTGTGATTATTATCCTCATTTTACAGATAAGGAAACTGAGGCTGAGAGAGGTTAAGTGACTTGCCCAGGGTCACATAGCTACAAAGTATCTGAGGCAGGATTCAAACTCAGTTGTTCCTGACTTCGCATCTCATACTAATGGCCTGTAAGCACCTTTAACTGCATAGGCTTCAGTTTCGTCCTTCATAAAAGGAAAGAACTGGATTGGATAGCCTTTAAGGTCTCTTCTGTGATCTTCTGAAGCTCAGGGATGTTAAATGAATCTTCCAGCTAGTAATAACCATAAATCCCATTCATATACTTGCTTTTTACCCAAGAATTCTGAGATAGATAGTGCAGGTAGGACTCCATCCCAAGACCAAGATTCTGTCCATTCTATTCTTCCTATTTTTTAGTGGGGAAGGAAGAACAGGAATCTTATTTGCTGGGGAATATGTGCTCATAAATATATCACAGATCTATCACACACAACCAGAGAATCCTTGGTCCTTGGAACTTGTGTGGAAACTCTGAGGCATAAAATATAAGTTTTCACTTTCATTATTTCTTTAAAATAAAGCTTTTCTCTGTATTCAGAAGGTGAGTAGCTGGGTTATAACTAGGATCTGGGCTAAATGATAATGCTTCATCCCTATTGAGGGCATTGGGATGTTTATAATCAATTTTTAAAGAATGAGTTGATATTTTTAAAATTATGATAGTTTAAAAGTTTTTGTGGTAGTCATTTCCTCTTAAATCTCCACCATGGAAGCTTTCTCCATCCCTGAAATTCAAGAAGCACCTTGGTCCCATGAGACCTCACCCTCTGATTGCATAGCTCCTCCCAGGATGAAGCCTAAGTCAGGAATAAGTGTCTTCATTCCTCTCCAGGCTACACTCCTGACTCTCTCCTGGATTTTCTCTACCATGTCCTTACCACTTTCATCTTTTCTCTCACCCATCCCTTTCTTTTATATATGTCTTGTGACCTTAGAACGTAAGCTCCTTTAGGGCAGGGACTGTCCTTTCTGCTTAGATTTGTATTCCTAACACTTAGCACAGTTCTATGTACATAGTAAGCGTTTAATAAATGTGTGTTAATTAGTACATCAATTTGTTGAAATTTAAATGAAAGTACATATACAGAAAATATTAAAATGTGTAATTGACTCACCCAGCAATAAAAATAACAATAATAATAATGGTTACCATAACTTTTACTCTACTTCACCAAATGTATATGCAATTCTCCTAAATGAAAATGATGTATCACATTACGTGGACCATAAGATCCTTGCTCTAGAGATAGAAAAGACCCCAGAAACCAGCTAATCTAATATGGTCATTTTCGAGATTGGAAAACTGAGGTCCCAAGAGGTTAAGTGATTTGCCCAAGGTTATCCGAGTAATAAATGGCGGAGCTGAGATTTGAATTTAAGTTCTTTGGCTTTAAATCCAGCACTCTTTTAACAGCACTGTGTTGTTTTGGTGAAAGATGGGCCCATTTTTTTTTTTTTTTGTGAAATGGAGGGCTGAAGAAGTCGTAACATAACCAATGTTCCAATGACTTAAGTCTGCCTGCATAATAAAGTCTATCCCCTGCCCCTGGCATTCGGGATCTATAGTCTTTCTCTGATATGCCTCTCCTGTCTTATCCCTTATAATTGCACATTTCAGCCAAACTGGATTCATCTCAAGCCCTTTTTTTGTCATATCTTTTCTCCCCTGACTTTGCTCATAACTGTCCCCCAAACTCAGAATAAACTCTTCTTTCCCAATGTTGGGAGGGAATTCAATGGATAGAAATAAGAAGGTGGCAATTTGTCATGTTAATACACAAAAAGCAGGTCTATTTTCTTTATTTTTTTGTGCCTAACTATCCTTTCCTCAATTAGATTGTAATCTCTTTTTATATGGGTGAGTATTATTTTTAAAATCTTTGTATTTCTAGTCCTTTTTCAATTGTGTCATGGACCCCCCTTTGGAAGTCTGGTGAAACCCATGGACTCCTCTGAATAATATTTTTAAATGGATAAAACAAAATAAATGTGATTTCAAAGGAGATCTATTATGCTGGTATGTCAATCCCAAAATAGTTTTAAGAAACAAGGTAATATATTTGTTATGCACCTCTTTTCTAAAAGAACTAAATTTAGTTGATGAACTCCTGTTGATAGTTTAAATTCCTTAGGCTTTCTGTTTTCTTGGTCATCCATCCATAACTAGCTTGCAACCTGGATTGACTTGTGAGCTGGAACATTTAATGTCATAATATGGGTGGGGTATCCTAGCATCCAAACCCCCAGTGGCAGTGACAAAATACAAATCAAGGATCTGTAGGGGCAAAAGGCTCCTGGAATAAACATTTGATGGTGCTCTCTAAAGATCATAGACAAAAGTACAGACATAAATATTCTACCAAATATTTCAGTATTGTCTAAATATTAACTTAAGAAAGGCTATAGACTTGTCCTTAGCAGTTCCAAATTATACAAGGGCCATGAAGTTACTGCCTGTTGTAAAACAAAAACATGAGATCTGAAATAGGGTCATAGCAATGGAAAGGATGAATCCCAGACATACTAATGAAGAAGAATGAATGTAATTTAGACATTAATTAAATATGAGAAACGAAGAAGACAGAGGAGTGGAAAAAGGAGAAAAGGAAAGTAGAAGTCTGGTGAAATGAAAAAAATAAAAAAGAGAAAAGCTTTGAGGGTAGAGAAGGGAGGAGAAAAAATGGGAGAGAGACAGACAGACAGAGACAGAGAAAGACAGAGACAAAGTAAGAAAGGGAGAATAGGACCGATAAGAAAATTTTCAATTATCACCCAGTCCTATGTAGAGTTCCTGAGTCTTAATGGACATCTCCCTCAAGATATGAGTGAACTTAATATCATACAACTATGTTAGTAACTAATTACTAATCCATCCTTTTCTTCCTATTTCTATTAAGACCCAACTCCTGAAAAGGTCAAGAAGTTTTACAAGGGTGTGACAGTAAGGAAATCTTCTCCTAGACCCAAAGCATCTACCTAGGCAAGGACTCTTACTTTTTGCCTACTCTGTGTAAAAAAAAAAAAAAATCCAACTTTAGCTAGAGCTTTCCTCTGGGATATGTCTCCTTGTCCTCGATCCCTCCATTATAGTTTAGGGCTACCCAGTTCATGAAGGAGAAAACTAGCCAGATAGGTCTGGATCGAAGTGGCTTCCCCTACCCAGATGCCTTGAGGCTGGGGAGCCTCATTATCAAGCCACTTTTTCAGCAGGAGGAGCTGAAGATTTTTAGCCCATCTCCTCATTAAATGTTCATGATCAGGGTTAAGTTTCACTTGTCAGAAAGTACACATCTGCTTTAGAGTGTTTCGCTCTCCCTTGGATCAGAAACTACTGATCATCAATTTATTGATTATTAGCTTGCTTAATTAATACATTGATTATTAATGACCTGGAAACTCTATTTTGCAAGGGTTTTATTTACCACAGATATAATGAAGCAGTAACACACACGGCAGCCACACTCAGTAAACCATCTTGACAAATGGGCTAAATCAGATTGAGGGTATCCTATGGACCACAAACCCATCTGTGAGTTAGGGGGATGTCTACCCCAACCAAGTGAAAACTTTCCTTGGCAGCATGAGAGGATCAGAAAAATTCACCCCGATGGCCATGAAGGTAGCTGAAGCAGGCACCGTGGTCAGGTATCGAAGATGCCCAGATCATTGCCAGTCATCTCTACTTTTGTCCTACCACTGAACTTTGGTGACTCAGGAAGAGAGAGCAAGGCCGATGACTTTTCACAACTGCTTCACACGCAAATCAAGAACATTGCCCACCATGTCACTGGTCCTCTATGAAAATGGAGGAGGAATAACAACAAAGAGCATAGGCATAGTGAGCAGATAATCCACTTTTCTGTTGAAAGATAGCTGTGGGAAGTTATTCCTTTCAACATGTCTACACTGTGACCAGTGGGACTTTGTATATTTCTGGTTGTTCCCCTCCCCCCTTTTTTTTTTATTTCTGATGCTTCTATTTTGATTCTGCCATTGACTATCCCTTCCAAATTTGGCTGCTTCTCTCAATATCTTACCCTGCTTGAACCAACCTGGGTTTGCCTGTTGACACCCTTACCTTCTCCCTTCCCTATCACTATATCTCCCATCACTGACCTAGCACACACTAGCTTCTTTCAGGAACTTCTGTTCTGCCTGGACCTATGGCCAGTGTCATTAGTTGTCAGTGCTTACTTCCCCTAACAAGGTATTAGGGCTTTGGCACCTGGCACCATATTGCCTCTAATATTACTGGGGAAAAGACAATACTTTTCAGTTTCTGACCTGGTCCTACAGTCTGTTGGTAGAGTTCCCTTGCTGCTTAATTAAAACAGAAGATCATATTTTTACAGGGGGTCAGGGCGACGAAATATGTGATGATTGCAAAAGTAGCCCTCAGAAAGTCAGTTCTCTACAAAATTTAATAAAAATCTCATCTTATCGATGTTTCTTATTGTTTTTTGTTGTGCTAGGATAAGAAGACCCAACTTAATCACACAAGACAAGCCTAGTTTAGAAAATCAGAGAATCTACTCTCCCCAAGAATAAAGTTAAATACATTGACAACTTTTGAATGTTAGCAGGGCCTATCATGGAGAGCTTGCAGTTTGAAGATATCTCTAAGTCCTAATAGAAACTTCTAAAAGCCCCAATGCTTGTTCACATGTACAGTGCAAAACCTTCAGGAATTCCATGGGAAACTGAACCTTTATTTAACAAATAAACTTTGAAGTTGTTTGAAGATAAAAGAGGAGCTTTCTAAGAGCCAATGCCCACACAGTGCAAAAAGGATTACAGGTATTTTAAAATAAATGTTGGAGAGCTCATCAGAATTTGAAAGAACTCTGATAAGAGATGTTCTGCAGCTTATAAAAGTACTCAACTAACACAAACTCACATCAAAGGCTTTTTTGAAAACATTTTTTTTTCAGTCCCCTCATCATTTCAGGCTTTGGGCTACGCCAAAATCTGGCCAAGCAGGAAAAAAAAAAATTAGTCCAGAACACTGAAGAGGGACAAAAAATAGTGTATCTGCCTCCTATAATCAGAACTGTCATCATGGCAGGCACTTAATAAATGTCTGGAAATGAATTAAGGATGACCTCTGCCCTGTAGTCTTCCCTGACATCAATCTCTCCCTTCCCCAATTTCTTGCAGGATTCTGTCTGAACCCTAGATTTTCACTTTACCACATTTTGGTTTGAATAATGTTTATAATACATCCTTTATTTATATTTGGATTATAAACTCAGAACGAGAGGTCTTTAATCCAGTCGTTTCATTTTAAGTGACACAATGGAGGCCTGGGAGATTAGGTGACTTGTCCAAGGATATTTAGGCAGTAAGCAGTGGAGGCAGGATTTGAATACAATTCCTCTGACTCTACAGCCAACCGTCTTTCCACTGTACCATCCTCTTTTCCCTTCAGGTTTCCTTGTGGCAGAGTGAATATCATGTTTCACCTCTGTATTTCCATTGCTTGGAATAGTGCCTTGCACGTAAAAAGAATTTAATAAATGTTGATCTTGAACAATTTTACCAACTGAAGCATCTTGTACTTACTGGTCCAATCTGAGATCAATCAGCTATCAGATCCTAATGTTTGCAGGAGGTCCCTTCATCAACATCATCTGCTGCCACCCAGAAGAAAAGCTGGGGTGTCTTCAGAGGCATCACTATCACCACACGAGGATATAGAGGCCCTCACTAACACTCATCTGGACTATTACTATAGCAGCCTAAGAGAGGTTCACATCCTCCTGGTGATCCTTCATAACTTCTCAAATAATCTCTCATACATAGATCTTGTCAGGACATTCCTGTTCAATATTCTTCAATAGCTCCCAGTTGGCTACAGCATAAAGTTCAAACTTCTTTGTCATTCAAGGCCCTCCATTGCCCAACTTCAGCCTACTCTCCCAGTCTTATTTAAATTTAGATGTCCTTCACTTTATCTAGCAACTAAGGAGGATGGTTCTCTGTTCCTCTGACTTGTCCTTCCTTTTCTCTCTTCCATATGTTCATTCATAGAAATCCCTTTGCCTAAAATCTAAATCTTCCCCTTCTTTGCCTGTCGAGTTCTTTTCCAACCTTTCCAGTCAAATTCAAAAACTATCTCCTCCACAAAGCTTTCCTTAATTCCCCACTAGAAACCATTTCTCCCTTTAGTTCTCGTGCAGAATCTTTTCCTATACCTCCCAACTGCACTTATTTTGAAGTGTTTATAAAATATTCATCTGTGTTTATCTCCTTTATAAAGTGTAAGTGACTTTCCGACAGGAACCCCATCTTATCTAAATTTTGTACCTTTTCCAGTGTCTAGCAAGTATTTCACATAGTAAGCACTTAATAAACACTTACTAAAGGAAAGATAACTTGCCTCAAAGTCAATCTGCCCTGTCCTTACCTTAGCACTCGGCCAAGGAAGGTAAAATCTTTGCCATCGGTTTAGCTAACAATAATAAAACAGGAACAAAACAAACTTTCATTTGCCCTTGAGATCCAGGGGTTGTTACATAACATACCATCAGAGTGCAAATGTTGAAACACGTTAGCTTAATCAATGTCTGCAGTGGACTCAGCAAATACAATTAGCTCTCAATTATTTGCACTAATGAAAGGTCATAAAATACATTCTCCCAAAAGGCATATACAAAATTTTCCAGTTCTATTTTACTTTGAATTGCTTTTTTTTTTCCATTTGCATTTAGATGTGGGTGAATCTGATGTTCTAGGAATTCCTTCAAAACAAATTATGAAGTCATCTTTTCAGGATTTGACCCAAGAGTTGCTTGAAACTGTTCGATTTCCCTCATCCTTCTCTCCTTGAAATCCTAGCAATCTTCTCTGTCCATTTTAGGAGACATAGCATATTAGACCTAGAAGGAATCTTAGAGATCATCTAATCCGACTCTTCTTTTTCTATATGGGGAAACTGAGGCCCAAATAAATTAAATGACCTGCCCAAATTATAGTGTCAAGTAGTATATAATAGAGATAAGAAGTAATCCTTACAAATATCAAAGCTCAGAGAAATAAACTATCTAAAATATCAACTGAATTAACTAAAGAAGTGAGAGTTAAATCTAGAATATGACCACCTTAAAAAAAATTCTTGAATTTAGAAAGCTAATTAACTCGTTAGTAAAAACCTTTTGGCTTTCTGTTATATTTTCTATACACATTTCTGCTCTGCTGTAAGATAAACATGTCCTGTATCTTTAAGGAACTTTTCTGATTGTAACCCTATTCACAAAGATGCCAAGAAGAATTAACTGAGAAGCATATTAATTAGTCAACAAGTATTGCATGTCTGTTCAGCCTCCAAAGCATTACTACCTGCATGTATGTTTCTGCTAGCACCCAAGTCTAGGCTTTTATTAATTTAACTAGACCATTCAAATATACCCCAATACCTTTTACTACCCAGTCTCTCTGCTGCCATCCATCCCTTCAGGTTCTTGCCTGATTAGTCTCCCCAGGATGTAGGTCTGATGATGGTGGACAATATTCACCATTCTTGCAGGACTTACTACTTACTGGGGAAAAACAAGTCAGACTCTTTAGCCTAACATTCTATGTCCCCTAAAAGATGGTCCTAAACTACGTCTGCAGCCTTTTTTCTTATTATGCTCTATCACAGATTCTTTGGCCAACCAAGCTGGTCTAGTCAACGTTCTCCAAACATGACCCGCATTTTTGTGCTTCTTTGCTTTTATTTACACCATTCTCTGTGCCTAAAATGATCCCTATCTTTCCACTGCCTTCAGCTTTAGTCACTGTCCCTGGAATCCTATCTCTCCATTAATACCTGCCTCAAATGCTGCTGTCACTATCAAAATTTTCCTAGTAAGAATTTGTGTTTCCCTCCTTGGAACTCTCAGAACACTCTGTTTGTTCCATCCCTTTTAAACTAATAATGTTCTATATCGTTTTATAGTCTACTGCATTTATGTTTTATTCAGAGCTGGGACAGGAGGAGAAAGCTGCCTAGGATCGAGCACAAAATGATGGAAATCTTTTTTAATATTATTCTTTATAAATGCACACAGATTCAATGATAAGAGAGTTTTATTTTCAATGGCATAGACATTTTGGATTTGCGATAAGGTAAGTCATATGATACACTGGAGACTCAAAACCTCTGGTAGACAGTAATGCAAGAGAAATACAATTGTTCAGATTTTGACTAGGGTACACAAGGGTTCCTCCTGTCTTGCCTTCTCCATTAGACTGTAAGCTCTGTGAGGCAAATAAGTACATCTCTTTCAACTTTGTTTCTTCCATATACTCAAGAGCAAGAAGAGTATATTAACAAAGCATTTTTCCCACCAGGGGCACATCTAGAGTCTATGACAGAGAAGAATGTACATGAACTTAAAAGACCATGATAGTGAGGCATAGATGTATAGAACTCTTATGGCCAACACGACTCAGAGCTCTATAACCGTTGGGCTACTAGTTGTCCTTTCTCCCTCTGGAGGATCCTCACAATAGAACTTAGCCAGTGTTTCTATGGGATTAGTGGCTGAGCTGGTCTTGCTTCTCTAGGATTCAGAGTTTCAGTAGAAGGTATCAACCAATATGCTTCCTGCAAGAGCCAAACAAGTCGCTGCTCCTCAACTGGCTCAGTTGCAGATAGACTTGGCCATGAAGGCCAACCCACTGGCGGGCAGTGGTTGCCAGATGGGACTGAGAAAACTGCTCTGCCACTAGGCTTTTCTAAAGGTGCAGTGTCTGGAACTCTCACACAACATATTCTATTTTCCTCCCTTTCTTTGTACCCACAGCACTTAGAACTGTGCCTGGCACATAACTGGTGCTTAATAAATTCTGACTGTTATTGTTGAGTCATATCTGACTCTTCATGACCCCCATTTGGGGTTTTCTTGGTGTCAGGATCCCCATGCCAAGACCACCCCTCTCTCTTTCTCTCTCTCTCTCTCTCTCTCTCTCTCTCTCTCTCTCTATTGGGAGATACCCTGTTTTCCAGAGCTAAAAACCATCAATCAAGCTGTGCCCTGAGCTTGGCATAACAACAATCCTTTGCATTCCCCCTCTGGATGAACACTGCTGCAAAGAAATCACAAAACTGATGGTAGCTGAGCTCAGGCAAGCACCAGCAGGACCAGATGTGAAGCCCTGCTATGAATGGATTTTTTGTCACTATATGCTACTAGTGCTACACTGAAGTGTTTGATTCTTTGTCTATATATTTGTTTAAAAATATAAATCAAGGTTTAGCCCCATTGCCCCCAGTCTCCTACTAGAGGAGGC
This sequence comes from Phalanger gymnotis, assembly GCA_028646595.1. Lineage (NCBI taxonomy): Eukaryota > Metazoa > Chordata > Mammalia > Diprotodontia > Phalangeridae > Phalanger > Phalanger gymnotis. The sequence continues at coordinate 318,163,027 of CM053624.1, read as the reverse complement.
CCTGACACAAGTGTCTAATCTCTCTCACTCAATGGAACCAAGAAAGCTTTTTGCTTATGTGTGAACTCTTTGGCAGTTTTGGAGTTGACAATGGTTGCAAAGCCTCTGACTCTTTGGTCATTTGTTATCAGAGTTGACATTGACAAAGATACTGGAGTGGTTTGCCATTTCCTTCCCCAGCTCATTTTATAGATGAGGAACTGAGGCAAACAGGGTTAAGTGACTTGCCCAGAGTCACACAGCTAGGAAGTATCTGAGACCAGCTTTGAACTCAGAAAGATACGTCTTCTTGCTTTCAGACCCAGTTCTCTATCCACAGTACCACTTCACTCATCAATGGGCAAGTAAAATCTTCCACATTCATAGTTTGGCTGTGTGGTACTGTGCTTTCTTCAGCTCAAAAGTTATCATGCTCTTTTTAACTGAAGTGCTCTTTTAGCCAGGGTAAAAATCTCTAGCTGACCTCTCCTATTACACAAAGCTTTTCTGGCTCAAAAGTCGCAACTTCACTGGGAGTTTGCCTAGGGGCAAAGGTATGAATGCAGTCTATGCCCTGGAGGCAAGTTCATCTTTCACAGGCCTTTTCCTATGCAATTGAACTATTCAAACCTCCTACCCTCCCTTAGGTAGGGAATGTCTAATTTGCATTTGAAGACTTTTCACTTTATATTTCAATGTTTCCTACCTCTTAGCCTCTGAAGACCTTAACTTCAAAAGTATCTCTTCTTACACCTTAAAAGAGAATTAGTAACCTAAAGAAGATATAGAGACTGGACCTATGATTTTGTTAGTATAGATACCCCCATGAGAAAACTCCCTCGGCCCAGATAGGTCATCACCTTTTCAGCACTTATAGTCAGAAAGAACAATGTAGAGTACTAAATACAGTGTCTAGGATCACACAGTCAGTATGTGTCAGAGGGTGGATTATCCCAGCTTACTTCCTGAAGAGCTCTCTATCTACTACCTCATACTGATTTTCTGTCCTGAACAATAGATGTAATAATCTCATCCATTCAACCTTTGCTAGATTGCATTAGAAGTTGTTTGTTTGTTCTCAAAGGGGACCTGGATGTCCTGTAGGTGATGTCATAACTTGCAAGTGAATTGGATTTAAGGGAGGCAAAGTCACCAGCCTCACTCTTTCCTCTGGAGCCATCTGGGTCCAGTGGCAAGACAGATCAGGACAAATGGAGATGGCCCTGGATACAATGGGAGACCTTGGCCTTTTTAAGCTAGGGTCTTTCCCAGGTCTCAGTTTGAGACAACACCTATTCAGTGATTAAGACTAGGTAAGAAATGAGGCCAAAAATGGCCTCTTTTACCCAGTCAAAAAAAAAAAAAATCAATCAGGGAGGGGAAGACCCTCAGGGTTTCTGGCCAAAACAGAAACAATTGCTATTTTATATTCACTCTGAGCCATCAGAACCCAAACAATGACCAAGATGGGCTTGGGCTGGGATTTATTGTTGGCCAATCAGTGAGTGTCAGAGTGATTTAGGTTTAAGGCATGGTCCTTAAAAAAGAAACGTAGGCCATAAACTCCAAGATATCTTGCAAGATTTCAACAATCAAAAATTATGTTCCTTTGGGCAGAGTACACACAGGTTAGAGTATGATTCCCTATGTGGACAGAAAGAGAGGAAGGAGAGAGAAGAAGAAGAGGGAGAGGAAGGAAGGAAGGAAGGAAGGAAGGAAGGAGCGAGCTGAGCTGTGTTGCCCAACAGGAACTGGCCAGTTGGGTCCCCAGTGGGGCAGCTACAAATACTCACAGATTATTGTTTGTCCTTAGTTCTTGAAGAGAATAATGACATCAGGAAGGTGACATTATGACTTGCAATTAAATTGGATTTAAGTGAGGGAGGACTGTGCAAAGTCACCAGCCTCACTCTTTCCTCCTGAGCCATCTGGGTCCCAGTGACAAGATATAGATCAGGATGACTGGAGTGACCCCCACATCTGAAGTATTATATTCAGATTGAAGCATCACATTTTAGAAAGGACTATGATAAACTGAGAACGATTCAAAGTATAGTGAAAGGCCTTCAGAATGTGCTATTTTTGGATCATTTGGTAAAATAAGGGTTGGTTTGAAAAGGGGAAAATTTGATGGCAGCAAAATTGCTGTCTTTAAATATTTCAAGGGCTGACACATGGAGGAATAAGATTTATTCAGTTTGGTCCCAGAGGCAGAACTAAGGATAATAATTTACAGTTGCTAAGAGTCAGATTTAGGCTTGACGTAAGGAAAAATACAGTAACAATTAGTGTTGTCCCAAAGTGGAATGAGTTGTTTGGGAAGTAGGGAGTAGGCCCTTATTTGAAGTTTTTAAGAGCAGGTATAAAGGGAATAAGTATGTTAACTGAGCATGAGCAATTTCACTTTGTTTAAAGCCTCCATTTTGTGACTAAACAGTTGTGTATTTTTTTTTTCTGAAATAAGATAAGCACTTGTATACAGGTCGGTAAAAACCAGTGTGTCATCCCCTCCCTCCCCCCAAAAAAGAAACTTCTAAACAATTGATTTGTGTTCCCCAAATCTGGTAAACAACTGATAATGATAAATTAAATCTTTGATTAGCAATTTCTTTGCATCATAAACTTAGGTAATTAATTAGTAATCATAATTTAAATGTAAGTTGTAAACACCATTAACCAGAATCCTAAAAATCCACCAGAGGCCCCAGTCAGCAGGCTGCCTCTGAGTAGTCACCAGACCTACCTCCAAGATGGGGGTATTAGAACATTCTGCATCAATCAAGAGCAGTGCTGATTGACGGAATTACCAGACTGCCACCTCAAAGCCTCCAACTGGACAGAGAAACCTTGGCATTAGCACCAGTAGAAGGTATGTTTCCTAGGACCTTTTAGAAATCAGGTAGGTGGTTTAGGGAATGACATTTAGATTGCTGAATAGATAATTACATAATTCTGATTAATAAATAGCAATTGCATGCATTGATGAGTACAAGTTAAATTTTAGTGTTTCAGCTATACTATTCAGCACGTGAAAGAGAAAACTGGCTTGGTGCATACATACTGTTCTACAAGGTAGATGACTAGTTGTCAGAAATTTGTAGAAGAGGGATTCTAGGTCTGGTATAGGTTGGACTAGTTGGTCCCCTCCAATACTAAAGTACCCATGATTTGAGGACCTGAGACCCAATGAAATAGTTCTTAAGGAAAAGATTGTGGTCTTAATGAAGTAGGAAACAAAATTTGCCACAAATAAATTGAAGTAAAATTCTCCTTAGAAAATGAAAGGTGACGACATGAAATACTACAGACATAATTGATAATACAAATTCCTCAGAAAGAAATTTGAAAATCATAGGTCATAAGGCATATACATCATGGAGAAAGGGAGGAAGGTCTGGGAGTAGTGGGGAGAGAGGCAGAGAGAGGGAGAGAGAGAGAGAGAGTGAGAGAGAGAGAAAATAGTTTGATAGCTGTCAACGTTTTTAAAAACTACCCTATACCAAAGTAAGACACAGTAGCTATGGATTTGACAGAGTTTGGTTTGGTTTTGGGTCCAGGTCTCTGAGTTCACTGCTGTACAGAATCCCCTCTAATAATGCATATCAGGAACTGCTCAGCAATTTACACATTTAGAAAGTTGCCTGAGATATTGAAATTTTAAAATGACTCGCTCTATATAATATTTGAAACCAGGCTTTCCTAACTCCAAGGCCTGCACTTCATCGAATGGGTCATGTTTTCTCTGACTTAGAGACATATTTATAATAAAATTGCCTAAAATCGAGGAGCTATGGGTATATAAGTTAGTGTTGTTTTTCTCACAAAATGTTGATGTTGGTCAAGAAGACTCACAGGCCCACATTCCATTTTTTATTGACCAGATCACATCCATAATATTACACCCGCTTCTGTGACCCAAATCCTAAGGAAAGTGTTGACAAGCAGAAATTCACCTAGAGGAAGTCAACCAAGAGAGTGAGGGATCCGTGCTGTCCATCCTAGGAAGAACAGCTGAAGGACCTGGGCTTTCTTAACTTAACCTATAGTATTATATACTACGTAATAGTATATAACTATAACCTTAGTTATAATAGCTAGTCTAAACATTCGAACACTTGTCATGTAGAATTACTGTGCTATACAAGCTGGCAAAAACCAGAACCAAAGAATAAAACTTGTTGAGAACTTGGTACTTCAGGGAAGCAATTTATAGCTTTGAATGGGGGTGGGGAGGGGAAACTTCTAGTAATTAAAGTTTTTTACATAATGAAACCAGCTATCCATTGAAATAGTATGTTTTTTGGTCACTGGAATGATGACAGTAGAGGCTGAATGACCAGCTATAGAGCTGAAACGCATGTACTGGGCAGGAGGTTATGATAAATGTTTTGATAGATTTCTTCCAAAACTGTAATCCTGAAATAATCTATGTGAGTGAAGAAGTGTAGCAATGTTGAATTTACTAAAGAGTAGAGTAGATGCGCTTCCTGCGTCCCTAGTTGGTAACAATCTTCCCCTCAGGCTTCACAGAGCAATCTTTCTACTGCATTGTAAATTCCATGAAAGCAAGGATCTATAACTTATATATAAGGATATATAAGGATATAAGGTTATAAGGATAACTCTTTCCTAGACCCAAAGAAGGAATGAAGTAAATATTGATGCTCTGGTTGACAAGGTAAGGGAAGGCAAAAGGAATAAATATTTACTAAGCACGGAGAATGTATCAGGCACTGTGCCAAATGCTTTAAAAATATGATTTTATTTGATCCTCACAATAACCCTGGAAGGTAGGTGGGAGAAATAATATGGAGGATAAGCCCATTTTATAGTTGAGCAAACTGAGGCATTGGGAAGCTAAGTGACTGGTCACACAGCTAGTAAGTGTCTGGGGGCCAGATCTATAAAGCACTTAACACCATGCCTGGCACATAGTAGGTACTATATAAATGCTAGCTATGATGACGATAATTCCACTCCCATTGCTCTTTGCACTGAGGCAAAATGTCACTTTAAGAACCAAAGCATTAAATACCACAATGATAACTCAAAGTATACATTAGAGTAATTTTTTTTGAATAATCAGAGATGTGCATATAGAATTTATGTATATGCTCTCCTGGAGGGCAAGTACTGTACATATTTGCCAATGCATCTCAAGTATCTAGCACCAAGCCCTATATGCTGTAAATACTTAATAAATATGATTTGCTAAACTGAATGGAATGGAAAAGAATGTGTCTCCTTCTTCGTGCTATTACTGCTATAAACTTCCATATCTTAGAGACATAGTATGAGCCTGGGCCATTCCACCCCTTCCTCATGGTGGCACAGTGCAAAGCGGGTTCAATTTGTAGTTAGAAAACCTGGGTTTAATCCTAGTTCTACCATTTTTTTTACTTATTCAATCTCAGATAATTAGTTTAACATCTCTGGGACTGTTTTCTCAATGATAAAATGTAAGTTTGGATTAGATAGGTCCTTCCAGCTTCTAAGGATCCTACCAATGATCCGTGTCTACCATAAATTTTGTATTTTCCCAAGCACCTGAGTTGGTGCTTAATAAATGTTTACTCTATTTGAACAATATAGAACTTTCTCCCAACTCCATTTGGAAGAATTCCTCAATGTTTCAGGTACTTACACTAAGGATCTAAAATGTTTTCCAAAGTAAACCTGTATATGCTTTATATTTCCCTTGATGCAGAGCCTGATACTTTCTCTTCAGTCTTCTCCAAACCCATTAGGAAATACTCCTTAGTAAATAAATCCCATAAAACACTCTTTCTCAGCAACTTGCACCATTTTGTCAGCATCGAACTTTGAGAATCACAGGATTCTGGAAGTAAACTTGATATTATTTATCCCAGTCCCTTAATTTTACAGAGGAGGAGGCCAAGGCCCAAAGAGATACAATGTCTAATTCAAACCTAGGTCTTTTGACTTGAAATTCAGTGAATTTTCCACTTATACTAGGATGATTTGAAAGAATTAGACTTTTTCAAAGTAAGATTTTACTGATGTCTTTTGTTTTTATATCTCCTAAATTTCACCCTGTATCTCTCCCTTTCTTCCTCCCAGACAACCACCCCTATATGTAAGATTTGTTTGAAAAGAATCAATCGTTTCTAAAAATGCATTTCTTTATGCCCTACAATTGCCAAGACATTCAGAAAAGTTTGCCAACAACAAATGCCATATGCATCTGCCACTTTAAGACACTCCTTATGAGACGAATCATTAAGTAGGACACAGGAGAAGCACACTTCTCTGATAGAAGAGCGTTCTAAGATTTTCCTGTGGCCTAGTGGAAATCTAGATGGCGGCACTGGAGAAAACACAAAAACAGAGTGAGAGAGTAAAGAGCATTGGTCTTGGGATAAGACCTAGGTTCAAGCCCTGCCTTTAATGCTCACTCTCTGTATGAGCATGAAGGAGTCATTGAATTCCTCTGATCCTCTGATGCCTCCAATGTAAGATGGGGGTAACTACTTGTCCAGAGGACAAGGATCAAGTTGCCTGATAATCCTCAGGCTTCTACTTGCTGTGCAGCAACTCCCACTTTAACCCCCCTCTACCTCCCTATAGATGTACCCCTCCCTGTATTTTTCTTTCTTCCTTCAAGTAGAAATTAGGGAAAATAAATGTCTTCGATTTGTCGTTACCAGAGTCAGATATTTCATTTGTTTTCCTTCTCTAAGACTGGTGTCTCACTTTGCTTTAATCATTCTTCATAATATCTTAGTATAACCTAAAATGATTCCTTTTCGGATCAAACAATAAGAAATAAGAAGGAAGGGTTGTAGCCAGGAGGCAAGGTTCGGGGAGAAAAACACGAAAATAAAAGGGACCAAAGGCAAGAGGAAAGAAGGAATGAAAAAAGAGAGAAGCAGAGGAGTGGGCACTAGGTGGCGCAGTAGACCTGGAGTCAGGAAGACCTGAGTCCAAATTCAGGCTGACACTAGTGGTATGTCCAGGGGCAAGTTATTTAAACTGTCTGTTTCCTTATCTATAAAATGGGGATAATAATAGCACTTACCTCCCAGGATTGTTGTGAAGGTAAAATGAGGTAGTTATAAACCTTAACGCCCTATGTGTTGTTGTTGCATAATAGATGTAGATTTGAGTCACAATAGACACTTATCAGATGAGCAATTAATTCTGCAATCTAGGCCTGTTTCCTTGTCTGTAAAATGAAAGGGCCAAACTACATGATGTCAAAGGCTATTTTTGGAAGGATACTCCTTATACGTTTAAATACAACACTTTCCACATCAGTAATGTCTGTCATTAATATTTGTAAGCAATCCGTGACCATTGGATGGTTGAAATTTATAACACAGGAGTGGGGCTGGGTCCTCTGAGATAAGATCCCTTGGAAGATCTTCTTCCTGTCTAGCTAGCTCAGTTCAAGGAAATTTTGAGGGCATTCTCAGAAAGCAATCCTACTAGGTAATAAAATACACGGAGTTAAGAAATCATACCTCCCTGCTGACAGCCCACCCCAACTCCCCAAACCTTTTATTGTTATTATGAAGGGAAGGGGAAAAAAAGCTTCATTATTGATGAACTAAGCTTATGTATCTTTTGAAGAAAAAATTAGCATGGTATCGCAAGGTTTAATTCTGTTCCCTCAAGCAAAAAGTCCATTGCTTACTTTTAAAAAATATTTACGAAATAAACATATCTTTCACCCCATACAACCACTATCACCCTCACTCCCATCCTTTAAATGCAGTAGTTGCATGGGTAGGATTTGATCTGAGCTAAATTATATGGGTGAAGTAACTTCATAAGCCTCTGATAACATTCTATCAAGCTAATGTGCTTAATTGGGGAGCAGACATAATATAATGCCCTTTTATTCTCTTCCTCCTGTTAGGAGTCTTTAAAAGAAAAAAAAAGCAAAGTAAAGAAAAATTAGCAGAGAAACACAGAGCAAAAAAAAAAAATCCCCAATGCACTGTGGCTATGAATTTTTCATGCTTCACAAGCACCTCTGCTTGCAGGATCTTTGGGCCTAATATTCATTTCTACCGAAAGGCCAAGAAAACAAACTCTTTAAATACAAGCAAACTAATAGAAGAATGCTCTATTATTTTTTCTGTGCAGTCATCCAGTCTGAAAGCAAACTGACAGACAACACCATAGAGACGCATAATGAGATGACTTCAAATGTCCTATTGCTAGTTATTTTAGCTGAGTCAAGAAATGAGCAGTGAAGGAGTCAAACACACCATAACTGCTGAGATCTCACTTCCTACCCTCATCAATGGCAGAAAGAACAAACGTTTATTTTTTTTCTAACTGACAAAAAAACAGAAAAACATCGATAAAGTTTGATATATAAAATGGTAAATACGTAAAATATATCTAAAAGAAATAACTAAATATACCTAAAATAATAACTATAGAAGGTGAGCAGAGTCTTGACATATCTTTTTTTCTAGCATCCCAACAAAATGGGAAGAAGATGATTTTTTTTTTTTGCATTTGAAGATGAGCTAGCCTCCTACCGGATATAAGATATCAACCATGGGAAGGAAACACCCAAAACAAGGTGAGGAAAATTAACATAATTTTGCTATATGGATTTAGGATGATATTTAGGAGATACACTGCTATGTGAATTTCTTGGGGCAAGCAGTAATTTTGATAGGATTCTATTTTGTGCTATTGATGGTCATGCCTTACTTATGTTCATTTCATCATTCTCTTTTGTTATGGTTTCAAGTCTGTGTTTTTTAAGAATGGATATTACCCAAGAAAACATTTAGACCTCTTAAAGAGACCACTTTTGCCTAGACTTTGCAAGTACTTGTGAGACAGTGTCGCAGATTTTTTTTTTACTGTAATGCTATTTTACTGTAATGCTATTTAGTCTGTGAGCTCCCACTGGTATGTTTCCCATCGTGATTAGGGGTTGATTATCAATTAACTTTTAGAAAGGTATATTTTAAAAGGTGGTAGAGTAATTTAAAATTTTTAAAATATACCTTTCTAAAGACTAATTGACAATCAACCCCTAATCACAATGGGAAACATACCAGTGGGGGCTCACAAACTAAATAGCATAAAACAAACCAAACTCAATCCCTCAGGGCTACCTCTAGAGGCTTGAGGGAGTAGAGTAGTCATGTTCAGGGGACCCAATGCATCTCATGAGTTGGGAGTTGGAACAGCCACCTTAAGTATATGCTACAGAAAAGATAACTAATGTTTGTCAAAATCTTATAAACTCCATGCTAAATCATGCAAGAGACTGTAGAAAAGAAAGACATGTTGCAGATGAAAAGGTTTTGTTTTAAGATGTAAAAGGATATAACATTTATTGCAAATCAATACATTTAATTATTTTATTTTGTCCCAATTAACTTATACACTACTATAAATAATTATCTTAGTGTAACCAAAGGACAATTAATCAGTGAGATTAGCAATCATAGAACATGAAAAATTAAAAAAGAAATGGAATGCAAAGGAAGTGAGACATTCTATAGCAGAGACACAAGAAAGGTAGGAAAAACAGAATTTTGTAGAAGGGCACTAATATTTAGAAAGTGGTCAAAGTACTCATATCTCTTCTCTAACATAAGAACAAATGAGCTTAACAATGCGTTTTCAAGAATAATCCCTTGTGTCCCCATCCCTACATATATCAGTTGAACTTCTCCCACATAGGCCTTGCTCCTCTATTCAGCACCTGCTGAATAGAGCACCCTCTGTTCTACCTCCAGCAATTGAATTGCCACAGGCACAAAAATAATTTTCCCAAATTATTTTCTTCCTATTCAACTTTTGTAATTTTAGCGAATTCGTAAACTATTTTCTGAGAGCCTCAAAAAATGGTAGTTTGCCATTTTCCTAGCAAATTACTTATGATATAGAATTAACAACTTGGTGAGGCCTCAGCACTAGCAAAAAGGCTAAGCATGACTTATAGGAGGCAAGATGATAAGTGAAAAGAAAGACCAAAAAAGAGAGAGGCAAAGGGTGAAGGTGGGAGAAAATGAGAGGAGGAAGGGAAAGAACAAAGGAAAGGAACAAACAAACCACTAATATTCTACAGTTCTGAATTTTTGGAATAGGAAAGTATAAAGTAATGAGCACATAGTGCTTTTTTTTTTAATAACCATGGAATTTCTCTCAAGTTAAATGCAACACAAAAGTACAGAATATATTATAATATTTCACATTCCATTTTCCTCCCAACCTAACAAAACACACATCACTGTTGGAGTCTGGAGGAGACTAATGAAATGAAAACAATGGAATATAAATAAGCACTGAATGAGAATTTGGGTCAAGACTTTTAATTTATTATTTAGAAGTGTACAACTGAATCAAAGCCTTAAAACATGCATCATTCATACTTTCGCATGTAAGCAGGGTTTTTGGCCTTTTGTCTTTCTAGTTAAACATTCCCAATCATCATTATTTAGAAATAGATTCCGCCTCTTCTGGTTGTTGTTTACTTGTGTCCAACTCTTTGTGACCCTGTTTGGGGTTTTCTTAGCAAAGGTGCTGGAGGGGGTTGCCATTTCTTTCTGCAGCTCATTTTACAGATGAGAACACTAAAGCAAACAGGGTTAAGTGACTTGCCCAGAGTCACAAAGCTAGTAAATAAATATCTGAGACGGGATTTGAACTCAGGTCTTCCTGACTCCAGGTCCAGCACTCTACCCACTGAGTCACCTAGCTGCCTATCTCTACCCAGGAAAATAAGCAATAATTGGTTTTTTTTTAAGCTTTCTCCAAACTAGCCATATGTTTCTTTAAATAGGAAATGGCCAGTTGGAATGTAGCCAGACTTTTGGAAACAATAAACTTTATTTAGAAGTCATTCTCCCCATCCCACTTGTGTGCCTCTATACTGAAAAATGGGGCTGCCTTATCCTTATTCCAACTCATCTAATATGAGAATATTTGGCATCTTGATTCCTTCCTCCCTTTCCTACCCAAGGTATGATATAAATGAACTCGAGTGTCATAATGTTGAAAATCTTCCAAATGTTACCTCTTTCCTAGAATATACACTTTTAAAAAGATAATCCATTTCTGTGAGAACAAAGATGGAACCACATGCTGCTTGAGCTGTCTTATCTTGAATTCTTTTAATTCCTATAAAGTTCTATTGCATTTTGAACTTGATAGCTAATATATTCTAACCAGAGTAATGAGCACAAAATAAATAACATGGAGTAGCAAATAGAGGGCCAGGCATGGCATTAGGAAGACTAGGGTTCCAGGCCTGTCTCTGACCTATGATAACTAGGCAAATCACTTAACTTTTCCATGCCCTAGATAACTTATATGGGAATACAGGCGAATTGCCAATTTATATTGGTGAAGAGCATTTCTACCCTGGGAGTTCCTACCACAAAATCACACATCTAGACCCCAATAAATGAAGTAATAAACCCAAAGTAAACCATACCCTTTAGCCATTGTACGTGTTAGGAAAAAATATGGAATAAACTAGTTACATCATTTAATGCATTCTCTTTCAGAATGGGATATAAGTGAATCTTGTACCCAGAACCATGAGACCAAGTTAAACTGAAGGATGTTAAAATTAAAGATGAGTCTTTTATTTGAGCACGCAATGCATACATTCAGTGTAACTAAGGCCAAAGAAAAAGATGAGAAACCAAGAGTGATTGGAAACTGACCTGTTTTTCATTTTCATCTTCCAGCCTCAGCCTGTCCTCTATGCAGTTCCTGGCCTGTAGGAAAGCCTTCCTCTGAGCCCTTTCTGTCAAAATCCTCACAAAGACCCCATACAAATTTACACTGACAAAAAGCAGAGCATTTGCCCCAAGCTGTAAAGAAAAAAAATAAAAGAAATATTTTAATGTACAGATTTTTCATAACATTTCAGCTTTTTCTCCCTCTACTTTTCACACACAAAGAATGCGGTCGATTTGGCCCAGAAATTCTCAGTTTCTAAAGTATTTTCTGAGGGTTCGACAAGCTCACACCAAGAAGACAGGGATTCGAATGGGGGTGGGGGCAGGGGTTCTTTGTTTAGGGTTTTGTAAAGAAAGCTTCACATTTGAATAATTTCATGGCTCAGCCTTCAACCCTGTAGCAGAATCAGACATGAGGGAGTATCTGTGAATGGGGCTGATTGACTGTAGCAGATTCCGGTGAGTGCTAGATAAGGCAGTCTACCATCTGCTAGGATACAATACACATTAGGCCACAACAAGAGGCAACTCCTAATATAAGGTTGGTTTTGGTTTTGTTTTTTGGTTTTTTTAGACATGAATAATGCCAGAAAAATACTGCTTCCCAGAGAAGGTAGATATTTATTTTGTAATAAGGCTAATTAAATATGTTATAAAAAAGGCTCAAAGCCTCTAATGGACAGTCACACACAGGAGGCATGATTTTCAATGCTGAGAGGAGAAAGGCCATCTTCAAACCTTTCCTAGGGATATGTGATTACTTTGCCCTCTTTTGTGTCTCCACAAATGGCAAGGAACCCAGAAGTACCAATGCTTGAGATTAATCATTCAATCAACACACATTTATTGGATAAGAACAATATCCTAATCCCTCCCTCCCTCCTTATAAATTAAGCTATTTTTTTCCTTAAAAGGTACTTAGACATTCCATGAGACTCAGTTGGCTCAAGAGACTAAAGGTTAGATTTTTATTTTTGGAGGTGGGAAGACAGGGCAATTGGGGTTAAGTGACTTGCCCAAAGTCACACAGCTAGTAAGTGTGTCAAGTGTCTGAGGCCAGATTTGAACTCAGGTCCTCCTGACTCCAGGGTGGGTGCTCTAGCTGCCCCTAAAGGTTAGATTCTTGACATCACTTCCCAATTACTTTTTGCAAAGCAGCCAAAACAACTTCTGGAGACACTCAAAGGCATGGCGTGGAAGATCATGATGCAGACACATGGGCTTCTCTCAACCGAATCAGTTCAAGGTGTATACAAAGCCCATCCTTACTGAATATCTTTCTCATGCTATGGCTAAATAAATCTCCTTTTGATAAAGGGTGAATGATTTACAAGTGTTTCGTTTTGTTCTAAAATTTAACCTGAAGTACCGAAGGACCGGCCTGAATCAGGCTCAATTCAGAATAGATATCTACTGCATCCAAGGGTCTGCAGGCAACACAAAGAGATATCATAAGACCTGGTCCCTAACTTTAAAGAATTTAGAATGTGATCAATATACAAACATGTGAATACTTAAAGAACAGTGAAAATGGTTCAAGACAACAAGGTGAGATGTCAGAACTAGTATGTGTCTGATTGCCAAATCAGTGGTATAGGAGTTAAATGCTATTGGAATGCAGGAGAAATGTAGAACTCCCTATAGGCTTGAATGGGCTGGGAAGGAAGAGGATGGATTCTAGTTGAAAAAATGGCAAACCAAAGTGCACAGATGGGAAAAGAACAACATTGTTCAGGAAACAGTAAAAAGAGATGGGACTTTTTTTTTTGGCGGGGGGGAGGTTAGGGAAGATCAAAGGGTTGGGGAAAATAAGTAATTTAAAATAACATCAGAATTGTAAGTTGAAGCCATGGTTTGAAGGGCAGCAGGGTTTTCATTTCCTATATATGAAAGGAAAAGAACTAGTCTTGCTGGATTTAAGAGTTGTATCCAAAGCCTCCATAGACTCACAGGTATTATTTTGTAATCAGCAATGATATTGGCAATGCAGCAGCAAACTCATTTCAGGGATTTCAGGTCTATGATGAAGTCAGGAGTCACACACACACACACACACACACACACACACACACACACATATACATACCTACATACATATATATATACATACTATATATGGAAAGTGTATGTGTATGTGCGTATATGTATGTATATATGTGTATATATATATACACATATATGTATATGTATATATACATATGTGTAAATATATATATATATATATATATATATATATATCTCCTCACCAACACAGATCACAACCTCTCCACCTTTCATGAATTATTGTGACCGAAAAATTCAACTCATCAGATCATAGATTTAGAGCTGGAAGGGACCTTGAATATCATTGAGTCCAAATTTTTCATTTTACAGATGAGGAAATAGAGGCCCAAAGATGTTAAATGACCTGCCCAGCCTCACAAACTAATAGCTGTTGATGGGGAGCATCAAACACAGACCTTCTACCTCTGTACCACACTGCTTACTAACTCCTGCTGGACAATTTTCTAGCAGTTTCTTCGCACCCAGAGAGGTAGGTCTAAGACAACAGCTGTGCAGTCTGTCACCAGATACACACTAGAAGATTTTCCATCTTGGTGAGACCCATTAGCAAGGGTTCTTACCTTGAGGGACCATGAATGCATATTTTTAAAATATTTTGATAATATTTCCATATAGTTGGTTTCCTTTTTAATTATATGTATATATTTATTACATTAATTTAAAGTATTATTCTGAGAAGGGGTTTTTAACCTGGGGGAGCAATGAACTTACTGTTTTAAAAATATTTTGATAACTATACTTCAATATAATTGACTTCCTTTTAAATTATTTATATTTTATTTTATTTTATGCATTAAAAAAACAAAACATTATTCTGGGAAGGGAAATGTCCCATCCCTACTGGCTCTACTTATGTGGTCAGTCAGAGAGGAATCTAAGGACATGAAATTCAGGGCAAGGCCCCTAGGTCCAGGTAGTTAGTCTCAGTCCAGGTAGTTAGACAAAATGAGAAGTCCCTTCCCCTTGGGATGTAGGTTTCATACTCCCAACCCTTGTTTTTCAAATATCCTAAGAAGAATCCTGGGTAGTAGGTGCAGCTTCTGGGACTTTCAGACTCTTGGTTTATAAGCTATAGTGTGCTGCCAAGGTATCAGAAGTTGGATATGTCCAGAGGAATTCCTATGAGTCACATACTCGTTACCAGAAAGGCTCAGACAAGGGAAGGGACAAGCTGAGATGGGTGGCCCTCAGGTGGAGAGTTATGCTAGATGTTTGACTATATGGAGAAATTTATATTATAGCTAAAATGGAGTCAAAGATGTTTCCTTTTTCCCTGATCCATAGTCAAAGGGGTTAGGAATGACCAGGGCCTAATACCAAATCAGCCCCACCAAGGCAGGAATGGCAGGGTATAATTGGTTAATGATAAAGGGGCATAGGGTTTGTACCCTAATATGCTAGTGAGATGACCCTAAGGTAGTTCGGAAGGACACCCACAATGAAGGGGCTGGACCATAAGGCACCCCCAAATAGGTTAGCCAAAGAGGATACAAAAGGTGGCTGGTCTTTACCAAACTACCAAACGGGTTCATGCCTTACACACATGAAAAATGTTAAGAACCCCTGCATTAGAGTTTGAACCCTACTATAAGATCTTTGGAAAAATGAGAATATCCCCTTACTAAGAGGAGGTATTGGAGTAGAACTTTATTAGGTGAATTCAGAGCTAAGCCAATACAGACTTGGATTTTATATTACAATCTATATGCCTGCAGCTTAGAGGGATGCTGAATTTCCACCAGGAAAGGAACATAGATCATTTGGTCCAGCTTCCTCATTTTGTAAGAAGAACAGGAGGACCAAAGGGTTTCAATGATCTATCCAAATTAACACAGGTAGGAATTAGAAAGTTGGAAGTTAGGCCAACTCAGTTTTTCTGACTCTAGATCCAAGCTCTTGAACTGGCCAGGGTTGAGGGAGGGCAGGAAAGAGGGATCCTAAGTAGAGCTCTTGTCTAGACATAAAAAATTCTATTCACAACTCATTGAAGTCTGGGACCATGTCTAACAGTGCTTTGTAAGAAGTAGGTAGTGAATGAATGTTTTTTGAACTGAATGCCTAATATATTCATAATACTTCTACCAAAAAAATAAGAAACTGCTCCTTAGCTATCAAATAAACTGCTCTTTACACATCAATCTTATTAGACGTAAAGCCAAAGGATTGTGGAACCATATAAATGGTAATACCTAATTTTAAGATAGAGGAGTTGAAAAATGCTGAATAGTGACTTTTTTTTTTTTAATAAAATGCCCAAGAGAGTTAGTGGACTGACCTGGATCTCTTTGGGACCACAGTTCACATGATCCATTTGGATGAAATTATCATCCTTTGTTTTGTTTGTCTGGGAGGTTTGCTGCTAAGCTTATGTGGTGTTATAGAGGTTAGCATTTACCAAGTCAGTTTTATACTCAGTTTCCTTGGTGATTTTTCTTTTACTAGTGAGGAAACTCCCAGAATTAAATTTTAATATGGAAAGATTTACTCCACCAAGTTTTACAGAAAATAGCAAGCTATTTGGTAGATGTTAAATAGGACCAAACTGAGAAGTCGAGGTCCACGATCTCCCTTGGTTGTGTTTATTTGTTTGTTGTTTAGGTTGTGCATGTAAACTATATAGGTCCGATGTCCATGAGCAGGTCACTATTATACTCCAGTAAAGCCAGTTCAACTCGTTTAGTGACATATTATTAAATGTGAGTAGTAACCAGCTGATAGAAGTTACTAACATCTGTTATTTTGAAACCATCAAATCAAGTCTTTTTAGACATGACAAGAGGAAGGTGAGGGGAAAACTGGGTAGGTTGGGAGGCTGCTCTAAAGCCCTACTAAATATCCCTAGATGCATAATCCAGAGAGAGTCAGGCCTTGCCCATCAAGTCTATCATGGGCAAGGTGAATCAGGAGTGAATAGCTTAACAAATGAGCTTCCTTGGGCTGTTGGCAGCCAAACAAGGAAGATGCTAAGGTCTGGAATCACATCTGGCTTAAGGGCAAGGCAGTCTTGTTACTCTCTTCATTAAGGAGTAAAGATCTGACAGAGATGCCCAGTCAGCAAAGGAAAAATAAAACAAAACCAACTCATGGGACTGGCTATACATAGGAAATATTTCCTTCACGTACCACCTCCTGCTTCTTTCCCAGCCCCATTCACACACACACACACACACACGTCATTGATACTGTCTGAAAAGCCAACAGTTAGAGCCATTTGAAAAGAAGTGAATTAGGTCCCTAAAAGCCTAAATTCTGAAGGTCTTGGCTTAGTCACTTCTTGGGAGGGGTGTACTGGTACATGTTTAACAACTGGTTCTCCAAAAAGCAAAATGTGCACACAGCACACTTTTAATTTTAGTATGAATTATTAAGATTTTTCTCGATCACCTTCGCAAGTCTAGACAATCAATAGAACAGAAGCCAAGCTGTGATTTGTAGCATTTGTTGATTTCAGCTCTGACCTGTAAAAGTCAGCTCCAGTACTAGTCGCGCCACCTGGGGAAAATCATTTAATTACAATACTTCTGGGTCTGAATTTCTTCATCTGCCAAATGGGAATAATAATCTATGTCAAGGCTGCTTCATGGTGTGGTTGTGAGGATCAAGTGACACAGAAATCCATTGATCAGCAAGCATTCATTTACTAACCTACTACCTGTCAAGCACCAGGCTACAGTCGCAGGGTGCAAAGATTAAAGGGAAGCCATTGCCGTCCTGCCCTCAAGGAGCTCACATTTTAATAGGGACATGATAATACATACCTAACATTTACAAACTGAATATAACAACTTAGTCTGTGGAAGCAGCACGACAAAGGATAGGGGCCAGGAAAGGCTTCTTCATGACTCCAAAGCATGAGCTGAGCCTTAAACACACACGTGCACACACGCGCGCACACACATGCACAGGAATTCAGAGAGGCCAAGGCTAGGAGGCAGTATCTGGGGGGCAATAAAGGCAAGGGCACAGACACAGAAGAAGAATTACGTATGTGGAATAGGAAATAGTCCATCAGTGTTGGATCGATGGATGTGGGGAAGTAATATGGAATGACAAAACATACAGTAAACCGGTGGTTCTTAAAGCATGGTCCCAGGCCTCAAGACACTGTCAGGGAGTCTATGAGGTCAAAACTATTCTCATAATAATACTAAGATGTTATTTGCATATTAAAATATTCCTCCCTTTCTCAACTCCATATCTGTGCGAGGCCAGATTTGCTTCATATTCTTCAACCAGAGCAACACATCATAATGGATTAAAATCAGAAGCAGATATGAAAATGCATCTGCCTTCAGTTAAGCCAGACATTAAAGAGATTCGTAAAGACATATAAAACAATGCCATTCTCACTAATTTTAGTTTTAGAAAATAAAGTTATTTTTCATAGAAATATGTTAATGTTAGAGCACCGGCCCTGGAGTTGGGAGGACCTGAGTTCAAATCTGGCCTCAGACGCTTGATACACTTACTAGCTGTGTGACCTTGGGCAAGTCACTTAACCCCAATTGTCCATCCTTCCCCCCGCCCCCCAAAAATGTTAATGGCAACATATAACAGGCTTGTTATTTTAAATGAATGAGTAAATAAATGTTTAAAAATATATCATTCTTAAATTTCTAGTATAGTACGCATTGATAGAAACGGTACACACAAACTAAAGTTCTCTTTAGGGTGCCCAATAATTTTTAAAGAGTACAAAGTGAGACCAAAAACTTTGACAGCCACAGACGTATATGAAAGTATTTTGAAAACTGTAAATGATAATATTATTGTTAATACATACAGTATATCTATTACCCCAACTGGAAAGCATGAGAGGAGAAAATCTTTCTCTTCAGATTCAAATCTTGATTAAGTAGAGTGGGAACATAAATATTAGTGAAATATCCTGGCCAGCCTCCTTAAAAGGATTTGTATGTAATTACGAACAATAAAGGTTGAATAGGAAGAGAGAAAATCGCAATACTCTAGATAATGGTGTAGCAAAGCAAAAACACCACATTAGGGTGGGATTCAAATGCATAAAGATAGAGATGATGATGATGATGATGATGATGATGATTGATAGATAGATGATAGATATTTAGATAGAAATAGATAATAGAGATAGATTGATGTATAGATATAGAGATAGATGATAGAGATAGATTAATATATAGATATAGAGATAGATGATAGATTAATATATAGATATAGATGATAGAGATAGATTAATATAGAGATATAGAGATAGATACACAGACAGATAGATAGATAGATAGATAGATAGATAGATAGATAGATAGAGCAGTATCAGCCAAAACTAGTGGTTGAAGAGACCTTAAGTTCATCCTGTTGACTCTCTGGTTCAGTTCTGAATCTGCACTGAGTGGGTTCCAGGTTCAATTCCCTCAACTCTTTTCCTTCTGTCTTTTCTACATTTCTTTATCATATTTCAGACATTTTTAGTATCCTTCTTTTTTGTTCTACATCAATACCCCCCCGGAAAAGAGAACTTACTAACTCAAGCTGTGTTTTCAGAGACCTCTGATTATTCAGAAATTCTCATGTTGAGCAGAAATCAGTGTCCCTATGGTATCTTCCCATTGGTCCTCATTTTAGCCTCTAGGAACCCTACCCCTTCCCACCAAAAAATAAAAAAGTCTAATCTTTTTTCTACATGATTAACTTCCAAATAATTAAAGATCAGTGGGATGTATTATTTAATAAAAATACTCCTTATTTTTAGGGTTTCAAGCTGTCTTACCATTCAATTCCCTCTCATGTGAGCCGAAAACACAGGCATACAGACAAATATCGACAACATCAGATGTGGTTTAACTGATAAAGGAGTGTAACTATGATCTCCTTTGATTTGGCTACTCTCTTTGTCTGATGAGTCTAAAGATGTCTGGAAGGAGAGATCTCATTATCTTTTTTGGAAGCCTGTTGTTGACTCATCTTGAGTTCATGGCCAAGATAAGTGAAGTTCTCTCATCCTGTTCTTATAAGTTTTTTTTTTTTAATCTAAAGATAAGTTACATTTATCTCTGTTAGTTTTTATTTTACCAGATTATCCCAACCTATAAAGACTTCTTAGGATTTAGATTGTATCCTACAATGAATTACATGACCCTTTCCATTTCATATCATGTGGAAAATAATATAATCTTTTGTTTAGTATTTCAAGCCATTCATGGTTTGACTCCAACCTATCCTTCCAGATTGTTCTTACATTACTTCCTCTTCTGCATTCAGATAGAATTCAGAAGCCCCTATCTATTTGCTTTTGCTGATTCATGAGGTTCTAACTCCTGCAGTTCATTCTTTTTTTCTAGACTGTCCCCAATGGCCAGAATGCTTTCTTTCATCTCTGCTTTTTGGAATCCTTAGCTCCCTTCAAGGCCCAGGTCAAATGCTACCTCCTACACAAGACCTTTCTTAGTTAACTTGGGTCTCCAGTATGGTTCCTGCCACTGTGATTCTCAGTCTCTCATTCCCAATCCAATGCACAAAATTTAACCTGTGAGCAATCTGCCTAACATTTCCTTTTTTCTCTCTGTCAGAGCTGTTTTTAGTACAGTGCGGCTTTGAGGATACCCCTGTGGGTGTAAATCTCACCAGTGGTGTTTTCTTTCGGATACATGCACACAATTGTATTTGAAGATTTTAACTATTCTTTTAGAGGGATGAAGAAAAGCTTAGAAAGGGCTTTAAAAAAAAACTTAGATCCCAAAAGACATAGTTAAAATCTCCAAACACCATTGAATGACAGACACTTTATTATTCTAAATTTGTTTCTGAGTTTAGGAAGACCCTGTCTCCCACTCTTGTTTCATATCAAATGATAATGAAGCCTGTTTGAGACTTATTCTATATGTGCCTGAAGCCTCGGGGATTTCCTGTACCCAGGGTCAGCATAAAGGAAGATCTCTGGAAGAACAAAGCCACATCCACACATGATCAGTTAAGTCCTCTGACAATTACAAGAGCTCCTAATGATAACGAATGGAGTCACCATTTATGGGGTAATGACCAGACAGAATGCACATGTAACATCCTAATTTTCCTTAGTGACTTGTCATACATTTATCCATTAAACAAATATTAATTAAGTACATGTAATGTACTGGCACTAGGAGAAAAATGAAGATAGAAGCACAGTCTCTGATCTCAAGTAACATATAGTCTTCAATGAGTGATGAAATACATACACAGGTCAATAGAGAAAAGAGAGTGTAAAAGGGGGATAAAGTGTTATCAAAGTAGTTGGGAAAAAAAAGATGCCTCCCAGCTGGAGGCATGATAGAGGAAATGACACATTGGAGCTGTGCTTTGAAGGGTGGGTTAGATGCCAATAGAGAAAAATGAAATGAGGACACTACAGGCCTAGAAAGTAACATGTGCAAAAGGATAGAAGAGGTGGGAAAGCACTGGGATTATTCAGAGGACAGTCAATAGCCCAGTTTTGTTAAAGTATAGAGTGCATTAGGCAAAGTAAAAGAAAATAAGACTGAAAAGGAACACTAGAATTTCTGAGTTCTAATGGACAGCAGAATCTACTTGGTCTAATCCATCAGTGAATATTCCAAAATATTCCTGAAGGAGGGTCATTTAGCTTCTAGTTGAAGAATTCCATCAATGGGAAACTCATTACCTCCCAAGGAAACTCACCCCACTTTTATACCACTCTAAATAGCAAACTTGTCCTTAATATCACACAAAACATCTGTCTCTGTGCAGCCTCTACCCACCATTCATAATTTTCCCTTCTGGGGCCAAGCAAGGAGACATCCCCCTAACGCATCAACAGGTTTGAGACCTGTTGGTTACCCTCAACCCGGTTTAGTTCATCTGCCAAAATGGTTTACCAGTGAGGCCACTGCAAGTGCTACAGCTTCTTGGAGTCACGGGTTAGAGCTGGGTGAATCAGGTGGACATCAAAGGTGGATGAGCAGTCCTGAAAAAAACTCGGCAAGGTCTCACATCAGAGGTGCTAGTCTTTTCTTATTTTCCTGACTGCAGGAAAAGATCTGTGTTTTACAAGTCAAAAAATATTTCTTTGAACACACTACAAAAGCACAGAAAATGTGGATCTGTCTTTGTGTCTTAGGACTTTGGTAAATGGGGACAAAACCACCAGCTCAGGTGAGAGAGCAAGGATGTGTGGGAGCTTTCTTGTCAGGTACTTTTAGGTAACTACAATGATACATATAACAGTCTATTAAGAATCAAAAAGATCTTTCCAGAAGCCAAATTGGATCTTAAGTTTGACATGCCTTTATTTGGTGAAATTAGTCAGGTATAACCTTTAGAAAATGCTATGGCTCTTGATTCCTTGGGCTAAGAATTGCTGACAGTTTTCTTTCTATTCATGACCACCTCCCCAGAGATTTCTCTAAAGAACTTAAAAAAAAAACCAGATGATCTACACTTTGCCTTTCCAATTGTAATGTAGGAATAAGTCAGAAAGAAAAACATCTCTTTTTCTTACTAATTTGACTTTTTTATTTGGGTCGTGTCAGCTTCTTGTAAGATAGAATATTGTGCTGATGTCTCCTTTTCTCTGATTTGCCAATTTTATATCTTGTTCATTAGAGAGAAAAATGAAAGGTGAAAAAAGAGGGGTAATGCTCAGATTCCTATTTGCATATAAATTCTGAAAATATGCCAACCTATTTTATATATTTTTTCACAAATGGAGAATCCAATGGAGAAGGATCTAAGCTTTACATGAGATGAAATATAACAGTGTATAGATACATTAAAAATTAATATATATTTAACGAGTGTGGCAGATTTGCTCTGGGATCCATTCCTTTATTAGAATGTAGGCAAGATCTGTCTTGCTCACTTGTATTTATATCCTTAGTGATTAGCACACTGACTGGCACAGGTATCCCACTGGTCTCTGACCTGAGCCTTCTTCCCTCTAGATACTATTTCATTTGGTGATCTCATCATCTCCCATGGAATCATATGTCATGACAATTATCAAATCTATGTATTTAGTACTAGGGGTGCTAACATGCTTCCAGTCCCCCAGGCTTAAAACTTAAATGTCATCCTCAACTCTTCACTTTCTCTCACTTCCCATATTGGGAAGACCTGCTGATTTTACCTTCGTAACATCTCTCATCTACGCCCCCTTCTCTCTCCTAGCACTGCCACCACTCTGGCACATTCAATCAATCAAAATATTTATTAAGCACCTATTATGTGCCACGCACTGTGATACATACAGGGCTTCATCAGTTCATGCTTAGACTACTCTATTAGCTTACTAGTGGTCTCCCTGTCACATAGGTACCTATATACATATATGTACACATACATATATATTTGTGTGTATGATATAATATACATGTATAAGGATAATTTTAAAAGTTTAATGGACTGAAAGCATTTGATAAAGGGGTAAATGGGAGAGATGGGAATTTAATGATACCCATGTCCCTATGGAGAATAACAGAAGTGTCACTGACGTATATCCCCTAGTTATCCCCTACTCTATAATCATATTGATTGTCAATTCTATTCCTATCTAGGTTCCCTAGAAAATTTTAATAGCAGATTACTATAGCAGGTTGGTTTTTTTTTGAAGAATTAAGCAGACTATAAAAAATAACTTTGGGGGGGAACCTTTAATTTCATAAATATGGGGAGCTCCCAGTGTGGAAACACCCTCCACCACACTCCACCAATGTTGATGGGCAGTTTTAGGTAACTTAAAAATCTTAAGAAATTGCCTGGGTCAGTGAGAGATTAAGTAATTTCTTCACGTTCATCCAAGTAGTTTGTGTCAAGCAAAGACTGGAACCAAGGCCCGCCTCATTCCAAAGCTAGCCCTCTATCCATCATGACATGCTGCCTCTTAAATAACCAAAGTTATGACAATAACAATTACTTGCATTTATAGAGAACTTTGAAGTTGGTAAAATGTGTTTTACAGATGTTATGGTTACCATGATGCAGAAATAAAAAACAGTAATACTAAGGAAAGGAGTCCTTTGATTGAGATCTGCACATACTAGCCAGGTGACCGGGGGCAAATAATTTAACCTTTCTGAGTCTAAATTTTATCATTTACAAAATGGAGGTGATAATATTTGCCCAATCTGCCTTGTAATAATTAATATTGTACCTAAGGCAAAAGGCGATAGAGAGTTGTAAGGTGGTCTGTGGTGTGCTAAGTACTCCTGGTGACTTTTATGAAAATAGTTTCTGAGACTGAGAATTATAACTAAAAAAGTAGGTGGGCCAGTCACAGAGCAAGAATGAGAGATGACAGATGAGCAGCCTGACTAGTGCACTGGTACTAGACATGTTGGAAGTATAATGGCAAAGATACACTGGGTACTCTAAGCAGTTACACTAGAAGTTAAAGCATAACACAGAAAAGCATTACCCATATCAAGACAGTCCTAGCTACATAATAGAGTTTTAGTTTCGGTGCAATCATTTTTAAAATTATACTATGTAACAGAAATTCTTGTTTTGTCTCATAAATTAAAAATAAAAAATAAAAAGTGATTGTGACCTGCATTGGTAGAGGGAGCACATCCCACTCTGAGAAGTCATATATCCACAGCCCAGTAGAGTCGCCATCTGCCTACCTGCCTACTTCAGTGTAATGAGAAAAAAAAAAACAAAACACTGGAAACTGTAAAATGTGTTTGTTCAATTTAAGATATTCTTATTATCTCCACTTTGCAGATAGGCAAAATGAGGCTTATAGAAATTGTGACTTGCCCAAGATCACCATAGGTGGTAGAAACACATATTTCATATATATATGATATATACATATATATGATATATACATATATATGTGATATATACATATACATATATACATATCCATCCCCTCCCCTCACAAAAAAAATACACAACAATTCACTTTTTTGGCTTTATTTCTCCATTTCAAACCAAATCATATGAATAAGAAATGATTTTTTTTTTCCCATCTGACTCATTGATTTTGAACTAGGTATAATTGAATGGATTATTTTCTGGTTTTCCTCTTCAGCACTTACGCAGCTGTATTAAAGCTTTCATACAAACCATCACTCTTATCTGAGTACAAAATTAAGTTTCCATTGTGGATAAAAATTATAGGGCCTAAAATGGGTAGTTGAGATTACAGGAAACAGAAAATCAAATGAAAAGTCAAAATAATTTCTACTGCTGAGGACTTGGGAACAGAGCCTTAGGATCAGATTTTTTTTTTCCCTCTTCATTGTATTTTTTAAAAAAATTTCTGCTTATTGTTCTTTGAGAAGGAAAGGCACCATAGTATCACGGGGAAAAGATGGTATAGGAAATAGAAAGATCGTTCTTATGCTTCATTTCCCTTATGGCAGTTTTTTGCAGGGCAGATTATGTTTTTTAGCCTGATGTCTGGGTCATAGCCATATTCGTGCTCTGTTAGCACAGCAGAGAAGGCAGAAGTATGAGGCCCCTGGGACAGCCACAGCCAGTACCTAGGGGAAATGTAGCAATGTGAAGTCCTTAATAGAGCCAACACAAAAAAACAAGGAAAATTACCTAGTACTGGTATTTGAAAAGGATCCTTTACAATACTGTTTATGCTACTCTATTATGAGAGAGAGAGAGAGAGAGAGAGAGAGAGAGAGAGAGAGAGAGAGAGAGAGAGAGAGAGAGAGAGAGAAGGGCGGGGGGAAGTCTTTCTAGGAGTGAGGCAACATGGCTAGTGTTCCAGGTGTCATTTTTTTCATTCCTCTTTTCATTCTTCTCCTGGGTGTATGCTGCTGTTAAGTTGCTAAGGTAGGTCTGGCCATGTATTGAACAACTTGGGAATGAGCGATCTCTTGTGAGTTTAAGGCTCAAAGCTACTTTCTGATTTTGTACCTAATGACCTCACAGCTTCCTTACTACCTTACTACTACCTCTCCCACATAATAATATGGAGACCTAATGATCAGTTGACAAAGTAGAGAGGCATTCTTTATAGCAGCAAGGCAAGGCAAACATAACTAGAAGCTATTTTTTCACTTCCAATGATTTTCCCAATGCAGAGACTTTGTATCATGTCTTTATTAGAAATCATAGAGTTAGAAACTCCTGGGTCATCTAGTCCATCCCATGCTTGCCTGAGAATTTCTTCTACTACATCCCTGAGAAGTAATCACCCAGCCTTCAGTCGATGGCCTCTTGAGGTGGCCTATTTATTCCATGTTGAGATATTGCTGTTAGGAAATTTTTACTTACACCAAGAGTGTCTGCCTCTTTGAAACATCCATTTGTTAGTCTAAGAGGCAGCTAGGTAGTGCAATGGTTAGAGTGCTGGGTCTGGAGTCAGAAAGAACTGAATTTAAGCCCAGACTCTGATACCTACTAGCTGTGTGACCCTGGAGGAAAAAAAAAATCAACCTCTACCTCAGTTTCCTCAACCGTAAATTGGGAATAACAATGGCACCTACCTCATAATTTGTTATGAGGATCAAATTAGATAATAATTGTAAAGTT
This sequence comes from Phalanger gymnotis, assembly GCA_028646595.1. Lineage (NCBI taxonomy): Eukaryota > Metazoa > Chordata > Mammalia > Diprotodontia > Phalangeridae > Phalanger > Phalanger gymnotis. The sequence continues at coordinate 318,136,826 of CM053624.1, read as the reverse complement.
CCTGCACAACAGTAGGTGTTTAATAAATGCTTGTTTCCTCCCTTGCTTTGTACTATAACATTCTGAATACAGCCTACAATTACATTACCTTTGGGGACTGAGAGTGCAGTATTCATATTAAATTTGCAGCCCATTAACACTACTAGTTCATTTTCATTAATACTGCTGTTTAGCCATTTCCCCTCCATTTTGTACTCATGTGGCTAACTTAGTAATATCAAATACAGTACTTAACATTTTTTTTTCTCTTAAATTTCTTCTTATTAGATTAGATGCACACATCTAGCCTTTCCACATTCTGGGAGATCCTGACTCTCTTCTTCAAGACATAAGCTGTCCCTCTAAGTTTTGTATCATTTGAAAATTTGATAATCCATGATAAAAATATGAAATGGAATAGGTCCAAGATAGAACTCTCTGAGTTAGAGCAAAGCTGCATCATGTATAGGCATAACTGAGGATAGTCAGAAAAAAAAGAAAGGACCTACAACCAAAGAGCTGCATTCCAATAATGGGTAAGGTTGAGTTAGTTGTTTTGGTTTGGTTTTTTTAAAGAAGTTAGAGAGAAGGATCTTTCGCCCTGCTAAATTATTAACAAACATAAATAATAAGAAGAAATGAAAACTACTGGAATACCTCCCTCATCCAATTCCACAAGAAACTATTTAAACAAACAAACAAAAACCTGAGAATTTAAGTAGAAAAATAGCTATTCTTCAGTTTTAAATAAATATCTGGAAAAGGTCAATTTGATGCCTTCACCTTCCACATGATAGGAAGAAAGTATATCAATGGAAATCTTCCTATCAGAATTAGAGGTGAGACATCAATAAATAATGAATCCCTTATACAGGGCATACCCCAAAGGGGAAAAATACCCTGAAGGGGAATGGGGAAGGAGAGGAAGAATGTTTGTTCTAGCCAAAAATCTCTCCAAATTTCTCTCATTTTTACTTAATGGCACCAACCAAGTTAGTTGATTCTGTTCCTGACCTTCAGAAACGTTCTAGAATAGAGAAATAGATCTGTCTGTTGACCAGGGCTGGATCATGAGAGATTCTGAACCCAGCTATTAAAACCACATCAGATAGGGAAAAGCTCTCAGATTACTCCCATGTGCCAAGCAAAAACTAGACACCATCACAAATCACAAGCTTCTGCATGCTTACCTGGATTCTTTACCTGTGTGACCTTGGCCAAATTCCCTGGGCTTCAGCTTGGTTTTTTTTATCTACAAAGTAAAAGATTTGGGCTATATGATTTCTAAGATTTCCCTCCATTTGCTCTAAATTCTGTGATCTGGGAAAATCAGGGAGGGCTCCTCCATTTCTATCACCTTATTGGATCAGAGTGTCATAGGATTTATGAGATCATCAGCTTAGGATGAGAAGAGACCTTATAGATCATATGACCTACCTATAGATCATAGATTCTTAACCTTTTCTGTGTAAAGGACCCCTTCGGCAATCTGGGGAAAACTTATGGACCACTTCTCAGTGGCACATTTTTAAAATGCAATAAATAAAATACATGGGACTACAAAAGAAACTAATTATAATGAAGTACAGTTATCAAAACAACTTTAAAAACAAATTCATAGGTCCAGGTTAAGAACTCCTACTGTGGATTACCTAGCTCAACTCTTTCATTTTGCAGATGAGGAAAGTAAGCCTTAGAGTTACTCATCCCAGGTTCAACAAATACTAGTAAGTGGCAGAGCCAGTATCAGAATCCATTTCCTCAGACTTCAAATCTAGCACTCTTTATACTGTACCCTGGGATCATGGGTATTAAATGTTCATAGTTTTGATAGCTGCCGATAGCAGCAGAAACTAGGGGAGTCTATTTCCCTTAAGATATAATGGAAAATCAAAATAAGAAGGAAAGCAAGAAACTAGGGGAAGGGGAAGGAGATATTTACAGGAAATTTCTCTGATAAATGATTTGTTTCTCAAATATATGGTGGATTAAGCCAAATATGTAAAACAAAAGAGCCATTCCCTAATGGATAAATGGTCAAAGGATACTGAACAAGCAGTTTTCAGAAGAATTCAAAACTATCTATAGTCATGTGAAAAAATGTTCTAAATTACTAATAATTAGAGAAATGCAAATAAAAATAACTGTGAGGTACTACCTCAAACCTTTCAGATGGGCTAACATGACAGAAGAGGAAAACGACAAATGCTGGAGATGTTGAAAAATAGGGACACTAATGTACTGCCTGTAGAGGTGTGAACCAGTCCAACCATTCTAGTGAACAATTTGGAACTATGCCCAAAGAGCTATAAAAAGTATCCATCTTTAATTCAGTAATACCACTATCAGATCCGTCTCCCGAAGAGATTAACGAAAAGGGAAAAGGACCTACTTGTTCAAAAATATTTCTGGCAGCTCCTTTTGTGGTGGCAAAGAATTGGAAATTGAGGGGTTATCCATCAGTTGGGGAATAACTGAACAAGCTGCGGTATATGATTGTGAGAGAATACCATTATAGTATAAGAAATGATGAGTTCAGAAAAACTTAGTAAGTCTTATATGAACTGACACAAAATGAAATGACCAGAACAAGTAGAACATTGTACACACTGACAATATTTTAACCACAATTGTGAAAGATTTTGCTACTCTAGTCAAGACAATGATCCAAGACAATTCCAAAGGACTCATGACAAAAAATGCTATCTGCCTCCAGAGAGAGAAGTAATGAATTCTGAGAGCAAATTGAAGTATAATGTTTTTCACTTTCTCTTTTTTTCCCAATGTAGAAATACATTTTGTGTGATTTAACAAATATAATGGGTATCATATTGCTTGCCTTCTCAATAGGTTGGGAAAGGACTGCGGGGAGAGAGAGAATTTGGAACTAATGTTTTTTTTTTTTTTAATGTTTAGAAAAGACATTAAAAACAGAAAGAAGTGATGGAAAGATTGAGCCAACCCCTCCTTGCCTGGAAGCCTACCCAGAGGGTACCCTGGCAGGACCTTTTAAATACTCTCTGCCTTCTGTTTAAGACATAATCTACTAGAAAGTAGCCTAACCCTTATAAATCACCAATTTTCGTTACCCATCTATAATACACAATGTGGTTTAGTGAAAGGAAGGCCAAACTTGAGTGAAGAAAATTCTTGCTCTTATGCACATCACCCTCTAGGAGCCTTGGTTTCCTAATTTATGAATTGGGGGCAGTAGTATTTACTATGTCTAGCTCTCAGGGTTGTTGGTGGAACTAATAATGTATGCCAAAATGCTCTGCAGACTATCCAGTGCTTGATAAATAACAACAGACACATACACAGTGTTGACATACCTTATATCATTTGTTAAGAATCATCTTATCATAGAAGACTAGCCTTACAGTCAGGACGACTGGAATTCAAAACCAGATTCTAAAACATACTAGCTGTGTGAGGATGGGCAATAGTCACTTCATCTCAGAGCCCCCAGGTTCTTCAAAACTAAAAGTTACAGATAATTGATCTACCTGCTTTACTGGAGAGAATTTCCACACTAGGAGATCTCTAACTGATGAAATTGTAAATCCAGACCTCTCACAAAAAACCACACCATCCCAGAGATAGGGAACCTGCAGCCTTGAGGCCACATGTGGCCTTCTAGGTCCTTGAGTTCAGCCTTTTCACTGAGTCCAAGTTTTACAGAACAAATCTTTTTATTAAGGGGATTTGTTCTGTGAAGTTTGGATTCAGTCAAAGTGCTTCCCATGAGGACCTAGAGGTCACAGGTTCCCTATCCCTGCACCAACCTTTTAGATAGCTGTTCTTTTCCTCTCCATTTTACAGATAAACAAATGGAGGCCCAAATCAGTTAAATGATTTCACCAAATATAAAAATCTGTGAGAGTGGGATTTAAAACCAGGTTTTTCTGGACTCCGGGATCAATACTCTATTCGCTATTTTTGCCAAAGCAGGAGACTGACAATCTATCTATCTATCTATCTATCTATCTATCTATCTATCTATCTATCTATCATCATCATCACCACCATCATCATTATGTAAGTATTTGTCCATCATTTTGAAATCAATTTAAAAATCCTAAGACATCTGGCTCAAGCCTTTATTGGGGTGGTGGCGGGGAAGAGAGGGAGAAGAGAGGAAAATTAATTTAGAAATTCAATCTTTATTAGATGGAAATGGCAAATCAAATATGTTGCTGATATTAAAAGCTGTGATCCTGAGCATTCTAGATGTGATTAAGAGCTCAATGGAACTATACTTCTGGAAAAGCCCATCTTCTCTCCTAGAATTCAAAAATTTCAGATCAAAAAGAAACCTTAAAATTCATCTGCCTAACTCATATCTGACAAACATCTTTAATATTACTCTAATATAACTGTTTATCCATCCTTTATTTGGAATGAGACCAATGACCCCAATGTCTTCCCATTTGGAAAATGCTAAAACTGCTACCATCATCTTATTCTTGCTTTGTTAATCTCTACTTGTGAAGGACTCTGACAATGATATGAAAGGGAACAGATTTCTCCTAATTTTGTGCTAGCCAACGGCAAGATGGCTTCCTTCACTAGCTAACTTTCCATGTATTCATCTCTCAGGCTGGACAAGGAACATGTGGAAGCAAAAAAATAAAGATGAGGAGTTTGGTGGTAGATACCATTTGTGCTGTCAAAGCAGCCACCATAATTCACTTTGTTTGGAAAAAGAAAATAAATGGCTACATGAAGCAACTTCATCTGGTCCATTTCAAAAGACAGCAAGGGAGTCTAGAGACATTTTGGTAGAACATTGGCTCTGACAAAGAGTTGTCTTATACAAGTGAAGCAGCTAGGGGCCAAGATCAAATTGGACTATAGTATCAAGATGGATGTTTGCCAAAAAGTCCTTATATAGAGTATTCCAGGCCCCATGGGTAACAAGGGAGAGCCTCAGGATGCATTTCATAAAACCCATTATAAGCCTAGACAAGATTTCCCATACAAAGTTTAGCATGAAAAGTTTCAGTATGCCTTATCTGATGAAGCCAGCTGGGAATGAGACTGAATATTTGTAGCACCCTGAGTTAAAGGAGACAAGTGCTCAAAGTAAGAGTTTTAACTGGAATATTTTGGGAGGAGGTTTGAGTGAGGAGAGGAGACTCATCTGAATTGTTGCTCAGGGGGAAAAAAAATTTCTTATTAAAAGGCTGATCACTTTGGAGGAAGAGAGGAAAGAAAGGTGGCAGGGGAAAGGGGAAACGATATGGCTGCCAGAAGGAAGAACTACTCTGCAGAACAATGCTAATAAGCACCCTCTAAATTCCTTCCCCCACCCTAGTGGCCCCACCCTAGTTACTAAACTTCAAACTTCATGGCTCAGTATGAATTTGGAAACCAAAACTAGACTTTTTACAAAAGCAAATACTGGTTTCTAGCCCGTAAAAATAAACCTAAAACAAAAAACAAAAAACCTCATGGCCTCCCTAATCTCTGTACCCATGGTCATGATTTTAACTTCCTTCCAAACAATCTTTGTTGCAGAACACAATGAAGGTTGATGACTAAAATATGTGAAAGGGAGAATTTGTATGGAGAATCGAAAGAATGAAGAACAACTGGGCATGGATTTGTCAAGCTTACAAAGGGAGAAATTTAATTCTCAATCTATATTCTGCTCCCTTCATAGAAAGACAGACAAATACATATCTTATCCCTATGTATGCATATACACATAAATGTGTATGTATCATTCCAAATAGTCCACAGCAGCAGTACCCACATCACAATCCACCAAAACTTCCCAAATAAATAACCCTCAGGGAGAGTCCAATGCATATGTGTATAATGAACCTTTAAATACATGCTTACATTGGTACTTTAAAGGGTTCTGCCCTTATAGGTCAGCCACTACTAGTACTGAAAGTTTAGGCTCAAAGCAATGGTAATTACTGATGACAGTGGACAGAGCTCTGGGTCTGAAGCCATGAAGATCTGAGTTCCAATCCAGCCTCAGACACTTACCAGCTATGTGACAGTGCGTAAATCATTTAACTTCTGCCTGCTTCAGTTGCCTCAACTATGTAATGGGCATGATAACAGCACCTACATGGTAGCAGCTTGGGGAAATCAATTGAAATAACATTCGTAAAGTCTTTAGCACAGTGCCTGACACATAGTAGGCATTATATAAATGCTTATTCCCTTCCCCAATACAAATAACAATGAGCAACTTGTTAACTAAAATGCAATTTATTTTTTTAAATGGTAACAAAACAAATATATGAATATGTGTACACACATATATACATACATAGTATAAACACATCATCATATACACATGCATATACGTGTATGTTTGTGAGTGTCTGCGTGTGTGTGTGTGTATGCACTTTAAGATTTCTCACAAAGAGAAAGCTACTTGGAGTTGCTAGTTAAGTGGTTCTTTTAAATAAAAGGAGAAAAGAGCAATAGGGGAAAAAACATTAGATTTAATACCAGAGCCTATGGTTCAGATCTTGGTTCTGACGGTTCCTATATGAGTTACCCTGGTCAAGTCAGTTAACTTACATCAGTTTTAATTTTCTCATCTACAAATTAGAGGAGATCTCTTCTTGCTCTAAATCTTTAACAAGGATTTAGAATCTCCCACCCCCAACACACACAGTCTCTCTCTCTCTTCCTATTTCATGGGGGAAAGGTATTCCTTCATTTGCCCAAATCCTACCAATTCTAAATCTATTTAATTTATAGTTGGAAATGTCAGAGAAATGTTGCAGCAACTGAATCTTGCCTTTCTATCTATCCAACCATCTGTCTATCTATTTGTCTTTCTATTCCAAGATGCATAAAGAGGTTCCATCTTGTTAAATTTAAAAAAAAAAATCTGTTCTTGACAATTTTTTAACAATCCCTTGATGTTTTGGAATAGATATGATTCAGAAAAGCTCCTTGTAAAGCAAATATTTTCCCACAGGGAAAACAGAAATCCAATACACTATTTGTTGGAGAAGTAATAACACCCTGACTGTTGTAGTTCTAGGAGTCTTTTTGGAAAATCACAGAGTATCTTCTTCCTCTGGTTTCACCCCTCTGCAGGTCATGCAATGAATCCATATGATTTATGATTTATATGACTCAGGATTCATCTTAACGAAAACTTCCATTTAGAAAAAAAATCCACCTTAGCCTACAAGTTACTTTATCTTGGCCCAAGGAAATTGTCTTCATGTCTAGGAATCCACTGACTATAGATCTGAATCTCTTGGGCTGTCACTCTGCAATATCTCATAGATTAGTCCAAAGTATTAGTCAGTGATGTCATCTACCAGATGTAAGGCCTCAGGTTCTACAATTACATTAGTATTCAACTTTACAGATGTTTAAAATTGGAAATTTGGTTTAGTCAACCAGAGAAAGTGAGCTCCCTGAGGGCAAGGGTTTTTGTTGCTGGTGGTAGTGGTGGGTGGTGGTGGGTTTTTTTTTTCTTTTTTGCCTCTATACTCTGAGGGCTTAGCACATAACAGGTACTTAATAAATGCTCATGGAATTGATTCAACAAATTTATTGAGATATCTCTTTCTCAGATAAAGGGTCCTAGGATTTAGAGTTAGAAGAGATTTTAGCTCTGACCTACTCCAGAGCCTAGGGCCCCAGGGCAGGAGTTCCAGAGCTGAAAAGCTTAAGTTCTTAAGATAAACTCTCTGGCCCAGGCAAGGTCAAATCAAAGATGACTAAGACAAGTCTGGGAGCCTGAGGAGTGAAGTACTACCATGTGCCTTCTTCCTGAAGAGATCCCAGCTCTACACAATGACTAATCACTACCTCTCTTTGATAGAGACTCCAAAACTTCTGAAAATAATATCAGGACTCAGGACTCATTTTGTATTTTCAATGCCCAGTAACATTTCACAAACATGAATTTCCTGGAAAACAATGGCCCCAGAATTGCTTGGCAAATATCAGATAGTGCCTGGTGAAACTGTCTTGTAAGGAACATCTCATTCTTATGTACCCCAGCTTCTACCCAAAGCCACTGAGTTAAGGGATGACTATGTAAGCGATGGGAAACAAAGACAGATTAAGCATTAGTGCACAGCCAAATGACAATGTAGGTGTTCTGACAGTCTTCATCTTGTCCTCCCACTAGCAAAACATCATCCAAAATTAAGAATAATAAGAGCCAGTATTTATGGAATTTCAAGGCTTGCAAACCACTTTACATGTATTTGGGGCACCTAGGTGGCACAGTGGATAGTGTGCCAGGCCTGGAGTTGGCAAAATTCATCTTCATGAGTTCAAATCTGACCTCAGACATTTACTAGCTGTGTGTGACCCTGGGCAAGTCACTTAACCTGTTTGCCTCAGTTTCCTCATCTGTAAAATGAGCTGGAGAAGGAAATGGTAAACCGCTCCAGTATCTTTGCCAAGAAAGCCCCAAATAGGGTCACAAAAAGTCAGACATGACTGAATAACATTACACGTGTTTTCTCATTTGATACTCAGGTAGATGCTAGCATTTTACATCCTCACTGAGAAAGGTAAAGTAACTTGCCTGGGATCACACAGTTAGGACTGAGGCAGGACTTGAACCTGGCTTTTCTTTATTCAAAGGTCAGCACACAATTGGCTATCTCTCTGCCTATATATGTGTACATGTCTGTATGTATTTATACGCATATGTGTATATATGTATGTGTGTATAAATGTATGCATGTATGTATGTGTGTATATGTGTATTTGTGTAAGAGATGGGGGGGAAGGATTTTGTTTCCACAGAATTGAAGGTGTAGGTGTCCTTCTGCTTCTAAATTGACAGCTAGGCCTAAGTTTCAATCACCTGACCTGTAGGAATCCTAAACTTAGAGTAGCCTGACCCCCCCTCAGCACAGAGCCTCGCCAAATAAGGATAAAAGTGTTTTTAAGAGTCAGTATTGGCTAAATTAGCACTTCCTTGTTCCTTGTACCTGGGGTAGGTTTCCGCTTTTAGATTGTGAGCCTGAACTCCACCAATGAGAATAAAAAGGTCTGTGGTGGGTGGGGGTTGTTTGAGTTAGGGTATATAGCTGAGTTCTGCCCTCTGGGCACTGCTTCTCCCTATCGCCCTTTCCCAGGGGATCCTAATAAAATTCCTTTCTACTTTCCACTTGAGAAGCCTCTGAGTTTAATTTTGGGTGAAGTTGCTGTCCCACACATATGTATATGGGTGTGTGTGTGTATATAAATATATATATATATGAATGAGGCAATCAGGTTAAGCGACTTGCCCAGGGTCACGCAGCCAGTAAATGTCTGAGGCCAGATTTGAATGCAGGTACTCCTGTCTCAAAGCTATTCCTCTACAACTGTGCTACCTAGTTACCCCTTCGGTGTCTCTATTTATGAATTATGCTATTAGGTGGCTATTATGGATTATGCTACGTGAGGTGCAGGATACAAAGAGGCATAATCTGGTCTCTGTTCTCACCAGAATTTACATTCTAGTTGAGGAAACAAGCTCTAGGAGCTTTTCAGAAAATAAAGTACAATACTTGAATCTTTTGGTGGATCCGTACGTTCTCCAGCCCATAGTGCCAGTGACAGCCCAGCATATCTTCTATCCACAGGAACTCCTTTCCGAATCCACTAAATCCTCCACAGTGGGTAAACATGATGTGCTGAGAGCCTCCATTTACTCTCCTGACACTGTATGAATTTTAATACATCTGGTGGGCTGGTCATTACTTATCCCTCATCTCTGAAACTTCATCCTATCTGTAATTAATTCTTCAATGGTAATATGTTACAACTACTCACGCCCAACACGAGCCTGATCATTATCCTTTGGATGACTGCAAGTTTATTTCTTCAGAGACTTTCCTACCTCTCAGCTCACAGGCATTGGACATCAGCACAAGAATACTGATTTTTAAAAAATAGGCCTTTGTATCAGGGAGAAGCCTAGGGTCATTAAGAGCACTATGCAATTTTCTAAAAGCAATTCAACTTATTTTTCTGTCTTTTAATTCAGGGCCCAGTCGACTTACCCATCCCTGGTTTCCTTCTAGGATTTATAATTCTAGTGCCTTCCCTCAGCTAATTATTTACTATTTATCTTGCAAATAGCTTATTTGCATATATTTGTTTGCATGCCATCTCTTCCATTAGATTGTGAGCTCCCTGGAGGGCAAGATCTATCTTTTGCCCCTTTTTAGCACTCAGCATTGTACTTGACACATAGTAGGTGCTTAATAAATGTTTATTAATTGGTTGATAACCAGCTCTAATTTTCATTTCTTTACTTTTACCCTGTGTAGTTAGGTAAACTCTAATGATTGTAGATTGCATTTAGAAGGCTCTGCAACATTCCAGGGCTAATCCAATCAGCACAAAGTCATCTACAAATAGAAGCATATGGAGGACCTCACCACCTATTGGGAATCCAACTTCCATTTGGACTCTATGCTGGACTTTTTCCATGACAATGGAAAACAACTTTGATGAGCACCAATCATCTCGTTTTGCAAATCACTTTATATTAGTCATCAGAGACTTATAAGTGTTGTTATATCTTCTGAGAAACCTTGTGTGTGATTTTGGCATATGCATAGGAGAGACCTCGGTAGAGGAGAAACCTTGAAGTGGAATTTTTCTCTACTGAATCAGATGCTTTTCTATAGTCAGCAAATAGTAAGGACAATGAAATATTGTATTTTCTGTACCTTTCGGGAGACAGGTTAAGGCTCCTTAAAAAGAATTTTAAGTCATCTGCATAAAAAATGATAAATGATCCCCAGAGAGCTGATGAGATTACCAAGGAAGAAAGTAGAGAGAAAGGGAGAGAGTTGAAAAGAACCCAAGATAGAACCTCCAGGAATACCTATGTTAAGTAATAGAGAGACAGAGAAGTGGTCAGATAGGTAGAGCATTATCAAGAAACAATAGCTTCCTAGAAGGCAAAGGACAGAGGGTCTAGGAGGAGGGGTTGGTTAATCATGTCCCCTCTGAGGAACAAAGACAGCATACAGAATATTGCAAAGGGGTTAGGATACATACACATATCACACAAGGGAGGAAGGGTTGGTTACTGCATGAGGTAGAACAGGAATTTCAGGAAAACTTAGCTGCAACAGAAGCTCATTCATAGTGAACATACCCCAATTCACTCTCTGACAGACTCTTCAGAAACTATGGCAGTGGAATAGACTGGATAGAGTGCCAGGCCTAGAGTAAGGAAGACTCATCTTCTTCAGTTCAAATCTGGCTTCAGACATCGACTAGCTATGTGACCCCAGGCAAGTCACTTAACAGCCTAACCCTCAATTTCTCATCTGTAAAATGAACCAGAGAAGCAAATGACAAACCACTCCAGTACCTTCACCAAGAAAACCCAAATGGAGCCACGGAGAGTCAGACACAAGTGAAAAATGACTGAACGACAAGATCTTCCAGCAATACTGGGTGATGAGACAAAGCCATAGGGGGTCTTCACCACGGCATAGGCCTATGACTCTGCCAATTGCTTGCAGTGTCATTATATTTACTGTGCACTTGGCCAAAGACAATATATCAGTGCCTCTAGGCTCTGAATAATCATTCTCTTGCTTTACCTACACACTATAACCAGCCCCTGATTGCTATAACCTATAAAAGTAAATGTTAACTCATCTAGTGGTTGGGAAATATATTATATCTTATATATTATATAATTATACATTATAATCTGCGTCTTCAGTACTATTCTCAAATTTCTCATAGGAGTATGACTGCCAAACTTCTTGTATTTTCACTTAGATTGCTGAATAATGTCTGAAATGAGTAATAATCAGCAACTCTTGCTTGCATTGCTAATAACAATCTTTTGTCCATCACTTGGTCTGCTACCTAATATCCCCTAAAACACATCCGTATCTGTTTCAGCCATGACTAGAAAGACAGAGGGCCCAAAGGTTGGATTAATGATTGGTAGTTTTCCTGGGAGGAATATCTGTGATCAGAGTGTTTGGGGTAGCCAATAAATGGCTGGTAAATGCTGAAAAGTAGAAAGTAGTTTCTCTGAACAAAAAGGTTAGGGACCCAGTGCCATAGACTATTACTGTCAAATTAGGACACACAACAACACACAAATGATGGGGACATCGAGGGCCTTTTTTTCTGCTAAAAAGAAAGCTGCTAAATAGCTGCTAATCTAAAAAAAAAAAACAAACGTGATTATCAAGAATTTGACCAGTACCGCAAGTCACACATACATAAAATGAGTTGTCTCATTACCTATCAATCCCAAGTTTCTAATCTTTGAGTTACTTGTACAGGAAAACACTGGATAATGTCTTATAAAAATAGATTTTTTTGGTCCTTTATTGGAATTCTTGGGCAAAAGAAGCTGACCTTTTAGTAGCCTTATACTGTGGCTCACTTCCTTTAATGAAATCTTATTCTGATGTCTCATCTTGTCATGGAGATGACCCTGAGTTCTTCAAGGTTGTGCCAGGGGAATACAAGTCCCGGTCAAAATGTCTGCCAAGCTAAAAAAGGCTTTGGGTATGGACCTAGTATGCTGTTGGGTGTTTCTTGTTGGGAAACCAACATACTTAAGTTTGGAGAACCTCATCACTTGATGGTTCATCAGGTCTATTTTTTGTTTATTTTCTTTTCTTTTGCTGTCGTTTTGGGGTTTTTGTACACAAAAACCATGGTATGCTGTAAAGAGATTGTAAACTTTGGAGTCAGGAAGTTTGGGTTTAAATCTTATGTCAGATATTAACTGCCTGTATAACTTTGGGAGAGTCATTTCCAATGAAGGTATTAGACTAAAAGACCACTAAGACCTTTTCTGGCTCAAAATCAATTTTCCTCTTACCTTGTAACTCATCAAGACTACATAGTAAAACAATGAATGATTCAGGGGTAGAACAAAACTTTAGTTTGGAAGTTTTGGGGTAAAATCAAGCCTTGGATACTTCCTAACAGTGGGACCATGGACAAATCACTCTATTTCTCCAGGCCTCAGCATTCCCACCTGTAAATTGAGGATAATAAAGCCCATCTACCTCACATGTTTGCTATGAGACTAAAATGAAAAAAAAAGTCTATGCCAGTTGTGATGATTATTGTTGTGATCTGGGTAGGTTAGGAAGCACTCATGCTGATGAAATCACCAATTTGAAGCATTGAAGAAGCATGCAGCTCACTTAAGTGTTTTTCTTTGCTGGTGTTCTTTTGCTTCCTTGAGAAAAGCAGCTTCTCTTTCCATAAAAGAATACTGGATAATGCTTGTGTTTATATAACACTTTTCCTCCAAGGATCATATTGTGCTTGGCAATCACCCTTTCATCAATCCTCACATCATTCCTGTGAGATAAGTTGGTATAAAAAATATAATTAAGCACATTTTACAGCTAGAGAAAGTGAAGTCCCATAGCACTGTGAGGGTTTGGGGGGTGGGAGGAAGCAGAACAGAGACTCTTATCTTGTTGCTTAAAGATCTAACAACAAAGACAACATTTTTTGAAAAAAAAATTTGAAAAAACTGATAGAAAATTAGAAATTATTAGAATTAATATGAAGAGTTTCATAAAAAGGAAAGATAGACTACTCCTAATAGAATGAAGGATCCCTGGTCTTTGAGAGAAGAGGGGAATTTCATTTTTCAGCCAGGTTAAATAGGCAAACATGTGATGCTTAGCTGAACTCTTCCTTCACAATCCTAAAATACCAAGAAAATGGAGAAATATCTAACCTTTTAGAGATACAGTGCTATAACCAACATCTCTATTTCAATAGAGGACAAGGAGTGTTATAAACCCAAGGGATTAGTACATTATTAAAAAGTCTAAATTAATATTATAGATCCTGGGATGTCCAGATTGATTTCCCTTAGCATTATTTTACTTACAGAGGGCCATCATACAAGAATATCAAAGAACCAACCTTTTGCGATATGTTTGTGATACCAAGAGCTAAAAAAGTATTGTGACATTTTAACTTTAGGTGAGGAATCAGAGGACTTGGCATCTCATAGGTAGTCACCAAGAAAAAGTATGGCAAAATAAAATAAAATAAAATAAAATACAGACTTCCTTCTTCAGAAGTACTTAATCATTTTTTCCCTACATCACTTTTATTTGTAGGAATAAAACTTCAATGTTTCACACCCAAAGACCTCCCACCCCTGCAAAGAAGTGGGAGTGTATTGGCTTCAGTAAATCATTAGTCTGGGCCAGTATGGCAGAAGAGTGGCCAGCAGCCTGACGAAAAAAGCATTGTCAGAAATTGAAAACAAATAAAATTGGGCATAGTGTTCTGAAAAAAAGAAAATATACTCCTATATCTATGCCACCAGATCTGAAGTTAGAATTCTTTCAAATTATGTCTGCCTGCAAAAGGAGGTGTTTGGCCTAGAGGCTCTCCAAGATCTCGTCTAGCAAAAAGAAAGAGACGAGACATACGAAATAATTCTTGAACAAGAGAGTATTGTATATGTCATGAGTAGATCCTTTCTACTGCCTCCTGGACAAGGGGAGAATGCGCCTTTTCTGGAGTCCCTGCTTCATTACTGAGGCCACAAGTCCTTTGTTCTTTCATCGTCTCACATTGCAGTAACCACAATGGAATTCATGTGCCTGAACTAGCCCTTGGTCTTCCTAAAGTGAAAGACATCAAGTGTTCCAAAGGGTCCTCCTGCAAGAGAGGATGCTAGAAGCCTTGGAAGGAAAAAGCAGCCACAAAGGGGAGCCACAGCTATACACGTACAAAAGAGATAGATGCAGAGCCTCCAAGGACACAGACACTGACATAAGGTTGCACATATACCTGGAAAGAGGCCAGTTTATCCACGTGACTCCTACAGGAACAACATGCACCTAGGGGCTGAGATCAGAAAAATAGAGGAGGAAAAACACAGCCTAGATGAGAGACAGAGAGAGCAAAGCGATTTGGAGGCATAATAGTAAAGATGGAGATGCTCAACATCACTTGGAACTGGAGAAAAGCTTTCAAGCTGTCCCATGTGTGGTACCAAAGAGATGTAGGGACCCATGGAGACAGAATAATATAAAGGAGAAAGCACATTAGATCTGGAATCAGAGATCCTGGTTTTAAATCCCGCCTCTGAGGCTTACTACTACCTGTGAGACCCTGAACAAGTCATTCAGCCTTCTGGGGCCTCGTTTTCCTCATCTGTAAAATAAGGAGTTGGACAAGATGGCATCTAAGATCTCTGTCAGTTTCAAATGGATGATCTACCCTATTTACAATAAGGAGTTATCTAAATCTATCCTTTACTTATGTAGACCAAATAGCTCCGGAGGGAAAGGTGAAATCCACCAGAGGAAGAATTGATTGATACCTTCCTAAAATGGGAAAATAATTTTCCTGATTATACGAAGTCTGTTCTGCATACATTGTCTATTTAAATAGAACTTGTCTGATATTGTATATCTTGCTACCCTCAGTGCTTATAAGGGAGCTGAGGCCTCTTATTGGGGGAAAAATGAACCAAAATATGTTGTTCAAAGAGAAGCCTTGGGTAGGATATAATCTGTAGAGATTACTATTGAGAGAAACCTCCAAGGTAAGCTCCATCCATAATCCAGAGTCTAGTCTGATTACCAGTTGATACATGGCTGACATATATAATTTAGTATACTGATAACATTGAGTGCAAAATGTTATGGGGCAAATGCCCAGAGAATACAATAACACAAATTAAGATACTAGTTGTGCACTTAATAAGTGAAAAAAGAGATAGAGAAGGGAAAGGGAGCCTTCAGAGAAGATGCAAAAACGGAACAGGGCATTCAATGATGGATCAGCTGTGTATAATAAGGGGTGGGGAAAAGGGCAGTTGGGAAAATTAAGATAATTGGCTGAGCAGATAATGTGAAAAATGTTCAAATCTTGTGGAGGTAGAAATGTTGTTTCTTTTCTAGATAAGGTCGAAAATTTAGTTTTACAAATGAATCCAAACTAGCTTTCTTCTTATGTGGGCAGTACCTCAGAAAACTGATAACAGATGTGTATGGCTTCTTTGGCTTTAAGAGCCAACTCCCTCATGAGTTTGCTGAACAGAAGAGTTTATTCTTTTACTTAGGTTTCAACATATGCAGAAAATTAATAGTGGAGTAAATTAACTTAGTATGTGCTCCAAAAATTAAACCAGCTATTACATGTTACTTAATACAGTAAGTAATGATATCATATTACTTAAAAAAAATAAACCATGAATAAAAGAATGAGATATTTGGATTTGAACGACTGTCAAGTATCATTTAAATTTGATTCCCAATGTCATTAGAACAAACGTTTGATTTCCCTCCCCCACTCCATTTTCCGTTTTAATTTTCCTTTTATATTTAGGCTTGAAGACTAGTTGCTCTTCACTAAAACCTAGCATAGAAATAAAATTCACTGTATTCAAATAGATTCCAAAAGGTTTCTCACACATAAGAACTCCTCTGCTCAGCTTGTAAAGCCCTTCACTAGTACTGTTTCCAACCCGTCTGTCTAGGATGATTACACATTATTCCCTCTCACCTACTCTGTAGTCTTCTCAGCTGCCTCCACTACCCACCTCACCCCCATCCCTCTATATTTATTTTGACTACATTTTGCTTTTACTTATTAATGTATGTGAGTTTTAATCTCAATAGACTATAAGCTTCTTGAGTAGTTAATTTTGGTTTTGTATCCCCAGTACCTAGAACCTAGTAGGTGCTTAATAAATATAGGTGGAATTGGATTAAATTGGTATACAGGAAAGACATATTAAAATAGATGAAATAAAAAGGACAAAAGTCCTTTTTTTTTTTTTGATGTTGTCTCCTTCATTAAATTGTAGCCTCCTTGAGGGCAGGGAATGTCTGCCTCTTTTTGCATTCCAAGAGCTTAGCATAGTGGTGGGAGGCCCTTCATAAATGTTTTTCAGTTGATTTTTTTTTCATTTTAAATAAATAAATAAGGGAATGAATGAATGAATGAATAAAGTAGATAGAGAGAAACAGAGACACAGAGAGAGAGAGAGAGATGGATGGATAGATAGACAGACAGACAGACAGACAGCTAGATAGATAGATAGATAGATAGATAGATAGATAGATAGATAGATAGATAGATAGATAGATAGATAGGAGAGGGAACTTGGTCTCTGGATCTGGGCTAAAGAATCGGGCTCCCATAGCAGATAGATCCAGACTGGGAATGCAGGAAACCATGTTGGACTAAGGGAAACTCTTGGTAAACATTATTTAACTATTTAATACACCTACCAGGGGTGTGCTGGAACCAGTCCCAACTGGAGACAATTGTTAATTTTCAACATTATGCCTCTAGAGTCAGCAAATGCTACACATCAGGGCTTGGTTTATTATTCTGTTTATTGCCTAGGTTTCGAAAAGATGGAGAAAATGTTAATAATACAGATTAAACTGAAATTTTATACTACATATATTCTCCTCAAGCAGCCAGTTACTAAATATTTACTAGCACACCTTTGCCCATAACTGAGGCCACATAACAGCATGGACATAACCCTAGAATCTCAAAGGCCAGTAGACAAAAAGTTCCATCAGGCTCTTTCAGGTAGAAAAGGCCCAGCCACGGATTTATGTATTGGTTGTCCAGGCATCAATCTAGCTAAATTTAGAAACAATTACCAGAAGATTGACTACAGAGTAGTGGAGTTTTCCACTCATAGTATCTGAATGCTAAGGGACATAGGAATTGTAATTTGTATCTGAGAAGGAAGTACCAACCACAGACAAAATCCTAGTATCTCAAATAAACAGAGTGTCAAAGGTCAACATGCACCTAAACAAGCATCCCTTCTACCAATATCCTCAACAGGTGATCCAGCCATCCCTTGGGAACCAATGACCTCCTGAGACAGTCCATTCCATATGTGGGTAGATCTTCTCATTGTTAGGAACTTTTTCCTCTCAGTAGGCCTAGATCTACCAATTATTACCTTCTAACTGTTGCTCTTAGCTCAACAACAACTAAACAAACAAATAAATTAATATTTTAAATTCAGTAAGTCAACAAGTGCCTAGTAGATGCCAGGCACTGTGCTAAGGGTGGGAGATTTAAAAAAAGGTAAAACAAAAAAGTCCTTGATCTCTATGATCACAGTATAGTGAAGGGAGGCAGATAACATGTAAATAACTATGCACAAGATACAAACATGTAAATAACTATGCACAAACAAGATATAGAAGTAAACTGAAGCAGAATCAGGAAAGAATTTCTGTGGAAGATAGGATTTTATCTGGGATTTGAAGAATGCTGGGAGATGGGGAGGAGGGGCAAGAAAATTCCAGGTATGGGGGACAGCTATGAAACTTCATGAAGTCAGTAGAGGGAATGTGTTATTCAAGGAAGAGCAAGGATACCATTGTCATTGTATCATAGCACATGTGGGCAAACAGAATGGGGAGTAAGGCGCAGAAAAGTCAGAATGGACCGGGTTATGAAGGGCTTTAAAAACCAGACAGAGGATTTTATATTTGACAATAGAGGCAATAGGAAGCTATTTGAGTTTATTGAATAGGGTGTGTGTGTGTGTGTGTGTGTGTGTGTGTGTGTGTGTGTGTGTGTGTG
This sequence comes from Phalanger gymnotis, assembly GCA_028646595.1. Taxonomy (NCBI): domain Eukaryota; kingdom Metazoa; phylum Chordata; class Mammalia; order Diprotodontia; family Phalangeridae; genus Phalanger; species Phalanger gymnotis. The sequence continues at coordinate 318,118,298 of CM053624.1, read as the reverse complement.
TAACAGCAAGAAGAACAAAGTCATTCTGTAATAAGATGGCAAAGGCACAAAGGGGGTAGGTTGTGGAGCAATTTAAAAGACAAAAAGAGAAATTTCTATTTTATTCTGGAGGTAATAGGGAGTGATTGGAGTTGAAAGAGTGGGGTGGGGGGTGCAGTGTGACATTGCAGTGATATGGTCAGGCCTGCACTTTAGGAAAGCTACTTTGGCAGGGGAGAAGAGGATGTATTGGAATGGGGAGATGCTTGAGTCAGGGAGACACAATAATATTGCACTAGATCAGGTGCAAAGTGGTAAGGGTCTATGAGGCAGGGATGGCTGTGTGAGTGGAGAGAAGGGGACAAATACGAAGGATTTTGTTTGTAAAGATAGAAACAAGAAGACTAGAGGTGCAGCTAGGTGGTGCAGTGAGTAGAGCACCGGCCCTGGGGTCAGGAGGACCTGAGTTCAAATCGGGCCTCAGACACTTGACGCATATACTAGCTGTGTGACCTTAGGCAAGTCACTTAACCCCAATTGCCCTGCAAAAAAACAAACAAAAAAGAAACAAGAAGACTGGACGACAGACTGGATATGGGGTGAGTGTGAGTGGGAACTCAAATATGACACTGCAGATGTAGGCCTGAATGTCTGAGAAAATGGTGGTGTCCTCAACAGTAATAAGGAAGTTAGGAAGAGAAGGGTTTAGGAGGAAAGAGAGTGACTTCTGTGTTGGACATGAGTTTGAGATGTCTAAGGGATATCTAGTTCTAGATGTACAAGATTCAGTCCTAGACAGTGTGAAAGTTTTGTAAAACAGTTCATGGGACAGCTAACCTATTCAAATAGAGTTGTGCATGCCTATTCTATTTAATATTTTCTTTTCTTTTTGCAATATACCATAGATCCCAGCCTTGCTAATCCTTTTATAGTAAGGTGACTCATTTGAAGACAACTGAGTCCTAATTTGTCTCCTTGCTTCTGGTCTTTCGCCTCTAACCTATCTTCAATATAACTGCCAAATTAATACTAAGATTCAGGTCATCCCTCTAGTCGAAAATCTGCAGTGTCTCTCTTATGTCTTCAGGATAAAATACAAGCACTTCAATCTTACATTTAAAGCCTTCCACATTCTGGCTCCCACCTACCCATCTAGACTGACTTACATCACTCCTTTTCACATGCCAAACTATACTCTTAGCTATTCCTAGAAACTCAACATGTCATCTTCTATTTCTGTGGCTCTGCATAAGCTATCCCCTCTGCCTTAAAATGCACTCCTTCCTCACCTCTGCTTCTTAAAAATGGTAGCTTCTTCAAATCCCAGTTCAGGGGACACCTCCTAAGTCAAATAATTGCTCTGCATGTACTTATCTATGAATAAGTTGTACACCCCAAGAAAAAATGAGCTTCTCAAGGGCAAAGAATTTTGTTTTGATCTTTCTATCTCTAGTATGCAAACTACAGTTTACAGTGCCTAGCGCAGGAGAATGATGAATTAAAATGAATTGAATATCAGGGATTTAGAGATCAACCAAATCATCTCATCAGCAAATCTGTACTCTGGGGAAAATCAAACAGCAAACCTTTAGGGCTATCTAATAAGGTCCAGATTAAAAGACGAGCCATAAAAGAAAAAGTTTTTTGTTTTTTTTTAAAGATGAGATAGTGCTACCACCACCCTCCACTGCCTCAACCTACAACATTAGTTTCTTCCAGTAGCAAATTGAGACTTGAAAATTTAAAGCCAAAGAACAAATAAACAAAAAGCTCTAGTTAATAACCTTTTTATTAAGGTTAAAAAGCTCAAAATGGAATAAGGTCTATTAGTGTTTTTAAAAATACTTGCCCTTTTCCCTCTATTCAATTCACTTCCTAGATAAAAATTAAAGGCCAATTGTTATCAACTGAGAAGGAGAAGCCTACAATCCCACTGGGCTTGGGCCAAAATTTAATTCATGGGGAAGATCTTTTGGTCATTTTAGGAATGAAGAAGGTCAAGTGGACCACTTGGACCCTCATTTGAGAAGCTGATCATTTCCTTTAAGACTTAGGTATCAGAGAGTAATTGACTGTGATCACTCTAAGGAAAAAGCTTCTGGGAAAATAGGGTTTCAAATTTCCTTCTGCACCATCTCTGGAGACCTAAAGGAAATCCCAGCTCTAGAGCTGATTTGTGGACAATTACCCTGGGAAAAATGCAGTTGACTAAGCCAATAATTGTTTTCTTGACAATGACCCTGGGAAGTAGGTAGTGCATTCATATTATCTCCCTGTTACAGAAGAGGAAACTGAGGATTAAGGGGCTTGCCTAACAATTTACAAGAAGCTAAATACTTGAGCTTCGACTCAAACCCAGTTTTTTTGATCCTAAGACCTGTTCTTTTACCACTATACCATTCTATCAATGCCACTGAAAGTCACCTCAAACCCCTCTAAGGATTCTCCCTATAGAGATATCAGCTAAAAATACGTAGTTAATAGTTTCCAGTATCTGAAAGAATTCTAAAGATCCTGAAGCCATTGACTGCCAGAGTCCCATGACCTCTAAAAGTCAAAATGAGAGCAGAGAAGGCTTCAGAAGGCATTACCAAGGTCACAGCCTTCACTAATGTTTAGACGCAGTCTTAAATGGAATTTAAAAAAAAAAAGTGGGATGAGGACTACAGCCAAAGGCACTAAAGTCACCCTCACTTGGGAGAGATAGACATAGAGGGTGGGAGAAGGGACCCCCGAAAAACATGAAGCCAAGGTGGAATGGTAAACCTTATAGGAAAGAGCTAATCATTTTTTGGGAGGGTGGATGCAAGATGTGATTCAGTAGATAGAGCCCTCGGCCTGGAGTCAAGATGAACTGAGTTCAAACCCAGTCTCAAATACTTCCTAGCTGTGTTACCCTGGTGTCCAAGTCGCTTACTCAGAGTTTTTTCAACTGTAAAATGGGGATAATAATAGCACCTACTTCCCAAGGTGGTTGTTTGGATCAAATGAGATATTTCTGTACAGCATTTAGCACATTGCCCAGCACATAGTAGGGGTTATATAAAGGCTTGTTTCCTTCCTTTCTTCCTCCCTCCTTTCTTTCTTCCTCCATCCCTTCCTCCCTCTCTCCCTTCCTCTCTTCCTTCATTTTCCTTCCTTCCTTCCTTCCTTCCTTCCTTCCTTCCTTCCTTCCTTCCTTCCTTCCTCCTTCTTTCTTCCACCATCCCTTCCTCTCTCCCTTCCTTTCTTCCTACTTTCCTCCCTCCCTTCCTTTTTCTTTCTTCTTCCTTTCTTCTTCCATCCCTTCTTTCCTCCTTCCTTTCTCCTTCCTTCCTTCTTTCCTTCCTTCCTCCCTCCCTTCTTTTTTTCTTTCTTCCTTGATCTCTTCCTCCTTCTCTCCTTTTCTTCCTCCCTCTCTCCCTCCCTTCCTTTCTCCTTCCCTTTCTATTTCTTCCTCCATCCCTTCCTCCCTCCTTCCCTTCCTCTTTCCTCCTTCCTTCCTCCCTCTCTTCCTTCATTTTCCTTCCTTCCTTCCTCCCTTCCTCCTTTCTTCCACCATTCCTTCCTCTTCCCCTTCCAATTTTTCTTCCTACCTTCCTCCCTCCCTTCCTTTTTCTTTCTTCTTCCTTCTTTCTTCTTCCATCCCTTCTTTCCTCCTTCTTTCCTCCTTCCTTCCTTCTTTCCTTCCTTCTTCCCTCCCTTCCTTTTTCTTTCTTCCTTGATCCCTTCCTACCCTCCCTTCCTTTCTCCTTCCTTTTCTTTTTATTTCTTCCTCCATCCCTTCCTCCTTCCTTCCTCCTTCTCTTCCTTTCTTCTCTTTCTTTCCTCCTCCATCCCTTCCTCCCCTCCCTCCCTTCCTTCTTTTTTCTTTCTTTCTTCCTCCATCCCTTCCTTCCTCTTTCTTCTTTCTTTCTTTCTACCATCTCCCCCTCTATAAGGGCAAAAGAATCCCCCAGAATATCATGTTAGAACTAGCAGGTGCTTGGGTGACATCAGTCAGTATAAGATCTTTATTATACAACAGAAGAAACTGTGACCCCAGAGCAAAAAATCAACTTCCCCAAAGACAGCTGATGGATCTTACTTAAATTGAGGCTAACCTGAGGTACGGTCAGATGGAATCTCAGTTTCTGAGACCGGCAGGTTGTCAGATCTTGAAGGGACCTTAGTTAGAAACCATCTTGTCCAATTCCCTCATTTCTCAGAGGTAGAAATAGAGACCTAGAGTTAGGGTCAGAGTGAGCACTGGAATGGCAATTCTCTCAACTCATACAGTCCACTGCTTCCAGTGAGCCTTTCCAGGTCAACAGCCCAGGCAGGCTCTTAAGACTAAGCACAGGAAGCACTATGCAGGAGAAGGGAGGGGGAAGGCACTAGGCCTTTCCAGGTTCACCTTGGCCTCAAGCTCGCTGTCCCATTTTTTTTGGCCCCTCTGGAAAGTTTAAGCTGCTCTAGTGAGCAAAGGCTGGAAGAAAGGAAAAAGTCTCAGAATGGGGCACTCAGGGGCGGGCCCTTAAAAGTCTTCAGAACTTGCCTTGTCTGCAGTGTTCCAAACCCCATGGCCTCTGTGACAGTACTGAAATGCTGAGGCTTGGGCAAGCATTTCCCTTCCTAGGGACAGACCAGAATCCCTGAAGTACTCTGCCCTCCCATTCAAACCAACCATACTTTCAACCTGGCCTTTGGCAGAGTCTGAGAAGCTAGGCAAAGGCAAGGGCCTTGGCATGGGGAGCAAGGTGGGTTCTCAGGAAGGCATGTAAAGAGGGGATGGGTGGAGGCACTTTGCCTCCTTCATGACAGCTGCACTGAAGCCAGCTTAAACGGGCTCACACACATGGCTTAATTTTCAGTGTGAGTATTTACACCTCATAAATCCAGCAAGTGCTACAAAGCAAAGCTAGATTTATTGTTATGTAGATTGTCCAGACTTAAAGTGACAGAGAAATAATGCAGATTAAACTTAAAAGCATGTCAAGCACGTATTGAAGGAACATTTTTGGGGGGAGGAGAGACTGTTGTTAAATGTTTACCAGCACACCTCTGCTTGATCCTCACCTGAAGTGTCCCACATTCATAGGCAAATGGGGGCAGGAACCCTTCTCAGTCTACTTTCTGCTGGTGCTGAGGATGTCCCCTCTCCCAAAGCAGGCTGCAAAGGAATGTAAGCCTTCTGGGTAAGCTTCCCACATCCCTTCCTACCCCTGGGCCGCAGCAGACTCTGGTCATGCCTGAGAAACTCAAAAAGAGAAACCCTAGTTACAAACCTACTCCTGTCTCCACAACCACTATCTTCTTGCCAGTTCTTCTGGGACATGGCTCCACCACAGGGCTCCAGCCCGCCTTCCTTCTTAGAGAAGGCCAGTTGCTGTCTGCCAACTATCCTTTAAGTCTCTGGCCTCAAGACAAAGTTCTCACCCTTGGTCAATTGCCTGCCTTAGGACAAAGCCCCATGTCACTGAGCCCCAGTTATGCCTCTGGATACACTCATCACTCAGTCCCTTAGCATTCTTGCTGAGCTCAGGAAGCTAATACAAGATATAACCAGTAAAATGCAGAACGCAGGACAACACAAATACACGTGTAACAGAGGAGCAACCAACGGGAACCCAGTCCTCAGAGCATACGCTGTGATTTTTGCCGTTGGCCAACTACTGAGTAAAGAAAGGCTTGCTGTGCCAGCTCCAGAAATCTGGGAATGTGTAATGTAGAGAAGGTGTACCCTCCAATTCAGAGCATATCAGGGGATTATTTATTTCCTTTCAACTTATTTGCACAGGAAAGGACTGAGTATGTATATAAAAGGCATAAAGAAACTTAATTTCTGTGTGTCCTTTGGTCTCGGTCTGCCTGTCTCTTACTCCCTCACTCTCTTTGTCTGCCTGTCTGTCTTTCTCTGTCTCTGTGTCTATCTCCCTCTTTGTCTCCTTTTTCTGTGACTCTCTGTCACTGTCTTCTTCCTCTTCCTCCTCCTCCTCCTCTTCAAATCTAAATTGCTACTACACAAGGCTGACACCTGGTAGTGAACAGATGGTGTTCCTCTTTCTTTTCTGATTTTAGGAAAATTAACATTGGGGATGGATCAGACCAGGTCACAAACTTGTGAACTTCAAAGTTGAGGAACCACTTGTAGTGCAGTGACAAGAGTCCCTAGAAAACACTGCCATAGCCACTACAGCCAAACTGGGAGAGGAGCCAGTTAATTCCCTGAAGAACAGAGTGACCCAGACCAGCAGTGAGTGAACCTGACAATGAACCAGACATCAAGCCATCCAAGCAAGTGAATAACTTTATACCACATTTGGAAGTTAACTTGGTGGCAGGAATTTCTGTAGTAACCATGTTGTTTGAGCCCACTTTCCCCAGGGACTTAGGAAGTAAAGAGCAAACTATGTCTTGTTCTGAGGGGATGTGTTTATATTTCTGTTCTTGCTATATCTCCCCAATAAATATCCTTTTGTAAAAACTAATTAATGTTAATTGCCTATCCACAGAGGATTCCTCCTAAACCTCATTTTGAGACAGTGCCAAGGCCAGCCATGCTCACTCATTCACTTGTTCCCCAGTTTTGCTGCTGACTTTTGTCCATAATGACCTCACCACTCCTTCTCTCCTACCCTGTTCAGCATTCTTTTATGTGTTGCCTTCTCCCATTAGAAGGTAAACTTGAGAATAGGGACTATTTTTTTTTTTGCTTGTATGTGTATTCCTAGCACTTGGCACAATGCCTGGCACATAAAAAGTGCTTACTAAATTCTCTTCTCTCTCTCTCTCTCTCTCTCTCTCTCTCTCTCTCTCTCTCTCTCTCTCTCTCTTTCTCTCTCTCTCCCTGCTTATGTGCCTCTCTATAGTAGGAGATAATAAACTGGTTAAATGATATTGGAGAGATACTAGCAGGTAATATTGGGTTGCTAATCACCATCAATTAATATTTTGATGAACACACTTCATAGGAACTCAAGCCAATAACATAAGAGCCCACTATCCTTCAAGGACATTCTAGAATTCTGAAAGAGATATATAGATTCAGATAGAGAGACAAGAAGGAAGGAAGGAAGGAAGGAAGGAAGGAAGGAAGGAAGGAAGGAAGGAAGGAAGGAAGGAAGGAAGGAAGGAAGGAAGGGAGGGAGGAAGGAAGGGAGGAAGGAAGGGAGGAAGAAAGGGAGGAAGAAAACAGCCAGCTATGCTCTGGGGATCCAACCTGCCAATATGAGAGGTGGTTGGGAGAGTAGCTCCAGAGCATGGCCTATGCTCTGAATAGCCTAAGGAAAGGCTATTCAGAAACAAGAAATCTCCGGGTTTAAATTGTTCCACCCTGAAGAAGTGTTACCTAGTGCTTTCCCTGCTTCCAAAACAACTCTACATCCTCAGAATAATGGGTCAGCTAACAGATACTAGCCCAGATATTCTATTTCTGCTTTATTTTATTGTTCACAAGCATCCTCAAAGAGAAAGGTTGATGAAGTCCTCAGATTATTGCTAGAAACTATCTGGGGGTGGGGCACAGCTCAGCTGCTCTTTAAGGAGCAACAGAAATGATTATCCAGTCTGGATTCCAGATCATCTACTATTTGGAGGCTAATGAGTCTTATAAGTGTGACAAACCTAGAGTTGTACAATAGATCAAGTTTGATAATAATACTTTTTAGGGATTAGATACTGAATCTTTCATTGTAGAGGGAACTCTTGGGGGAGGATACTGTCTCTACCAAAGCAGGTCAGCACTTTTTCTGTAACTTAAAACCGTATGCCTCTGGCAATGATCCTGACTGCTTCAAACCAGATTAAAATGTAATTGGGATATATTTAACAAAATATAATACATGCAAATTTATATATATATAAATATGTATATATATTTATCTTCAAAATATAACAAAACATAGGTAACATTACATTTTAAAATTAAGCCAAGATATGGCCACAGGGACCTTTATTACAGAATAGTGCCCATCCTCCTCCCCCTTAATTTATCCCATCATTGGTTTGGCGCCACTCGCCCAGTGACTCTCTCTAAGTGACTTTCCCAAAGACATACAGTCAATATATATAAGGACTTGAACCTAAACTTCTTGGCTTAGAGTTTCTATCCATCATACCATGCCGTCTCTCTGAATAATATACACACATATGCACACATGTACACACATGTATATTGTATACAAACATGTATGGATATATATGTTCATATGCCTGTATATGTGGATATATGTACTTGCCTGTATGTGTATAAACATGTGTGTGCATTCATTCATGCACACATGTTATTTTAGTAAACATTTATTTATGAATAGGTATACATATAACTAGTCACATCTTGTGATATGCCCATTCAAATTACAGGGTTTTGACCTTTCTTGTAGTTTTGTTTAATATTCCTATTTAGCCTTTACATTTTCAGGGACCAATTTGTATTTCACCCTACCTCCAAGCAGCAACAGAATTAGAGAGTCATTTTGAGGTCATCTTCAAATTTGCACAGTTGGCATATGTCATGTTAAGTTTTCCTCTCAGAATACTGATGATTTCCTAGTTTATAGGAACCCATTGTATCTAAGAAAATGAAGAAAGTGCTAAACTGATTTTCCTTCAAGTCTTCTTCACCTGTCCTTTTGTTTTTCAATCCAAAGTCAACTTTACTGTTGAGTGTGTTATGGGAGAAATATCTCCCACTGAGTTCATATGGCAGGTTACTGCTGCCAAATAAACCTATCACAATGCAAAAATTATAGAGGTAAACACCTAGGTTTAATTATGCTTAAGCATAAGTTCAAAAGGAGAAAAATAACCCTGAACAAACATTGGAGTTTCCAACAAAGGCTTTATAGGGATAATTATGTCAGAGAGACAGAGAAATAGATATATATATATATATATATATATATATATATATATATATATATATATATATATATATATATATATATATATATATATATATATATATATATATATAT
>CM053624.1:318070774-318099971 GCA_028646595.1 Phalanger gymnotis | reverse complement strand
AGAATCTCTCATACTCGTACTCTGATGGAGAAGGCCACAAATATCAGAAGAACCCAGACTCCACTAGTGAGGAAGGGTTTCAATTTCTGTGCCATCTTTTTTGTAAAATGGGTGGAAAATGTCTCCTGCTTGAGTCGCCGTGGCTCCATCTTTTGACTCTTGTTGCCTTGATGTTTCTCCAATCTGTCTCCCACTGTTCCTTGGCATGGTCCAGGAATCCTCTCGCTGCTTTCCGCTGGGCCCCGACTTGAGGCTCGGAAGCTTGCTGTTCTATGGCGTCTCTGGCGAGTGAGCCGCTTCTGCTGTTCAGCTTTTTGGCTGCCATCTGCTGAAGCTCTACCCTGCAGCTTCTCACTACTGCTGTTTTAAGGTTTGCAAAGTGCTTTTTTTTTTCTCCTCCACCACAAACCAGGTCCTTCCCAACTTACAGTCGCCACTTGCCCTGGCTTCCCTTCGTGCCTGGAATGCACAAAAATCCTCTTCACTTTTCTTTCTCAGAATCTCTTTTTTCCTTCAAATACTGCCTTCTGCACAATGACTTCAAGACCCTTCCCAATCCCACTCAGGATGCTCCCCAGGCTATCAGTAGCTGCTACTCCATCCCCACACCCAAATACCTTTCATCTCTTTTGCAGGTGCTTAGGTATGCCTGTTTGTCTCCCCTGCTCATGTATAAGCTCCTTGATGTCAGGGACAATTTTTTTTTTTTATGTTCCCTATCAAGTACTTAATAAAGGCTTGTTGACTGACTGATTTATTGACAGGGCAATTACCTTTAAATGTTGCCTCTTGGATTCAGCCTTCTTTGATAAATGGCAGTTTTACCACCTTATATTTGTAACATGGTAAAACTTCAGGTCTAAAATATATTTGGGACTATCTACTCTCAGAAATTCAGTTTTTTGATACTTACCTCCATGCCAGGGTTTGGGCAACAACAGGACAGAACAGCAGGAGATATGAGAGAAGAATGGGAGTCAAACTAGGAGCAAAGGGTAGTGGTAGATCCACTGTAACCAGGGAGTACTGTAAGCCTCTGGCAAAATCAGTAAATATGGGGAGAAGTAGACCAATGATCCATGGTGCGAAGTGAGAATTATGCAGTCACAAAGTTTCCAGTACTAGAAATGAGTAGGCCCAGTTCATTCACTGTGAACAAGGCAGCTGGGCAATGGTGAAGAGGCATACCATCAGAATCACAGATGCTTAGACTTGGCAGAGAAATTGGCGATTATGCAAATGTAGACCTTCTATGTCCTATATGGAAGTCCCTTTTGCAATAACAAGGTATAAGAAAAGAATACTGAATTTGAAGACAGAAGACCTGAGTTCAAATCCTAGCTTCTCTGTTTAATGCATTTATAAAATTAGGAAATGATTGAATGGCTCTCAGTCTTACTTCCCTTATATGTAAAATTTGGCAGGGGAAAGGGAAAGGGGGAAGTTGAGCCAGACGATCCTTATTATTCCTTCCAACTCCAAAGTCTATAATACATGACTTGACCACCATTCCCCTCAGCAGTTTGTTAGAAAGCTTATCCTTAAAATGAACTGCTATCAGAGTTCAGTTTCTACCCACTGGCCATAGTCCAACCTTCTGCACATACATGGAGCAAATTTAAAACCACTTCTTCCAGAAAAAGGAAGAGTTTGCCAAAGAAAAGTAGTTAAAAACTAAGACAAGGCTGACTGTTAGGAAATAGATAAAGTATATTTAAATTAAATCCATAGCTCCTTTAGCCTGTAATTACAGACATTAAAAGGATTGGATTTCAGGGGTGGGGAACTTGCAGCCTGCAGGCCACATGTGGGCCCTCTAGGTCTTCAAGTAGAGGCCCTTCCACTCAATCCAAACTTCACAGAACAAATCCCCTTTTTAAAAGGATTTGTTCTGTAAAGCTTGAACTCAATCAAAAGGCCAGACCCAAGGACCTAGAAGTCCACATGTGGCCTGGAGGCTGCAGTCTCCTCTCCTCTGGATTAGATCATTGCATTTACTAGCTACCATTTTTTTTAATGTCACAGAAGACATAGCCAAAAATGTCCATAAAATACCTACATTTGAAGCAAATAATAACTGAAATTTATATAACACTTTCATGTTTTCAAAGCTCTTTACATATCTCATTTGTACTTCATTATCTATTTACAAACCCATATTCAATATGCAAGGAAAATAGAAAATAATCAGAAAATTATTTAGTTATAAAGTGGACTCCTCTATAAGAACACATCATGAATATTTTTATTGTCATTGGTTAAAAGATATTTCTTAGCCTCAGAATCAAATATCCACTTTTCCATTTTTCTAATTTAAACTGATTAGTTATTTACAATTCTAGTCTCTTTTCAAGTCATAGTACCCATCCCTTTTTTTTTTTCTGGCTTCTTACTTCTAGATTAAATTGATTCACTTTTTTTTCCACACTTCCTTTCAACTGCATTTTCTCTAGAATGACCTGAAAAAGATTTAGATCCTCTCAACAGGCTTAAATGGTCAGCCTGAAGACTGCCTTCACAGCTGCAGGTGAAGCTTTCAATTCATTAATCCTATATACATTCATCAAGCCTGAGCAAGCAATGACAGACTCCAAGAAACATTTGCATCCCTTTTATCCTTTTGCAAAATTCATGAGGAATTGGACCTGATAAATTTTTCAGGGGCTACTGAGTTATTTTTGAGACTTTGAGGCATAAAACCAAGGCCCCAAAGAATGTCAATTAGGATTGAACTGTACTCAATGTGAAGTACAATATGATTGCACTTGGAAAGAGAGTCAAGTGTCTCTCTATTGTTGAACTCCACTCACCTAGAGAGTGAATACGACTCCTTTGTGTTGGCAATTGACAACCTGCACAAAACCCCTACATTTGGACAGTTTTTAAGGGCTATTCACAGAGATCCTTCTTGAGGTGGTTTAGAGTGTTTGAAGAGAATGGGTGGGCCTTTCTTTATACAATTGTGATGATAGGGAAGGCTTGACTTTGACAATATATTCAAAGTATTTTATTCTAGTATATAATATTTAATAAGCATTATCAACCCTGGGGGGCATGTCCTGACAATGTATTATATTTCAAAAGGCTGGTCACTTAAAGAAGGGGATTTCAAGAACATCCATTCATTCAATGAACATATATTAATTGCATGTGATGTTAATGCATAGCAGGGGATGCCAGAACAAAAAACAGAACAGCCTCAGCCCTCCAGGACTTTACATTCTAATGGGAATGGGGGTAAGATATATTAATATCAGTTAATACAAAGTATATACAACATAATTCCAGGAAGAAGGGGGCTAACAACTGAGATTAGGAAATATTCAGTTTAGGAGTTGTATTTGATTGAAGGATTCTAAGAAGCAAAGATGAAGAGGGAGTGAATTTCAGGGATGGGAGAAATTCTATGCAGAGGCATTTAGGTAGGAGACAGAATGCTGTGTATAAAGGCTAGTAAACGGATCAGATTATATATACAGAATGCACATTTAAGGAAGACTATAAGCATATAAGGAGGAGTGATGCAAAATCATTCTGGAGAAGTAGGCTAGAGTGAGATTATGAAGTAATTTAAATGCCAAACTGAAGGGTCTATATTAGAGGTAAAGGGGAGTCACCAAAGCTTCTTGAGCAAAAACGTGACCAGGTTAGATCTGTGCTTTGTAGATATCAATTAGGTAGCTGTACTGAGAATGAATTAGAAATGGATGAGACTGGAGGCAGAAGAGTAAGAGTGGTGGCAAGTGAGAGGAGAGAAAGGGAGAGAGGACAGGGATATTGCAGAGATAGATAATTTAGCAACTGTTAGGATCTTCTGGATGAGGGAAAACTTTTGAATCTGGGTACCAGAAAGAATGGTGGTGGGGCCCTTTAAACAGATGTAGAGGAGGCAGGAAATAATGAAGCACAAATAGCAAAATGTATATGAACTTCAAGTGTTATTCAAATGTCATGCATCATTAGTTATAGTCAGTCAGTCAACATCTATTAAGCTTAGCAAAATGCTGGAACATAGTAGTAAGAAAGACAAAAGACAGTCCCTGCTCTCAAAGAGCACACAGTCTAATGGGGAGATGATAGGGAAATGACTATGTATAAATAAAATGGAGATATGGATATAGATATATATGCATGTAGATAGATAGGTATATAGGTAGCTAGGTGGCCAAGAACACTAGACCTGGAGTCAGGAAGACCTGAGTTCAAATCCAGCCCAAGACACTTATTAGGTGTGTGACCTAGGGCAAGTTACTTAACCTCTGTTGCTTTAAATCCACCACTCCAGTATCTTAGCCAAAAAAAAGGAAAGAAAAGAAAATCTACAGACAGTATGGTCTAAGGGGTCACAAACAGTCAAACACAAGTGAATGCCTGAAGAACAACAAATATGTATGTTTGGAGAGATAGATAGATAGATAGATAGATAGATAGATAGATAGATAGATAGATAGATACATACATACATACATACATACATACATACATACATATATACATACACAGGAGTAGGAAGAATCAATCAGCAAACATTAAGCATGTACTATGTGTCAGGCACTGTGCTAAGCATAGGTGATACCAAAAGAGGCAAAAGATAGTCCCCGGCCTCAAGAAGCTTACATTCTGAGGGGGAGATAACAAACAAATATATACAAAGTAAGCTATATATAGGATAAGTGGGAAATAATTAACAGAGGGAAGGCACTAGAATTAAGGGGGGATAGGGAAGTTCTTGTAGAAAGTAGGATTTTGTTTGGAACTTAAACGAAGGCAGGGACCTCAGTAGTCAAAGTAGAGGAGAGAAAGTATTCCAGGCATAGGGGACAGCCAGAGAAATTGCCCAGACCCAAAAGGTAGATGTCTTGGTTGTGGAACAGCTGGATAGAAGACCCAGCAAAGGAGAAAGAGGGAGCAATCAGATAGGTAGGAAGAGAATCAGGAGAGAATGTTGTCCCAAAAGCCTAGAAGGAGGAGAGCATCAAGGAAGAGAATGTGATCAACAGCGTCATAGACTGCAGAGAGGTGAAGGAGAATGAGGATAGAGTAAAGTCCACTGGATTTGGCAGCTAATAAAAATAACAGCTAACATTTATGTCGTACTTGCTATGTGCCAGGCACTGTGCTGTACAGTTATTATCTCATTTGATCCATACAATAACCCTGGGATATAGGTGCAAATGTTGATTCTAAGAGATCACTAATGACTTTGGAAAAAGTAATTTCAGTGGAATGATAATGTCAGAAGCTGGGCTGTAAGGGGTTAAGAAGAACGTGAGAGGAGAGAAACTAGCCTTTTCAAGGAGTTTAGCTACAAGGGCAGAAGAGATATAGGGTGGTAGTTAGTGGGAACAGAAGGATCAAGTAAGGGTTTTTTCAAGATGGGGGAGACATGGAAATATTTGTAGGCAGTAGGGAATGAGCCAGGAGACAAAAAGAACTTAAATATAAGTGAAAGAGTGGGAATGGCAGAGAGGACAATCTGTTGGAGAATACGGAATGGAATGGGAGCACTTGAGCAGGTAGAGGGGTTAGCCTTGGTCAGGAGTAATGCTATTCATCACGTGAGACAGAACTAAAGGAGGAGAAAGTGGAAGATTAGGAAGAGAGGAAAAGAAGGAGTTCACACTCAGTTTTTTCTGCAATATATGAAACGAAGTTCTCAACTGAGTAGAGGGCAGGGGATCCACGGGAGGTTTGAGGAGGAAAGAAAAGCTTTGGAAGAGTCACTGTGGAGAGTGAGAAAAATGAGTTGATAAAGAAAGTATAGCAGGTTTGCCTAGTGGCAGTGAGGGCCCAGTTAAGATTGAGTAACATAAATCTGTAGTGAACCCAAGTAGAATAGTCGCAAGACTTACTCCATTTTCCTTCTGCAGCATAAGAATAGGAGCAAAGGTGGCAAATGGTGAGAATCATCTGAGGCTGACCTTTGGCTGGAAGTAATCCACAACAAAATAAGGGAGTTAGGGGATTAAGAGAAGAGGGCAGAGTAGTTCAATTGTTCCTCAAGGAATCAAGATGGGGAAGAGAGAAGAGAGTGGCCAGCAGAGGAGAGATAGCCCAGGAGTGAATTGAGAGGTCAAGAGATTGAAGGTCATAGTACAGACAAAAACTAAGGTTTTATAAGAAAGGCAGAGCCAGACATAATTAGATTATGATCAGATAAGGGGATTTCAGAAGTAGTAGCAGCAGTAGTTTCAAGTTGTTTTTTTTAAATTTAGACATTGCTGAGGCTTTTAAGGGCCTGTGTTCATGGCAGTGGTCTTTGACATTTTTATTGCATTCCCTAACAATAAAAAAGAATTGAGCACATACTCATGTGTGTGTGTATATATGTATACACATATATATACATACACACACAAATATATGTATATACACATATGTACGTATGTGTGTATATACACACATATATGTGTACATATACACATACATATATATATTTATGTATAAAATATTCACGTACTGCTATACTAATGTCTATTCATTATTAAACTTACATAAACTAGAATATTTTAAAAGGATGAGATAAAGATGAAATATTAGATCCCAGAATCAACGGGGAGCAATTGCAGTTTCTTAAGTAGGGAAGTGACACGGTTAGACTTGTGCTTCAGGAAAATCATTTTGCCAGCTGTGAGCAGGATGGATTAAAGAGGGAAAAGGCTTGAGGCAGAGAAAGCAGTTAAGAGGTTCTGACAATAATAGTTCAGGGCTGAGATGATGAAGGCCTGAATTAGAATATTGGCTTTATGGGTAGATAACAGAGAGATGTAAGTGATGCTTCAGAGGCAAAAAAAATGGCAAGATATTGCCTAGATATATATGGTGAAGGACAGTGAGGAGTTGATGACAATGAGGATCTGAGTCTGAATGGCTGGAAGGATGGTGGTGCTCTTGTAAGTTTAGAAGGGGGTGGGTTTATGAAAAGATAATGTGATGAGATCTGCAGTAACGAGTTCTACTCCTCCATGCCTACTCATTCTGTTAAATTCACTATGTTCCACCAAAACCAAAGGTTTGGAAGGGAGCGAGGGTTCTTACCAGCTACCACAGGACCCATCTCTCAAGGGAGCCTGCTACAGACAAAAAGGTAACCTAGGGGTGGGAGGTGGCTATGCTGGGGGGGAAGGGAGAGATTCCCAATGGCACCTCTGCAGCTATGGAGGGCCAGACTGAGGCTAGATTAAAACTACACTGAGAGGCTAACACCAACCTAATGAGCTGGGAGGTTGGGATTGCTGCTGCTTGCTGTTTGTCCTTCATTCTTGAAGAGGACCAAGACATCAGGGAGGTGATGCTATGACATGCAAGTGAATTGGATTTAGGTGAGGGAGGGCTGTGTAAAGTCACTATCCCCAGTTTCTCCTCTGGAGCCACCTGGATCCAGTGGCCAAATATGGATCAAGGCAACTGGAGATGGCCCAGGGTGCAGTGGGCCTTTTCGAGCAAAGGTCTTTAACAAGTCTCAGTTTGACTGAGGCAGCGCCCATTCAGTGATTAAAGCTTAATAAAAAATGAGGCAAAGAATGGCCTCTTAAAAAAAAAAAAGATCTGGGAGGCAAGACCTAGCTTTCATTTCAAAGGGAGGGGGATGGAATATTGAGTGTGATCATGTTGGAGATAAGCCACACCAGGACTGCCTAGTGAGAAAAAGAGAGAAAAGAATGAGACCCGCCATCCCATCTTCCGATTAGTGGACTCACATGCTAGGGTTGGGGTGGGAGTGGATCCTTCCTTTGGCTAAGGGAGCCTCACCTCCCACAATGGAAACCATTGCTTTCCGAAATGTCAAAAATAAATAAATAAATAAACAAACAAATAGATAGATAGATAAATAGATGAACAAAGTCAGATGGTAAGACCAATTGTGTTGATGCTTAAGATACTAAGCTAAGGAATCAGATTCTTTTGGAATTATGTAAATAAAGTAGCTAAAATGTTTATACCCTTTGACCCAGATATTCTCTTATTAGACATATATGTTAAGTAGGTCACTGATAAAAAGAAAAGTTTCAAGCACATCAAAGTATTTGTAGTAGTAAGTGGCTATCAGCTGGGAAATTGCTGGACAAACTGTGGCATACAAATTTAGTGGAATATTATTGTATTGTAAGAATAAGCATGATGAATATAGAGAAGCATGCACAGCTTTACATGAACTGCTGCAAAGTAAAGTAAGCAATCAGGAAAACAACACACAGAACCACAACAATGTGAATGGAAAAAGCAACAAATGATAAAACATCAAAAATAAAGACTGACAAATTACAATGAACAAGACTGGGCCCAAAGGAGAGATATGAGACGGTACCTCCTTGAATCCTTTAAGGGGGAAGGGAGTACACAGGTGTGAAACACTCTATATAGTGCCAGATTCTTTAAAAAAATAATTTTGTTCGTATTTATTTATTGCTAATTTTTATACTCTTCTTCTTTACTATTTTTAAAAAAAATTACCCGTTACAAAGATTGTTCTCTGGAAAGGAGGAGGGGAAGGATACAAGAGGGGAATCTAAGCAATGTAAAAACAAAAGATGAGAAGAAAAATCTTATGTTCTAACCAAGTGCCAGAGATGATACACTTCCAGAGTAATAACAAATGATAATTCTCACCAGTCTGAGACATTACAGCTGATTATACCTAAAGTTAATAACTTCTGGTACTTTCAGGCCAACATGGTCAGTGGTTTCTCTGCACATTAATATCTTACTTTATTTGTATCTGGTTTTGTTTTCAAGATATCATTAACTGAAATTAAATTTAATTGCATACAATACAAATCCATGAACAGTGCATGTGTATAGTTCTTTGGATCATTAATTTTACTTTTGATATTACTAATGGAGCAAAAATAAGCAGACCATACAATTTTAAATTACTCAGTCGAGGACTAGACTACCTTTTTACCTTTTATGAAAAAAATAAAAGACTTACTAAGAAAATTTAGAGGCTGGCAAGGCAATAAGCGTTTAATCAAATATTACTGTGTGCCAGACTGTGCTAAGTACTGGGCATACAAATACAAGGGAGAAAAGGGAAGTGCCCACCCTCAAGAAGTTTACATTCTAATGGAGGAAGACAATATATATAAGGAACTTGAAAGAGGCCAAGGGATTGCAGGGTCATTATGTTAAAATCTAGAAAGGGAGACATAGAGCCAGGAAAGCAATGAAGGTTGGTTAGCTTGGGCCTCTCCCCATAATGGAGGCCCCAGGAAGAAACAAAACAAAAGGGAGAAGGGGGAAGGAGGGGGTGGAGTCAGCACGATGTTATAGTGACCCAGGAAGGAAAGACTACAGGATTGATGGATTCCTGGGTGAGGAGGTCCCAAGTTCTGAGGAAAGTGAGGAGATAAATGAAATAACATGATAGGAAAGTGCAGAAAACCAGAAATGGAGTTAAGAGGACAAAAGCAAATAAAATTGCAAAGGGAATTGTTTAATCTGCTTAATAGATGCTAGTCTTGTAGTCAATAAATTTTTGATGCCTACTGTTTGGGTCACTTTTGCCTGTTTCCTCAACTGCTTATGGGAAATAATTCTTATAGTACCCATGTCATGGACTTGGATAAGAAAAGCATTCTGTAAACCTTGAAATGTTATATAAATGTAAGCTGTATTTTTATTGCTACTAAAATAGCACCGACTATTTTAAAAAACACAAAACTGATATGCTAATTATGGATTATTCTTCTAATTAGATGGATTATTATACAATGATGGATGTCTTATGACCACCCTATTTAGTTTGTTACCAAATAGACTTAAAATAATAAAAGTGACATTTCTATAAAAAATATTCTAGAAGTCACAGTATTCACTAATTAAGACTGCCCTTGCCCAAGTAATTCAAATTAGTGAGGCCTTACTTAATCTCCAACTATGAAATTTTAATAAATAGGAACCCTCCCCAAATTGCTGAAAATAAAACAGGAAGGGTTGAAAATCTCCTCATCTGTCTAAAATGAAAAATTCTACATTTTCTGATTCTTTTCAACAAATCTTTTAAGAATCATTTGATTTTCAATAAGTGAAGGTGTGAATCTTCTTTTCACTTAGCTTGGTTCTACAAGACTTCAGAAGATCACTGCCATTTGTGAGGACCAAGAAAGCTTTCCTGAAGGTGGTGGAATTACAGCTGGGTGTTTCAGTAACAATTCAGCAAATATCACCTAAGTGCCTTCTATGGTGCTGGGCTAGGTGCAGGGGATATAAAGGACCAAAAACCCACAAAGAAAGGAACAGTCCTTGCTCTCAAGGAGCTTTCAAAAGGTAAATTTGGAAGAAGCAGATCCCAGTTATAGAGATCAACTAATGAACTAATCAAGAAATGATGCTAGCAAATGATATGAGAGGTTTCAAAAGCACAGAATGATATAAATCAGAGAATATTTACACTTGCTTGAGCAAAGGGTACCTGAAGACTAGAAAAGTGGGTGCAGCCAGATTACTGAGGCCCTTGAATTCTGAGTAAAGGAATTGAGACATTATTCATTGGCCAGTAAGGATCCTTTAGTAGTTTCTCAGCAGAGGTATGAGAAGATCCAGTCTGTGCACAAGATGGATCCCTCTGGCAGCAGTTATGAGCAAAGAATTTCTCATTTCAGGGGGCATGAGTAGAGTAGAAGGCAGACAGACCAAAAGTGAAGTGATTGAACATAACCATTATGTAGGTTTTAGATAAAAAGCAAAAGACCCTTGAATTCGAATTAAAGATTATCTAAAACTTTGAATTAATCCCTTGCCCATCAGGAGTGAGATAGAAACTTGACAGAACAGATGGTCTTTGTATAGTACACTGCACACCAAATTACCGAGCCTTTTACTAACCAGGGGAGAAAACAGATTCCAGATACATTCAGTAATTTCAAAGGCCTAGTCCTCCATTGCTTGGACTTTGGATCTAGAATTTGCTGGTAGAAGCATCTGGGTTGATTTGCACTGATGTGACAAAGGAAAAGTGGTTTCTAAGGCAACAAGAATCCAGCCTGTGTTAATTGGACAACTAGATGTATAGAAAAAAAAATTTGCTTTTAATAACAGTATGGAAGCTTTCTAGGAAAAAAAGTATCACTCATGAATATTTCATTCACTCTAACTATGTAATTAACACAGGTCAGTATAAGGTAGTCTTTGTTAGAGTTAAAAATCACCACCAGAAAATAACCGTTATTTTCAAAGCACTTATACAATTTTGAGTATTCATGTTCTTTAGTTATTTGGTAGCAAAATAATGGACAGTAACGAAGCCTCCAATTTGGAAGTAAGAACATTTTTCTTGATGAGGCAGAGTTAATATATGTAGAGAGAAACAGTATTCAGAGTAGCATTTTCTATGGTGCAAAATGGATTAAGTCAGTGCTATGGCTTAACTGGGAAAAAGATACCATTTTCAGGACTATTGACCTATTGCCTTCAAATGTTCATTCTGGAAAAATCAAGTTTCCCCAGAATTAGCAGATGAAAACAATTATTCTTTTAATTAACAGCAGAGCTGTCACCTCCATGGGCATCTTTGCTCTGGGTCACTGACAGCCACATTTTTCTTAGAAGTCTCAAGTTGGAACCATAAAAGGTGCTGAGTTGCAGTTTCCTGAATGTTTAGACTACCAAGCAAATAATAGAAGGGGGAGCTTTGTGTCCTCTTCCTAACTGCTACTACTTCAACTGACAACTCCCGGACTTTTGGAGATCTCTCTCTTCTGACTTATCCCAAGTTTATACTTCCAGGATAAGTTTGAGGCTTTGAAATTGTGTTAATAATTCATGTTTCTAAAGCAGTGGGATGTTGGCAATGTGCTTTGCTTGAAACCATCCCATGAAGGTAATCAATCCATAAGGATGTATTAAAAATAAGTGGTTGCCATTTGTATAGCACTATAAAGTTTACATGTTTCACCCATGTTTTCTCATTGGATCCTTACAACAACGCTGGGAGGTAGCTGTCGTTATTATCTTCATTTTAGAGATGAGGAAACTTGAGTCTCAGAAGGGTTAAGTGACTTGCCCAGGGTCACATAGTGAATATCTGCGGCAAGATTTGAAGTTAGGTCTTCCTGATTCCAAGTCACTCTAAGCATCGTAGCCACTTTGTAACCAAGGCAGAAGAAAGGCACTGTGTATGTGCAGGGTACTGCACTAGACTCTGGGGATACAAAGGCAAAAAGGAAACAGTTGCTGTCCTCAAGGGGTTTACCTTCTACAATTCTACATTCCACAACAATGTTGTACATTCTACAACATGTACACAAATAAGAAAGTACAAATAATATGCAAAATAGATACAAATGAACTTGGGGAGTGAGGGTGGACCAGAAAGCATGACTGGTAGAAAAGAACTAACAGTTGAGACAACATTCGAGCTGTACTTTAAAGGAATTTGAAGATTCTAAGAGTGAAGAAGGATTTCATTCCCATTGTGGAGGACATCCGATGCAGAAGCATGGAAACGGAAGATGGAATATTGTGTATAAGAAATAGCAAGGCTGAACCATAGAGTCTGTAAAGGGGAGAGTGAATCTTATTCCCATTTTGCAAGTAGGAGAAACTGAGGCACAGAGGCTTTCATCTCCAGGCTATAACGACACAAAACCCACTCCACCCTGAAATATCATTCCACTTCTGGACTTCACGCAATGGAACTCTCCCCCGCCCCCAAGCCACCTCTCTTACTGGACAAGACATGACTTAGAGAAGACATGATGACTGTCTTCTGGATCTCTGATACATGACTTCCAGGACTTTAGACCTTAGCTGCCTGAAAATGCAACATCTGTTTCCTCCTTCCCTGCTGCTATCTTGTTACACCTGGTACTCTGCCTTTCTAGACCTAAAATACCTACCTGATTCTTCTTGCCTTGTTGACCTATGCGGACATACATCCCTAGAGCAAGAATAGCTGCTCAACCACTCCTGCTTAGTGGGATGCCTGGCCCAAGATCCTTCCAAATAGCTCTGATGTCGTACAATCTGAAAAGCCAGGTTCAGTTTGCTGTTCAAAGGGAAAGTGAACACAAATATTCATAATAAAAAGACTAAGCTTTAGGGAAGCTGGTTGAATAAGAGTTACCTCACACTTCACATTCTGGGGGCATTTGGGCTCCCCATTCTAATATGAATTCCCTGGCCCTGGATCTTTGCTCTAGTAATCTGTCTTAATCCCTTGGATTTCAGTGCTCTGCAAACAACCTGGTGCCAACCAGATCTGCCTTTTCAAGTCATGCTTACATTTTTAATAATGCTGACCCCACTTAGCCTCAGGTAGAACCATGATGCCTTTGACTCTGTTGGAATCCAGCAGTGAGTATCATCTAACTGACAGCAGCCTTCATAGAAACGGAGCAGAAAAGGGTGGTGTGGAAATGGGCTAGAGTGAGAAAGAGAAGTCCTAGAATAGAGGCCAGTAGGTATCTGAGGAAGAGAATGAGGGCACAGGAATTAGAGGGAGAGTTGGGGTTTGGCATTGCAAGGAAAATAGATAAACGAGGAGTCAGCAGCTATAATCCTTCTGGGAAGATGGTGGACAACTGGGCCTTGTTCCATAAGGCCCACTGGATTTTGCCATCTGCGCTGCTATGATGCCTTTCTAATTCTCAGTCACTGCCACCTGAATTTCCATTACACATAAGGATTCTTGGGCTTTGTCATATGTCCAGACACTGTACCCTTATGGCTGCTAGTCCTTTCCAGATGCCCTGAACCCAAACTCTTCAACAAATATGGGAATGTGAGCTCCTTGAAAGCAGTTAATTTAAGAAACTTTTACTAAGTGCCTGTCGGGGCAGCAAGGTGATGGAGAGGATAGAGTGCTGAGCTTTTAGTCAGGGAGACCTGAGTTCAAATCTAGCTTCAGAAACTTTAGAGATGTATGACCTTGGGCAAGTCGCTTAACCTCTGTTTCCACTAGAGAAGAAAATAGCAAATCACTCTAATATCTTTGCCAGAAGAACCCCATGAATAGAGGTCGACAGGGTTATGAACAAAGAGTTAGTTGGTCACAACTGAAACAATCAAACAATAATAAGCACCTATCATATGCTAAGCATTATGCTGAGTCCTGAAGACATAAATATGAAAAAGACAGTCCCTGCCCTCAGTGAGATTACAATCCAGTAGAGGAAAACACACACACACACACACACACATACTGAAGCAGCTGAAAGAGTGGGTGAAAAGCAAACAAAGGGCTCAGTGTATGGGCATGATAGAGGAGTCAAGAGGGGCTGGCCGGGGCCCCTCCTTAAATGGCATATCTGAGAGGAAAAGCAGGGATTGTCATCATACTCCCATTGTTAGCACAGTGTTTGCTATGTAGTAAATACCTAAAAAATGCTTTGCCGTTTAATTTCCTTGGTTCTTTCATTTTTAAATTCTTACTTGAAAATACTTCATTTTCAGTTTTCAGTTGTGCTTTTAGTCTTTTATCTGCAAAAGAGCCAGAAAAGCAAAGCCACAAACGTACCACTTGAGTGTGTCTAAAGATTCTCCTGCAGGGTCAGTCTTAGACTAGATAGGACCTGAATGGTCATCCAGTAAGTAATAGAATCAGTATCCTGCGGCATCTCTACATACAATTGCAGGATTTTCTTGTCATATGTAAACAATATCACTTCCTCCCAGATGCTATAAACTCCTATGACAGTTCCTGGCCTTTCTTCTGATGGATTCCTGAATGTCGTATGCTTTCAAGGTGGCCCATTTCCTGCATTCCACTAATTTGTGTGACCCTCTCCCCCCACTTCGCTCACTCTTCTGCAGCTTAAAAATAATGTTAAAAACAATAGAAAAGAAAAAAGAAAAGAGAAAGGAAAACAAAGGAAAACAAAACAAAACAAAACAAAAGAAGAGAAAAGAAGAGAAAAGAAAAGAAAAGAAAAGAAAAGAAAAGAAAAGAAAAGAAAAGAAAAGAAAAGAAAAGAAAAGAAAAGGGAGTCAAGCCTGGGCAGACAATGTAGAGCATAGATTTCCTGGGTTCTGCTGAGCCTTTTGGCAAAAATGCTGCCTGAGTGATGTTTCTTTAATTTCTATAATGTATTGTCACCTTGTCTTAATATCTACCATCTTTACATGAGGCATTCTAAATATCCAACTTAATTCAACAAAGAGGCACTATTAGAAAACTTATACTTAAACCCCTCTTACAACGTGTCTTAAAACATGACATCCAAGAAATTTAAAAAATTCTAGCATTTAGCATCTAAAACACTAGAAACAGATGTCCCAGCTCTGTGCAGCAAAATTCTCACAAGATTGTGGATTTCTAACATGAAATTCAAATCTCTGAGAGCCTGGACTGATGAGATATATGTCCAATAAATCCGTATGTTCATCAAATGACTTGGTCTTTGGTGAAGCAGAGGTAGTAGTGGATTTTGTTATAACATGTTTAACAATGTCCATCCATGCTATCAGAAGCCCAACATGCTTCTTCTATTCAGGCTTTTGCTTTGCTTCTCAAATAAATCAATAGCTGTTTTGCATAAGGATTCTAGAAAACAGTGACTGACATCAGATTTTTCAATATATCCCTTAACAGCAATTTTTTTTTTCTCCCCAAGATAGGCACCATGTTTAATTGTATATCAGATTTGTGAGAAGTTACACTGTCTGCAGTTTTTACAGCATATATGTCATCCTTGTCGCCAAAATAAGTGCTGAGTCAGGTATCCCTGTCAAACAAGGAATGAGCATACCTTCAGCATGACTATACTTAATTATTGCAGAACGTCTCTGATCAAAACCCCATCTCAGAATCATATTACAACCTTCGACTAAGGGGCTCCAAAGTTAGCCAAAAATGGAAGTCAAAGAGATTACTCTCACCACATTGTAGCTCCATACTACCTCCATAGCAGGATTGATTTATTTTGAGAATTATGTGTTTCTATTTTTGATTCATCTTTTTCAAGGTATGAAGCTTCTAGCACGTGAAAAAAAGAATTCATTTCTTAGAAGTTTGTGATTACATATTCTTGAGAGAGATACTACAAGAAGCGCTGTTGTTCTCAAACCCTTCATATTTCTGATTGGACCACTGGGGGTACCTACCTACTGCTTGATGAAAGCAAATATAAATTGCAGGAAAGGGAAGAAATAAAGAGGCAATTTTTCTCTCCCTTTTTTAAAATCCCTAATCCAAAAAAAAATCCATTCTAATTGCTGACAAAATGTATTAAGGACATTGAGAGGGCAGATAGAAAATTACGTACAACATGGCCTTGCTTTTGAGAGGTCTGCCTGCTTGAGATGAGGACTTCTTAGGATATATTAATATATCTGTCTCCATCTTCAGCCAGAACCAAGGTTTACCTAGAATCTTCTTCTAGCTATAATTAACAACTTTGGGCCTAGATCCACTCATATCTAACTTGAAAGGAAAAACCTGGCAGAGAACAAACAGATATAGGAGACAGAGGTAGTCTGCAATGATGGATGAAATCAAACAAGATGAAATTTGAAGCCAGGTCAGTGGCAAATACCTACAATCTCTCATAATGGGGAAGATGAGGTTGGTGGATTTGTTGAGGTAGGGAGTTCCAATATGTAGTGCGCTGAGCCAATCGGATGTCCACATTAGTTAGATATTAATTTGATAAGCACCTGGGAATGAGGGACCATTAGGTTCTCCAAAGAGGGGAAAATGGGAAAAGGAGGAGGCCAAAGTTCCTATGATGATCAGAGTGAGACAGCACCCATGAGTAGCCTCTGTATTTCCAGCCTGGGTAAGATAGGGAGACCCAGCTTTTAAAAACACAAACAAATGAACAACACGAAACATACACACGTTTGAATAAATGTAAAATCGTACATCTAGGTTAAAACTTCAACTGTATACATATAAGATCCACCTATGTGACTTGAGAGCAGTTTAAGGTGATACTTAGGGGTTTTATTTGAAATTCAAGAGTCAGCAACATAGAAATAGACTGCATTAACAGAAATGTAGAGTGTGAAATGAATCAAATAACATGAGAATGTTGGTCTAGATGATCTCAAAGGTCTTTTCCAACTTAAATCTAAGACCCAACCTGTTGTTCTGGGTTCTTCTGTATTGTTTAGGATACATAGGGAGTAGTACTCTGTCTCTTGGGAGACACTGGAAAACTGGAGCATAACCAGGGTCATGATGGGACTTGAAACCATGTCATATCAGGAAAACCTGAAGAAAATCGGAATGTTTAGATGGCAAATATGCTTTATGAAAGATGTGGTAGCTATGTTCAAATAATTTAAGGGTTATCATGTGGAAGCAGGATTTGACTTTCTTTGTGGAGCCAGGGGGAACAAATAGAACAAATAAATTTGTGGATTAAAAGAAGTCAAATTTGGGGTCAATATGTAAATGACCTTCTCAATAATTAGAACTGTCCAAAAATGTAATTTGTTGCTTTGGGAGGTGGTGATTCTCGCATCTCTAGAAGCATTCAAGCAGAAAATAATTAACCACATGCAGGGATATGGTAGATAGGATTCATGATTTAGGTAGGGATGGGACTTATTGATCTCTATTCAGAGTCCCTGCTTCTATTCTTTCTTACATAGGATAGTGATAGGAGGTCAGAATAGAGGAAACAACATGTGTTAGAATGAGTGCTGGGTTCCAAATCTGGGCTGTGCTACTTATTACCCATACGGGATTGTAATATGAAGGGAATATATTGCTTGAGCCCCCAATTAAGTGCCTACTCTATTCACAAACTAGGCAGGTGACATAAAAAGGATTTAACTGAGACTGAATTGTGAAACACATAAACAATCAGTCTTGGGATAATGGATTTAGGTTCAGAAGAGACCTTAGTAGCAACCCAGTCCAAAGCCCTCATTTTACAGATGAAGAAACTGAAGCCAAGAGAGGGTAAATGGCTGGCCAAAGTCATACAAGTAGTACATGAGAGAGATGAGATTTGAACCCAGGTCCTCTGACTTCAAATCTAGCACATTTCTCATTTTATCCTTCTGCCAACTATATTGCCTTGAGCAAGTCATTTTCCTGACCCCTAAAATGAGGGGGAATAGATAACTTCTACCTAAGATTCCTTTCAGTTCTAACTCTATAAACTCTAGAGCCCTTTCCATTTCTAAATCCTATGACCTTTACAATTAATTTTTTTTTAAATGGATCTGACCCAAAAATATATCTTTAGAGAGAGAACATGCACTGGTCACGTGGTGAGGATAAAGAGTGACAGGCAGATAGTCAAAGGGATCCATTGGTAGCCTAGTCATGTTGGGAGAAATTAAAGACTCCCAGCACATTAGGAAGACCCCCTACATGATACAGAAAACAAACATGATGGGTGGGCATGGATGGATTGTATCTACATTATTGGAAGGTGCTTCCAAATTGATGAGATCACAGTTATATGAGTATTTTAAGTATATGCGTTGGGTATGATGTGTAACACAAATGGTGTGTGTGTGTGTGTGTGTGTGTGTGTGATCAGGTCATTCAAAAGGCAATCTAGATGTAGGTTAACAGACATTACTAACGTGGATTTAGAATGCAAGGAGTAACATCAAAAACATCATCTGGGAAATCTATGAGCCTGTACAGAAATAGTCACTTGGTGAGGGAGAAGTGATGGACAGTCTGAATATTGTATTGATAGTCATAACATGACAAAAGATGGAGATAGAGGGAGTCTACATTGCATAGGGAGCCATGCTTACCGAGGATTTATAGGAGAAAGTGTGGCAGAGGATAAAAGGACCTAGAAAGAAGATCCATAATGATGTAATCATGACCCTACTGAAGTACTGAGAGATGGAACATGATCACAACATTTATTTGAACATTTTAAGGTAGGATAATAATAATTTTCTCCCAAAGCAGAATATGGCGCAAAAAGGGGGGGATGGGGAAAGGGAGGAGAATGCTTAGGCTGGGCTGGAAGGTGGTTATAACATTCTAGAACATAAAGAATATTATAACCAAGAACACTTCAGTGTGGGAAACTGAAACATGTAGGAAATAATTTTATACACACTCTCCCTCCACCTGTCTCAGACAAAAAGAATGCAAATCTATCTCGTGCTTATCACCTCAAGATGGGTGGTGTAATTTATATAGAAATGTTTTCCCTTATCACTTTATGAATAGCAGTTATTCAGAAAGTGTAGCTTTGAAGTCACCTATTGACTTTTGAGGTTACATATTTGTTAAGAATTCAGAGTACGTGGGAAAGTAGAAATCAGAATTTGCAATGTTGCTCATACATGCAGAGATGTGGCCTGTCAATAAGTCCTTCAACTAAATAACTATAATTCCAAACTATTCTGTTTACACTGGTTTCCTTTAGCTTATTGATACACCATCATTCCTAGCACAGCAGTTCTCAAAGTTAGTCTGGACAACGCTGTAGGTCCCCAAGACCCTTCTCAGTAGGTCCATCAGATCAAAATTATTTGCGAATAATACTAAGATGTTTGATTTCAAATATACTAAATATTGGTAAAAATAACTGACATGCAGAAAAACTCTTAGGGGGAGGAGAAAAGTCTCAATAAAGTTTTAAGAGTGTAAAAAGGTGGTAAGACCAAAAAGTCTGAACATTGCTATCATTACCTTCTTTAGTACCCCGCTAGTGTCCCTAGTTAAAGAACATGGGAATCCTCAGCACCCTAGGGCACTGATGTCGAGAAAATCATTACATTTCATAACTGGGAGCACCTTAGCAAACAAGCCCTTGCTCAATACATAATTGTCTCCTACAGTTCTGCCATGACTGTTAGTCATCCTATCCTCATGTATGGAGGTACATTATCACTAAGGTTCCCTTTGTGGCAGCCCTGGTCTCTGGGTTAATTCCAAGGAAGTATTTTCATATCGTGGCAGGAAAGGATCAAAATTGATTGGCACCCATAAACAGATTTACCGTAATTTAAGATCACACCTGCCTTTTCAGCCATCTTGACAATAATGGGATGTTGTTTATCAGTTATTTTCAAATTCAATTAATTAATCAATAAACTTTGTATTAAGCATCTACAATATCCCAGGCATAGTACAAAAAAAAAAAACCCAAAACTGGAGATAAAAATACAAAGAATGAAACAATCCCTCCTTACAAGGAGCTTACAGAGACCAAAACTAACCACATTTAAAGTGAAGGAAATATAGGTAAATGGATTTTGAACCTTGTGTTTTTCTTGCTGAAAAAGTGATGCCATCAGCTATAGCTACTTTTATTTTTTAAATTTACCGAATTTGCTATTGTCATGGCTCCTGTGCTGAGAGAGATAGGAAAAAAAGAAGCTGTGTATTTTTATTACTAACTTCTCTAGGAGATGCATTTCTAGGAACTGTATGTTATTACTTTGGATACAAAAGTCTTTTATTTGAAAACACAATGAAACTTGTAAACTCTTCCCCCAGAAGAATGCTAATAAGATCTATGTTTTATGAATCATAATATTCTTGCTATGATTGTCTGACAAACAGCAGCGATATACTACCAGGAAAAATCCCAAGTTGGGCAAATGATACATCAACTAAAGTATCCTTTGGGGAAAGGACTAAAGTCATCAAATGTATTTCTTACATTCTCTCCTTGTTTTTTCCTCACCAAGTGTTCCGGTGCCAAACAATGCTATGTTATATCTTATTCAGTTCTGATATAATATCATATCTTTATTATGAAGCAAAAGCATAAGCAGACTTTTTCTCTTAAAATAGTCCTAGCGAGAAAAAAAAACCCTCTAAGAAATTCAAGATCTTACAGTATGAGCACAGTGGTCCTTTTAGAAAGTGTTATTTAAAGTGATGTAGTTTTAAATTGGACTTTTTTATTTTTCAACAAATTGAAGATTGCGGAAATCACAGCTAAATAATATTTTTACTTCCCATGAGCTAGGCACGCATGTATAATCCCAGAGAACATTTCCCTTAGGGGTCAAGGACAATGAGATTCAGTGGAAAGAGCTTGGGGTTACAAGATCTTAGTTTGAATACTCACTCTACTATTTATTGTCTGAGTGACCTTGGGCAAATCATTTCACCTTTATGGGAATCTCATTTCCTTACCTACAAAGTGATGGAGTTGGACTAGATGACCTCTCAGGACCCTTCCAGATCTGGGTATACGATCCTAGGATCTACCTCACGTTTGAGGAGAAGAGTTCAGCTTTATCCAATTGAGTCATTTTTTTCAGTCATGACCCACTCTGCATGACCCCATCGGGTTTTTTTTTCTGGCAGAGATATTGGAGTGGTTTGCCATTTCCTCCTCCAGCTCTTTATACAGATGAGGAAACTGAGGCAAACAGGGTTAAGTGACTTTCCTAGGATCACACAGTCAGTAAGTATCTGAGCCACATTTGAACTCAGGAAGAGGAGTCTTTCTGACTCCAGAGCTGGCACTCTATCTGTTGTGCCAACTAGCTGCCCAGTGACCTCAGAAACACTGTGGCTGGGATGAAAACAGACATACTGGTTCAGTATTTACTTACAGATTTAGGCAGTCAGGTGATTACAGTGCACAGAGGGCTGAGCTGGGTGTCAGAAAATCCTGAAATCCAACTTGAGATACTTATTATGACCCTGGCCAAGTCATTTAATCTCTATCTCAGTAACCAGTGGTTATAAAGATCAAATGAGATCATTTTTACAAAGCAAAATATTACTCCTAGTGGGAATACAATTCTAATAATAATAATTCAGTGACCATTCAACTCTAACAATATGTTAAGTAATCGAATATAAATCTGATACAACCCTTGCTTATCTACCATAAACTTACATTCATGGGCATGGAATAAGGAGGTATCTGGGTTGGAAACCCCCACTGCAACATACACTAACCATGTCATCCTAAGCCATTCATTGAGCCTCAGTTCCCTCATCTACAAAATAATATCGAATATTTATATTACACTTTAAGGTTAGCAAAATGCTTTGCGTATACTTGCCTCACTTGATCTTTACAAGGTAAATGCTATTATTATCCCCTCTTTACACATGAGAAAACTAAGTCAATCAGAGGCTAAGTGATTTGCCCAGGGTCTCACAGCTAGTAAGGACCTGAGGCAACATTTGATCTGAGGTTTTCCTCACTCTAAGTAGAGCATTCTCTCGGTTAAGCCATACTGAACCCAAGAGAACAATTCTCCTTTATGCTAAGGAATCCACACCTCCCACTGTACAGATAAGGTTGTCCTGAATAGGTGTGAGTCACTGCTACCTCTAACCTTCAAGGATCTGTCATTTCATCCATGTCTGTCCTTCCACCACTGGCACAGATTAAAACCCCTCTAGGCCTTGGTAATTGGTCTTTGTAATTTACTGGAGTGGAACAAAATCATCCCCTGGTGGCCCATCTTCTAGTGATGAATCTCTCCACACATAACTAGACTCATCCTCAAATGATAGCTGTACAATCCACTGCTGGGCCATACTCAAAACCTTTCCATCTTAGTAAAAGCTGCTAGAGCTCACCCTCCACGGCTATTAACCTTGAGAGAGCTCCAGGTCACCTTTTCACCACGATGAGATACTGGAATACCACCTTAGTGGAGATGGATGCATGGTGGCGAAAGAAAACCACAACGACTTTGCTGCAAATCCAAGGTAATATTGGAATCACTGAGTTAAAAATCAAATTTTAGAGGTTTAACATAAGTCACGGGTAGGTTAATTTCATTAAGCTAGCTGGGCAAATTACCATGATAACAGGCCACTAGAAAGAGATTTTTAAAGGCTGATTCCATTGCTCTACTCTCTTCAAGTGATGTCAAGAATGCAGATTATCCCACAGGTCAATGGACACATTCAGTTTCCCTTGGAACACAACCCTGATTAAAACAAATAGTTCTTTGGGTAAGAACTTTGGGCAAGTCTTCTTTCATTTAATCTGTTATTTAACAAATGCAAATGTTGGACTAATTTTTCTGACAATGAAGGGCATTATAATTGCATTAGCAATACTTAAACAAAATTTTTAAGACTAGAAGGCTAAACTAGAAGGCCCATCAACAAGAGGATAAATTCCATTACAGAGATCTCATCTTGCCAACTTCTCTCTCCTAAATATAACCACATTTCTGGTTATTTCCAGGAGGAAAACAATTCTCAGGTGGGATCCCATCTAGGAGAAGGAGGAGGAGGAGAAAAAGGAGAAAAGAAGAAAAAAAGAAAAGACAGTACAACAGTCTGTCCCTATCACTACTTAAAATAATAATATTGAGTTGGGGGAAAAAAAGGTCTAGTATCTTTCTTCTTCCCCAGGAATCATATTTATGATAATTTCAACACAAATGTCTCCTTTTAAATTATGCTTCTTTGTACATCCCTTCCAAGTAATTCTAACTTTAAAGACTTTTTGTTTCCCATTAGCCATGTGGTTTTGAAGTGAATGTTCTTCAACGTAAAATGTGCATTTGAAATATATGCAAATTGTCTGAGTTGATGTAGAGATAAGGTTATTTATAAAGAAGCATTAATATTTTAATTAATTTAATACTAACATTTAAAAATATATTTGGATCAATTCAAAGGGAATATATTACTAAGGATTTATTTTAAAATGAAAAGAAATGCATCTTAGGCATGTAAAACGGCCTCTATTTCATGCCATGGAATGGAAGTTGTTTGCTTTCTGCTTGCTAAAAAGATAAAGGCATCTGTTAGTTAAATGTTTATGTAGTTACTCTACAATGCTCTAGATAGGATGAAGCATACAAAACCAAGTATTCAGTGAAGGGCTAGATAGAAGAGGGGGCTCTTGGCTTCCAGGTACAGATACACTTATTCAATTTGAAAATTCTTACGAGCCATTTGACCTCTGTATGCTTCTGAATCTTCTGTAAATGGATCTCATGTTACCTATCTCCAACTACCATGGAAGGAAAGAGTGAGATTGCATTAGTGAGAAAGTGAAAGAAAGTATCTTGAGGCATTATCATATAAATCCCAGACCCAATTCTCATCCTTATTGTATGGTTCCAGAGGAGCCGTTTTGGGGTGGTAGAAGTGATAGTTGAATGAAAGCTCCTTCACCCAGAGGATGACTACTTTGATAACAAAAGAACTGATCTTGGTACATTTCAGCATATGAGAAACCTTAACTGTGAGAATGAAAGCATTCAAATGATACATAAATAAATCAGTCTGAAAACAAAATAGGGGTTGGGAGGAAGGTAATATAATTAACTCAGACATTTGGGGGGAAATTGGTTAGTAAACAGTTATTTGATTAAGCCTTGACCAGCAGCCAGAACTAAGAATTAGCATTTGCTAAGCCCCTCCACTCCGTATTGAGCAACTATTCTGGAAAACAATTGGAAGGATGCTAAGTACACTCCTGAATGTATTGTAGTAATCACCTTAGGTGTGAACTCACTTTTTTCAAGAATCAAGATGTAGAGAGGAGGGAGCATGGTCTCCTTTTGGGAGGTTGTCAAATTTCAATGCTTTTTATACCTTCTCAGTAAATATTTCTTTGTAAGAGATAATTGATATTAATTAGCTAAATGTTAATTGGAGAGATGTTTAGTCAAATGATAGTGAAGTAACACGCTGGTTAGGGGGTCATGAGTGATGTCACAGGGTTACCCCTAGAATCCTGTGGAGAGATTCAGCAGGCCACTCTCTTGAGTCCTAACCTATTAATCCAAGTGAGTTTATAAAAGGGAGTCCAGAGTCCATGTACTGTACTTTGTTCACTCTTGTTCAATACTTTTTTTTCATTATATATTTAATGATTTTTAAAGCCTGGAATTTTTACACTGAAAAACCATTAAAATATTCATATAATGAGCCAGATCCAGCATTTGTTGGTTATAAAATCAGGCACTCTGGGAGAAGCATTCATTTTTTTTTGCTGTTTTTGTTTTCCTTTACTTCTTATTGATCCATTTTTGTTTTTACAATGGTCATTTCCCCATAAATCCTCCACCCATTTATGCGAGAGAGAGGAAAGATGGAAGGAAGAAAGGAAGAAAGGAAGCAAGCAGGTCAGGGAAGGGCAGGAAGAGAAGGGCAGGCAAGGTCAGGCAAGGGTAACATGGTAGGGCAGGGGAGAAGAGGGAGGAGAGGGGGAAAATTAAGAAAACAAAACTGATCTGAGAAGGGTAAGCAACCTAGTTCCTACCTTCCCACCTAGAGTAGAGAAGTATACTATACTAAAATCGATTGAAGTAATTAAATGGAATCTAATTGCCTTTTACATTTATTGTCTTCTTTTACATTTTGTAGTTAATTCAAAAATTGATCACCTAAACACCTTTTATGTGCCTGATACTATGCTAGGTCCCAGAGATACAAAAAGTGAAACTATCTGCCCCCACCCCACACCAGATCCATTCCCCAAGTAGTTCATATTCTGTCAATGGAGGCAAACATACACATAGATAATTGTATACAAGAGATATATGGTTGCTATTAATTTTCATCTCTTATTTTGAAAACTTAATATCATTCTCTATTGGAGAATGATTCTTGGTCTTTTACATTTGTGTAAACTCTCTTGGATACCCAACTTTTATTAACAGTATTTGATTTTTTTTTGTACTCAATATTTCATAGTCTTATTTTAGTTGCATTGATTTTGTTTGTGCAAGATTTTAAATGTTTTTATATAATTAAACTTACTAATTTTGTCTTTTGTGATCTCCTTGATTATAAATTCTCCCCCTAATGATAGATCTGGGAAAATGTATCCTTTTCTCCTCTTAAAAAAAAAATGTGACCTTTTCCATTAAGATTTCTTGTCCATTTATTGCTTGCTAAGGTACAGAGTGTATGATCTAAACATCTTTTCTGCCAAACTAATTTATTGGTCTTCTATAGTAGTTGTTGAATGGAGGATCCTTCATTAAGGAATTTGTGTTCCTAGAGTTAAGTATTTACTCTCTTCTGCTGATCTATTTTTTTTTCTATTTTTAATCAGTATCAACCAATTAATCAATCAGCATTTATTAAGCTTATACCACGTGTCAGGCACAATCCTAAGAGCTAGGGATACAAAGTAAAGTCAAAACATGGGAGACAACATGTACCTACATAGGTATATATAAAAGGTACATACAGAGTAGATAAAAGGTAACCTTGGTAGGGAAGGCTGTAGTAGCCAGAAGACCAATAAAGGCCTCCTGCAGAAGGTGATTGTTGAACTAAATTTTGAAGGAAGCCAGAGATTCTAAGAGGCAGAGATGAGAAGGTAAAGCATTCCAAGAACAAGGGACAGTAAGCACAAAGATGAGAGATGGAACATTGTCTGAGGAACAGCAAGTAGATCAACAAGGCTAGACCCTACCTAGAAGGTGTGGTGAAGAATAATGCTTAAGAATACTGGAAAAGTAGAAAAGAGATAAGAGATTTAAATTCTAACCAGAGAAGTTTATACCTGATTCTAGAAACAGAGAGTCACTTTTTTTTTATTGAATGGGGGGTGGGGTGACATTGTGTGTGTCATGGTCAGTTCTACTCATCCGGGAAAATCCATTTCTTGGTAGTAGTAGTATGGAGGGAGGATTGGAGTGGAGAGAACCTTGTATTAATAGTCCAGGTAAGAAATGATGAGGTCTTGGATTAGGATGGTGACTGAATGAATGAGGAGAAAGGGACAAATATAAGAGATGTTGTAAACACAGGGACAAAATTTGACAATTGACTGGATATGTGGTTCTCTGACTTCTCCTAGATCCATTTAGCAGATTGCAGAGAAAAGGAGAAGGACAGTGGGGGTAATCCAAGGTCAGGATTTGGCCAGATATAATCAGTGATAAGACAAAGGAGCAAGAGAATTAAGAAAATTTCTTAATATAGTTTGAAATCTGAAAATGCTAGACCTCTGTGGTCCCTGGATTGTTTGTTTGTTTTCATTATTTGTATTATTGTTGTTCCTTCTTCACTCTTACAAAGGACCAATGACAACAGTAGGGTGATGCCTTGACTTGCAAGTAAACTGGATTTAAGTGAGGCAGTGCTGTACAAAGTCATCAGCCCCACTCTGTCCTCCAGAGTCATCAGAATCCAGTGTAACACATAGGTCAGGATGACTGGTGATGGCCTTGGATGCAGTAGGAAACCTTGGCCTTTTTAAACTAAGGTCTTTCCCAGGTCTCAGTTTCCTGAGGCAACACCCATTTAATGATTTAAGGTTAGGTAAGAATTGAGGCAAAAGGTAGTCTCTTTTACCTACTCAAAAAAAAAAATCAATCTGAGAGAAGACCCTCAGGGTTTCTGTCCAGAACAGAAACAAATGCTGTTTATACTCACTCTGAGCCATCAAAACCCCAACTATGAGCAAATGAGGCTTGGGCTGGTACCTGTTAATGGCCAATCTATGAGAGCCAGAGTGATTTGGGTTTAAA
Organism: Phalanger gymnotis; assembly: GCA_028646595.1. NCBI lineage: Eukaryota > Metazoa > Chordata > Mammalia > Diprotodontia > Phalangeridae > Phalanger > Phalanger gymnotis. The sequence goes on along the minus strand of CM053624.1, from coordinate 318,072,665 downwards.
CACATGGTAGTTCCATTTGAATCCCAATGGGCTTTATCAAAGCCTGGTTTCCCAGAGCTATATTTTAAGAGACCACAAACGAAAACTACATGGGACAAAAAGAGTTAATTGGAAACTATTCCTCAAAATGAATTTTGTTAGGATTGTGCTTCCTTCTAAAATGTAACAGCTTAATAGTTGAATAATATTCTATCTATAATTAATTTTGATTGTGATAACGCTTAATGATGTTATATTTAAAAATTATATTGGCATGATCCCACAGGAGACAATAAAGTCCAATTATTTAAGTATAACTTTATGTCCATAAAGCTTGTTCTGTTATATGTGTGTAAGTCCTTATTGTTAAGCTTATTTACAGATACCTTTTGTAGATGATTTAATGGAATTTCCCTTTCTATAATTTATTCCTGGTCTTCCTCAGCATTGTACGGAAATGCTAATGATTTATGTGGATTTATTTTGCATCTACTTTTTAAAAGAAAATTGCAGTTACTTCTCTAGTTTTTATAATTTGTTCTTGTGTGTTTACTTTGAGGTTGCTAATTCATTGACTCACAGATATAAACTTTTCTCTAAGGATTACTTTAGATGCAACCCGTAAATTTTGAAATCTTGTCTGGTTGTTGTCAGGGCAGATAGGTGGTGCAGTGGGCAGAGTGCCTACACTCAAGTCAAGAAGACTCATCTTTCTGAGTCCTATTCAGATTCAGATACTTAATAGCTGGGTGACCCTGGGCAAGTCACTTAACCTAATTTTCCTCAGTTCCTCATCTAAAATGAGCTAGAGAAGGAAATGCCAAACTACTCCAGTATCTTTGCCAAAACTCCAAATGGGGTCAGGAAGAGTCAGACATGACTAAAATGACTGATCAACAAGAACTGGTTGTTGTCATTCTCTTTAACATGGTCAATTATCATTTCTATGACCTTTGACACATTTCATCATTAAAAATGTCCTTACTTAGTCTCCACTTTAAGGCTGTCTTTTACTTATGGTAGCTAGATTAATTGCAATTTTTATTGTGTTATGCCCCATAGAAAACGTTTAACATCTCTGCCTTTCATATTTACATTTTGTTCCTTGATGTCTTGGCACTTGATCAGGTTTTCTAAAGATGCAATACAATTAATGCTCAGTTATATGCATAGTCTCTAATGTTCTAAGTCAAAAGATGACACAAATCTTTCATATTTATTGTTTTTAAATCTATATAACTCTGTGATTTCCTTTTTTGCTTTTTTCTTATACTTATTCAGCTCCATAAAGGTCATTAAAGCCTCCTACAATAATGGTATTATTATTTATGTCATTTTGCTGTATGTTATTTGCCATTAAGTCAGTTTTTACTTTCAGAACTTATGACATTTGGAGTATGTATATTTAATAATGATATTGTTTCGCTGTCTATTGTGCTTTTAAGCATACTGTAGTTTCCGTTTATCTCTCTTGACATGGTGTTGTTTTTTTTTTGCCGAGACATTAATTCTTTTTCATCACCCGGGGGTAATTTTACACATTGCTCCAGCATTTTAAATTATGTTTTGTCCATTAGAGTTAATGTGCCTCCCCAAAAGACCCCTTTACACTCTCCAAATGGCCAAAATAACATTCAATAAAAATCTAAGAATAAGAAATAGGTTATGTTCTTCAATCAGTATAAGAAAATGGTTTCTTAACATTAAAATTAGGAAGTAGGCAAAGTCACACTGTCACTAATAATTTCACAACTCTGAGTCTCCCCACTGCATGTTTTTCTTTTAATCTATGCAGCCTCACTTACTCCTTTCAATGTTATGATTTCTTCCTTTCTCCCTCTCTCCCTCCTTCTCTCCCTTTCTCTCTCTCTCTCTCTCTCTCTCTCTCTCTCTCTCTCTCTCTCTCTCTCTC
>CM053624.1:318030559-318070274 GCA_028646595.1 Phalanger gymnotis | reverse complement strand
TCTCTCTCTCTCTCTCTCTCTCTCTCTCTCTCTCTCTCTCTCTCTCTCTCTCCACCATCACCCTTCTCCATCTCTCCATCTGAGAGTCACACACCCACATGAGATCACATTAAAGTACAAAGGTAGTTTGGAATTCAAGCTATAGGCCTTCATCATAACCCTCAGGAATCCAATAATTTCTGGTGTGATTTTTTTTAAATGAACAATGTTTTTCAAATGTAAGAAAGAAAGATAAAAATATACGTTATGGGAGATGGTTATTGAGAGGAGTGGAAAGCACATGTTAGTTTGGGTGTACTATTCTAACAGTTCTTCCTTAATCCTCTGTGGTTTTGATTGAACAACTAGAGCCAATATTTGCATTTTGAAAAGTAAAGACACCAAAAAAAAAAAGTGCATTAAATACTTCTAAGAAGCTCGTTCACAAGCCTGCCTTAACCACAACACAAATCTCATCATCTCATGAGTCATGGGATGTTTAATGACAAGTTTCAACAATTTAATACATCAGGGCCTGACACTTAGATGGACAACCACTCCTGAATCTTTGTCAGACAAACAACCATGACAGTTTCTTGGATGCTAAAGATCTCCTAACCTTTGAGAGCTGACCTTCAAGCTGATCTTATCATCCTGTATATTTTCATGTACACTATAAACAAGGCATCCCCCACCCCCAAAGCCAAACTGGAAAATACAGAAAGTTTCTCTTTGGGGATCTATCCCTTTGTGTAACATTCTGGTGCTGGTTTCCTAAGAAATGTTCTATGCATTTGACTGATCGTGCCCTACTTTCCTCATCCTAAATTATCTATTCCACTGCATTCTGCTTGGCGGTAAGTTCTTTTACTTAATTTTTTTTAAATCCAACTAAATTGGATTAAGATTGGATTCAGTTATTAAAAGTAAAAAATGGCTTAATGTGTTATCAGCCGTATAACTTTTATGTTGCAACAGAGACTTTTAATATTAATTCAGTTATACTGAAAAAAGCATTAATACAGGAATCCTGGGACCTGTGGCAGAAATCAATGAAAAAGGCAGAGGTTCCTAACCTTCATTGTATAATGAAACCCTTTAGGAGTCTGGTGAAGTCTACTGACCCCTTCTCAGAATAATGTTTTTAAATGCATAAATAATAATAATAATATCTAGTATTTATATAGTGCTTTAGGGTTTGAAAATCACTTTACAAATATCTTATTTGTCACAACACCACTAAAAGGTTGTTATGCTTTTACTATTCCCATTTTACAGATAAGGAAACTGATGCAGACAGTGCTTAAGTGACTTGCCCAGGATCACACAGCTAGGAAATGTGTGAGTCTGGATTCCACCTCAGGGCTTCCTGACTTCAAGTCTAGAAGTCCATCCACTGTGACACCTGACCATTAGCAGACTATAAAGGAAACTCATCGCAGTGAAATACAGTTTTCATTTTTTTTTAATCAAGTTCACAGACTCCAGGCTAAAAGAACCCATTTAATAAAGTAATGTGCAGATATTTGTATGGTCCCTAATGCTTACAAAGTGCCTATTCCACATCATCTCCCTTGAATCTCACAATGATGTAAAGGAAGCTTTACTAGCATCATTACCTCCATTTTCCGATAAGTTAGATGTGCCCATGGCCACACAGGGCAGAACTTTGGGAGGTAGGATTTGAACTCACTCCAAGAACAGCACTCTTTCCACTACACTTTACCACAGTCCCACTGGTCTTTCCATGCAGGCATATAAACAGTGACATGTATTACTGAGAGTGACATGCAAAACTTTATACACCCAGACATTTCCTCAGGTTTGAAACCATCATAAGAAGCAGCTCCATAGAAAGCATGTAAAACTAGCTTCTTAGACACCAAACTAAAAATGCCAATTTTGTGTAAAGCTCAACATTGCAAACGGGATGATACAGAGCCACCCGCACACACACACTTTTTTGCCTTAATAGTATTTTATTTTATTTTTCCAATTGCATGTAAAGATAGTTTAACATTCATTTTTGTAAAATTTTGAGTTCCAAGTTTTTTCTTCCTCTCTCCCTCCCCTCCCCCCTTCCCCAAGATGGCAAGTAATCTGATATAGACTATACATGTACAATCACGTTAAACATATTTCCACATTACTCATGTTGCGAAAGAAGAATCAGACGAAAAGGGAAAAACCCCAAGAAAGAAAAAAATAAAAAAAAGTGAAAATAGTAACATAGACAGTCACCCATTCAAAGTTATTTGAGAGACACTGAGAAAAGTGCTATCCCCTCCCCCTACTCAAAATTCTTGCTTCTACTGGCCAGTCCCATGAAATGTGTGCCATGTGAAACCTGGGAAGACTTGTAAGAACTGATGCAGACTGAAGGGAGCAAAACCAGGAAAACAATATATAAAATCAAAACAACTTTGTGAAAGGAAACAACTTTAAGAGACTTAACAACTCTGGCCAATGAAATGACCAGTCATAATTCCAGAGGATAGATGACGAAATGCACAACCCACCTCCTGACAGACAGGCGATAAATTCAATATGGAGAATAAGACAGACTCTTTTTTAGACATAACAGATGTACGGATTTTGATTATGCATATTTGTTACAAGGTTGCTTTTGTTGTTACTGTTGTTTTCCCCCCAGGGAAGCGGGGAAAGGAGAGGAAAAAAAATTAAAGAAAGAAATGGGTTTGGACTTAGTGGATATAGTTCCAGACTTCTTGTCCAATAACTGTTCTTTATTGTGCCCTACTTGCCACCAATGGGTAGAAGCTACTAAAGAGATGAATTATTCAACTTAATATAACAAAAGATTGTTTGTGAGCAGAACCATTCAAAATTTTTTTGGACTCTCTGTCTCTATCAAAAAAAATGTGTTAAATAAGGAGCTAGATAATCATCCATGGGGAGCTTTTAGATGGATTCTTGGGTAAGAATTTGGACTACATTTTACAAGTATTTACCTATTATCTATATTTATTATGTTCTTGACACTGTGCTAAGGTCTGGGGATCAAAATAAAAATAGTCCCTGTCCTCAAGGTTTAAATTCAACTAGGCTAGATGACTTATGATGTCCTTTTGAGATATGAGATTCTGTGGAGATTCTGTGACTGTTTCTCTGTTGGTGATAGGAGAGAATGGAAGATTGGAGAGACTAGGAAAAATTATGGAGAGTACTACAAAGATGCATATACTTATAAACTATTTTTAATAGATACTTTGAAAAGCACACACAACAAGGTTTATTATACCAAGAATCCATTCTATTGCAGATTCGGTATATATGGCAGCCCCTTGTCCCAAACATAGGGTCTGATGGTGACTTAAGGACTCTATACTAAGCAAGACTGTGGAGAGATCCAGTGTGTGTTCCTACGGTTACTCAATGCCCAAAACAATATTTCTATCTTCTCTCCCTTCCTTAAAGTCACTCAAGCCTGAAGAGAGGCAAAAGAAAGGGCAAATGTAATAGCTATGACTTTGGTTATGGGGTTTCTCCAAGTAGTTGTAGAGTTCTATGGGAAACCTACCTTGGGAACAGAAACGGGACAGGAGGCATTTCTAGGGCACTGATCAAAGCAAATTCACAAAGAGAAGACTAGAGCCTTGCTCTATTGCCATTGAACAGACATGACAAGTTGTATTCAAACTGTGGATGTTTTTAGTCTTTCATTTTATTGTCATTTTAGCTGCTTATCTAAATTAGTCATTTTATATGTAATGAATTTTTAGTATAATTGACTTACAATTTTTCTTTCCTAACATCCATTTTCCTAGACTTCTAAAGAGTGGTACAGGTAAGCTCAACATAGCCCAAAGGTTATGTTGCTCAACACCCTCTCTGAGTACAGCTGCAGAATACCTTTCAGGGACAATGGGAGTTTGCTTTAAAAACAGGCTTGGTTATGAAATCATTAATATTGACAATGTCAACTAACAAAAGACAAAGTTAATTCTGCAGATGAATATTTTATGTGAAAGTCTGAATGTATGGAGTAGTGAACATTTGCTAGATCTATCTCAAGCTCAGGCCTTTTCTGAGGTCCTAAGAATCAATTTATCTTAATAAGTAATGGTTGATGTTGTTATAAAATAGGATTTCATACTATATTTAGTATACTTAGAAAGGAAATTAAAGAATATACCAGATTTTCAATTGAATTGTTTGTATTTAACTTCCTCTCTAGAACAAACATATAAGAATACATAATGTCAAATTAATGCAAAACTCATTTTCTTTTTAAATTTTAATTCTAGAACATTTAGGCTAATTTGGCATCTCAAAGAGATCCCAGTTGTGTAAGCTTCTGTTTTTTTCCTAGAATTTGCCCAGCATCAGTGTCTAATGGTTCTGCTGTTTCCTAGGGATATTCTTGGTGGTTGGTGAATAACATATGTGTTAAGGGAATCAGACTTTTCCTTGTTCTTCCCATTTTAGGATGTTAAGCCTATCAAGTTTCCCCTTTGTTTGAATGGGTGGGAAACCTTTTTGCTGTCTTGATTAAAGAAATGCAAATCTAAACAACTCTTAGGCACCACATCTCTTCTGTCAGATTGGCTAACATGTCAAAACAGGAAAATGATAAATGCTGGAGAAGATGTGAGAAAATTGGTACATTAATACATTGTTGGTGGAGTTGTGAACAGATCCAGCCATTTTGAAGAGCAATTTGGAACTATGCCCAGAGTGCTATAAAAATGTGCATACCCTTTGACCCAGCAAAACCACTCCTAGGGCTATATCCCAAGGAGATTACAGATGTGGGAAAGATACTTGTATGTACAAAAATATTTATAACTGCTCTTTTTGTGGTAGGGGGATCAAGGGGACACCCATCAACTGGGGAATGGCTAAACAAGTTGTGGCATATGAATGTAATGGAGTACTATTGTGCTATAAGAAATGGGGAAGATATGGACTTCATAATAACCTGGAGAGACCTACATGATCTGATGCTGAGTGAGAGGAGCAGAACCAGGAAAACATTATACACAACCACAGACATATGGATTCCATGATGACTAACTTTGATAGACTTGGCTCTCCTCAGCAATACAAGGCTCAAAGACAACTCCAAAGGACTCATGATGGAAAAAGTGAGCTACATCCAGAGAAAGAACTGTGGAGTCTGAATGCAGATTGAGGCAAACTATTTCCTCTCTTTTTTTTTCCTCTTTTTTTTTTTTTGGTTTTGTTTCTTCTGTCTCATGATTCATTCCATTGGTCATAATTCTTCTCTGCAACTTTACTATTATGTAAGTAAGTTTAAAGTGAAGGTTTATATAGAATCTATATCGGACTGCAGGCTGTCTCGGTGAGGAAGATGGAGGGTGGAGGGTGGAGGGGAGGGAAGAAAATTTGAAATTCAAGAACATGTAAAACTAAGTGTTGTAAACTAAAAATAAGAAATCTAATTTAAAAAAAGGTTTCTGTACACATCCTCTCATTTTATCCTTACACCCTGCAAAGCAGACTTAGCAGATATTATTAGCCCCATCTTATTGATGAGGAAACTGAGAGTCAGAGATGTTAAGTAACATAATTGACATAATCTTGGCAAGTAAACTGAAGAGTCAAGATAGACAGTGAATCTTCTGGTTCTTCTTTTCACTTCTCCCTCCTAGGGGAAATATTTGCATTCTAAAGAGCTAAGTTACTAAGAAAACACATTCAAGTTCTGCAAGAAGCTTTAATAACCTGGAGAATCACTCAAATCACATTACATAGGCAACAGCCTGCTCTGCTCATTGGTAATTGTACAATTTTAATCTGTGTTTGTGGTCAAATTACAATATAGTAACGCTATCCTCCTGATAGGGGGGAATTAGACAAAGTAATAACCCTAGTTATGCCTACATGTGCTTTGGAATACACTTCTTAGAATACATTACTTCAGCTTTTTACCTTAAAGAGGGCAAACTCCAGTGAGTCAGAGCCCACATCAAACAGTGATGCTCTACTGTACAAAAAGGAAAGAGGTTTGTTTGCTAACCAGCTCTGGCCTTGGAAAGAAAAGCTCCCTTATCGACTCATCTCTTTCTTCTTGGGGAACCCTCACTTGTGATCAGTTTGAGTAAACAGAGCCTTTGGTATCTTTTGGGACATCAAAGGAAATACAATAGTTCCCTTCCAAACTACTCCTGATATCTGTTCACTGGACACCATATGTTATTATATTTTCAGTGAGTGAGTGAATAATAAATAATGATGGTTTTTGTTGCTGTTGTTCGGGTTTTTTTTTTTTCCTATGAAAAGTTTCTAGCACATCATAGTAATAGCCATGGGGTGGGGCAGGGTGAGGGAGTCGGGCAGGAAGAGCAAAATATCAGATGTTGTCCATCTTTCTCTATTATTCTCTTTGTAGTATCTTTATAATCAATAGAACCTGCACTCTAAAAATTATAGATCAATGCATATATATATATATATATACATATATACATAATACATAGGCTAAAGTTAATACTAAAATGTCTTTCTGACCATAAGCTTCAGAAAAGGAGAACAAAACCACACACACTGAATGCTACATATTTTAATACTCTCATTATAGTTAATCTTCCTAAACTCACTATGGTATTCCAGTGCCATCAATAACACAGTGGTAACTTTATCTTCCAAAAGATAATAAAGGACTGAAATAAATCCCTGAGAATTCTGGCTTCAACCTTTAGGAACTCAAACATCCTAAACATCATACTAAGCCATAACTGTAACCTTTTGGCACAAAGATTAGCTCATATCAGATACTTTCTGTATTATACACCAACATAGCCTGCTGGTGATTTTCTTGCCTCTCCCAGCCCCTCAGAATACCTATGCATCTTCAGACATTCTCTTCTATTCTTCTATGAGAAAATTAGAATTATTTTCACTGTCACACACAACAATGTATGTTCCTCTCTCTTGATTAGGGATTAGGATAGGCACTAAACTTGGGATTTCATTCGCATGAGGTTAACTCCTTCTTATATGGGGCAGCTAGGTGGTGCAATAGAGAGAGAACTGGGTTTGGAGGAAGGTCCATCTTCCTGAGTTCAAATTGGACACCTGAGCCTAAGCAAGTTACTTAACCCTGTTTGCTTCCGTTTCCTCATCTGTAAAATGGGCTGGGGAAGGAAATGGTAAACCACTCCAGAATGTTTGCCAAGAAAACCCCAGATGGGGTCACAAAGAGTCAGACACAACTCAACAACAACAACCACCATATAGTCTTAAAAAGTTCATTAAAGCAATGAGAGATTTAAAAACTTACTTAGAAATACAGAATATTATGTTTCAGTGATAGCACCTGAATGTAGGCCTTTCTGGTTCAGAGAGAAAACAATTACTAATGATAATTTGAATAAACTGGTGCTTCTATAGACATAAATGATACTTCTTCCTACCTCAAACTTCACTGAAACAAAGGATAGACATTGATAAGCTGGAAAATATATAGAGTGACTTGAGCTCGCTTCATAAAAGAATCAGATGAAGGAAGTGGGGGTGTTTATTTAGTCTGATGACAAGAAGACTCAGGAGGAAAGTAGTAACTGTCTTCAACTATTTTAAAGATTGTTGCATGGAAAAGGGATTAAATTTGTTTTGTTTGGTCCTGGAAGGCAAAAGAAAGATCGATTAGTACAAGTTTCAGAGAGGCAAATTTAGGTTCAATTCAAATTGGAAATCCTTCGTAATTAGTGCTTTTCTAAAGTGGAATGAGCTGTGCCAGAAAGGTATTTAATCCCAGTATCACTGGAGGTCTCCAAGCAAAGGCGGCATAGTGTATTGTAAAGGGAAGTTTTTTTCAGGTAGAGTTGGATTAAAAGGCCATGAAGGTGCCTTCCAAATCTGAAATCCTACAATTCTATGAAGTAGTAGGAAGTGATCTTGACATTCTGAATAAAAAAAAAATTAATGATTTCTTCAGTCTTTTCACCCTTAGCAACCAGGAAAAGAAATCCTTGTTACAGTGGAAAATTAAAGCCTACTCTTTGCCCTAGGCAATGCCTAGGCATTTCAGGAGCTGATATTTTAGGAATTAAAATTAAAAGAATGTCCCCAATATTATGATTGGAAAGAAGTTATTAATAACAAGAGAACACCCAATTTTTTTGCACAGTCACTTTAATATGAACAGAGAGACTATAGTACTAACAATCTTGTACATTTTGTCATGACAACTATCAATTCAATCTTTTTTCAAGGTATAGAATACTAGTTACTCCATCTAATACAAGGGGTCTTGCCCTTTTTTTGAGACCTGGACCCAAGAATGTACTGGTAAATGGTTAACGACCATTTCTCACAAATGTACTAATGCACTTTTAAGTTTGATATGTATTAGTAACATTTTCTCTAATTTTTTCTTAGTTCTAGACAAACAATAAATCAAGCCCTGATTTGTTTGCCCGTTTCTGAGGTAGAAATGTTCACACTGAAAATTTAACTATCAGCTGGCCAGTTTGAGCCAACTCCAACAAACTCTTACCTTTGGCAGCTTGGTCAAGCACATAGTTTCCTTCTCAGAATCATGTTTTTGAATGCAGAAAATAAAAACAGGATTACAAAAGAAACTAATTATATTGAAATATAGTAATAAAAATGTTTTTCTTGAAGCAAGTTCATGGACCCTAGGGCAGCGAGCTGGCACAGTAGATAGAACAACAGGCCTAGAGTCAGGCAGACCTAAATTTAAATCCGGCCTCAGACACTAGCTGCGTGACCCTGGTCAAGTCACTTAACTCTGTTTGCCTCAGTTTCCTCATCATGAGTTGTAGAAGGAAATGGCAAAATACTCCAGAATCTTTGCCAAGGAAATCCCAAAATGGGGTTCTGGAAGAGTCAGACATAACTAAAACAACTGAACACCAACGACAACTTGGATGAGTCTAAGTAAACTATGCAGTACTGCTGCATCTGTACATGTGTGTTATGTGATTCTCCATTCTAAACCTATGTGGAGAACAGAAGAGGTGAAGAACTGAGTTCAGTTCTTGGTGACAGAGAAATGTGGTTTTGGGTCTGTGATGTTCCAGAAAGGCTTCCCTTTTGCGTTAGCGTCACCCTGTGTTAGACCTTGGGAATTCTTGTGCCTCTACAAATACACGTTATATAATCTGAATTGCACCCTTGCTGGAACAAGGCAACCCTTTCATGCCCCCATAATTGTTTCACCATCCAAACTGCTAGAGCAACTATGGCTATTTCAAACTTTTTCATCCCTCCTCAAGTCTCCCAAAGCACCCGTCCTCCTACCCTCTTAGCTAAGGATCTTGACTCATACTTCACAAAAAAAAAAAAAATATATATATATATATACAACTGATTGAGAGGTCCCTCTTCTTTCTTCCTTTTCTTGTCACATAACTCAAACATCTTTTCCCATTACCTCCTTTATCCATATCACATGAAGAGGTACTCCTCCTCACCAAGGCAAACTCATGGACATGCATCTTTGATCCCATCCCTTCCCATCTTCTCCGACACCTCTATCTTCCCCACTTTATTTCTCTCTCATCTTCTCTCTCTCCCTATCTATTTGCTCCTTCCCTAAGGCCTCCATCACTTGATCCAACAATCCCCACATTAACTATTGTCCTTCAGCTCTCCTTCCATTCTCAAATTCCTTGAGAAAGCCTTCTACCCTAGGTTCCTCTAGTTTCTCCCTCAATCACTTCTAAATCTACTACAATCTGGCTTCTGACTCCATTCAGCTCCCATTCAGTTACCAATGACTCTTAATTGCCAAATATAATGACCTTTTTTCAATCCTTATCATTCCTCACCTCTCTTCAGACTTTGACACAATCATTCTCTTTACCTGGACACTCTCTCCTCACCATGTTTTTGTGACATTACCCTCTCCTGGTTCCTCTCTAACCATCTGACCCACTCCTTCTCAGGCTCCTCTGCTGGTTCTTCATCCCTATCACATCTACAAATCTTAGGCTTCTCCCAAGGCTTTGTCCTAGGTCCTCCTCTCTTCTCCCTCTGTACTATCTCATCAGCTCCCATTGGTTTAATAATTAATTCTATGCAGATGATTTCCAGATCTGTATATTCAATCCTCCCTCCCAGTCTTTCCTGATCTTCAGTCTTATGTCACTAATTGCCTTTTAGACATCTGTAATGTTAATGGAATAAGAAGATCTTGTTTGTCCATTAATAGGGAAGTGTGACCACATGTATTCAGCTCACAGCTATGATATATCCTGAATCACATAGAGCCCTTTGGGGGAGGAACTTGCCTAAGGAGGAGCTTGCTTAGGGGGAGGCTTGCTTGTAGGAAAGTTTCCACACCTTTTGGTACTAAGCTAATTAGGTACTTAAGTCATGAGGGTTGTGATGCCTCCTAGCTCTGAGAAAGTGTATATATTCTGAGAGATTGGCATTTTGCTTTGGGGCTCACTCATGGCAAGAATACTGATTTGGCCAGACAAGACTCTGGGTAGCCATTAAGGAATGGCCCTTTACCCTTCCCCCTCCCCACACTTTGAGAACCCAGATGTTGGTGCTCTCTGTCTGGTGACTATGTATCTATTACTTTGTCAGATAGTTAGAGCTCTGTCTATTGATCTTTGTGCTAATTCCTCCACTTGTATTTTTCCTACTTGTATTTTCTCCATGTTCAGGGTGCTGACCTTTCCCCTGAACTAGTGAATGTAATTAAAGTAAGGTTGTTGACCCCTTTAAAAAGCTCTTTCCTTTAAAAGCAAATCAAAGAACCTGTGCTAGCAGGCCATCCTGGGTATGCTAGGATGCTTGCTCAAATTAGACGTCCCATAAATACCACAAAATCAACATGTTCTAACCAGAACTCATTATCTTTCTCCCCAAAACTTACCCTTTTCCCAACTATCCTATTATTCTCCAAGGCAGCACCACTTTCCCAGTCACCCAGGCTCAGAACTTCAGTGCCATCTGCAACTCCTCATACTCCACATACCCAACCTGTGGTTAAGTCTTGCCATTTCGACCTTCATGATATCTCTCATATGGACTGCCTTCATTTCACTCACAGTTTACATCCTCTTGCACACCTTCATCAAACTCATGCCTGAATTACTATAATAGCCTTTCTGGTTGGTCTTCCTACCTCAATCCTCTCCCCACTCCAGTCCATATTCTGCATAGCCACCAAGGTGCCATTCGTTCCTAAAATGCAGATTTGACCACATCACAACCCTACTAAACAAATTCCATTGGCTTGCTATTACATCTTTGATCAAATATAAAATGTTATGTTTGACATTCAAGGTCATTAACAATCCGGTCACTTCCTCCCTTTCCAGTCTTATCATACTCTCCTCTCCTCTGCAGGCACTAAGATCTAGATGGACGATGTTCTTGCTATTGCTATTACACATGACCCAGTATCAGATTCAATGTTTTACTTTTTTTAAAAAAAAAAAAGCTTTGGTAAGAAAAAAAGAGTTAAAATCCATAATTAGAAATACAACTTAAATTATATAAGCTATCTTTATTCTCTTTCACTCTGGGGGGAAAAAAGGTTCAAGGATCTTTTAATAGTCCACTTCTAAAAGGAAAATTTCATCAAGATTAATGGATAGGCACAGTCAGAGTGGATTCCTGTTCCTAGAGGGTAAAATTTCATTTTATTTTCTTACAACTTTACTTAAAATATCCACCCCTCACTTGCAAGTGATACCTTCATACAAAAAGCTACTGTCATCTTACTCCATCCCCCTCATACCACTGGTGGTGCCAGTCAACTGCCATGGGAGCTACTGAGAAAAATATATAGAAATTCTTAGAGAATCAGTACGTTCAGAAGCCCAAGGGAGGAAAACTGGGAAAAGGAGGCTTAGTTAAGGGAACAGTCAGACATAACCTCTTAAGCACAGTTGAGCTACTTATGATTATTTCCCCTACCCCAAGCACAACCTAAACTTGGTTCCTAAACACTGATCTTGGTTGCACTGTTTGAATTCCACAAACTAGTGTATGATTTGTGTTAACAAGCCTCCTTTTTTTAAAACACAAATATTTCTGCTTGGATCGAATTGGCCATCCACATGTTAATATTATTTAGTTTGATTCAAGTCAATATCCATTAAGGGTCTGCTATGTGCTATGAGATTGTTTTGTCATAATTTGTCGTTGAAACATTAGCACTGAGAAAAGGGGAGTTTTGACTATGACAAGGGGAGAATAATTTTCAAAGATTCTTAACCTGGCGTCTATGAGCTTATTTTTGTTAATAGTCATAACTGTATTTCATAATAATTGGTTTCCTTTGTAATCTTAAGTATTCCATCTTACGAATTTAAAAACATTCTGAGAAGGAGTCCATAGATTTTACCAGGCTACAAAGGGGTGTATGATACAGAGAAAGGATAAGAACCCTTTTTTTAGAGCATGGGGCACTCTGTGGGAGGAGGCGAGACAGAGCTCTTTTTGCTAGTCCCATAGATCTTATCCCCTTCTACATTAAATGTAAGGCAAGCTTCAAATCTTAAAGTGCCAAATAAATGTTAATAACACTAGCTAGCTACTTATAGAGAGCTTTAAGGTTTGCAAAGCATTTGTAAATATTTTTTTATTTGATCTTCACCACAAGGGTGGGAGGTAGACACTAGGACTATTCCTATTTTACGTATGAAGACCATGACTATTCCTATTTTACATATGAAGAAACTGAGTCAAACTTGCCCAAAGTCCATCCAATTTAGTAAGTGATTGTGGCTGGATTTGGGGTCAGATCTTCCTGGTCCTAGATCCAATGTCCTACCCACTGGGCCACTTAGTAAATGTGAACTATAAACATTAGTGAGCTATTTAACATATAGAAATGATAGCCATTATTATTACTAATGCTATGATTCTGTTGTTATGATTATACTCTAAGTGCCTTAAGAGTATAGAGTAAGTCTGATTTCATCTTTGCATCCCAAGCACTTAGAGCATGGTGCCTTGGGAATACTATCAACCTCATAAATGCTTGTTGAACTGAAAAGAATTTCCTAACATCAGTAAAACTCAAATATGAAAAAAAAAGTCAATAGTAACAAATGGGAATTTCAGTATATCCTCAAAACATTCTTTCAGAAGCATAATTTTTTTCCATATTGTATCAAAGTAACTACAAATGCTATAGAGTAATGAGGGCATATAATAGTGCATACATTATAGGTAAGCACTGCCTACAAACATTTAATGCTACCTTTTTTGAAATTGATTTCCCTATGTTTCAGTACAATCAAGTGACAGGGCAGTAATGAACATTCTAAGAAAGATGCATTTTTCAATATGGTATTTCCCTGTAATAGGACCCATTTAGCTCTTTCAAAATTTGAGTGGATTTTGCCAGATGAATTTATCCTAAAGCTACCAGGGTTTAAGCAAAATAAAATGTGTGAGCACCCTAGATTCTACCTTTTATTCTACTAATAATTTTAAGTGGACAAGCAATCCTTTCTAAACTCAGCCCAACCATTCTTAATGTTTCATGGATAAAACCACAGAAAGATATACCCTCACTAAAGCATGTTTGCACTTTTAATTATAGTCAATTGTATGAATGTTTTTAAGTTAGAAGATTGTTTTTCTGGTTTATCAATACTTGAAAAAGACAGAAGAAAACCCTAACAAGTGCTTTTACAAAAATAATACTTTACATTGGAGGTAATTGGTCCTTAAACAAAATGTTCTCCTTATACTGATTAGTGTGACAGTACATAACGGTACCTATATTGTTTTTGTTTTTCTTTTGTTTTCATGGAAACGCTCATGAGTGATTTTCATTTTGAAAGGATCAAAATGTTCTATGATTCAATATTTGACTGAAACTATATAAAGCAAGAAAGTGGTATAATTACACTACTACTTTTATCCAGAGTCATAACTAGGGTGTAGAAAGTAGGGTTTTGTCCCCAGAACTTTGCAGGGGAGCAGAAATTTTCTTCCTTGACAGTCTTCTGTCTGACCCAATACTGGTTACACCACCTTAAAGGGTTCCACTCTTCTCCAATGACCTGTTTTCCTCCAACATGTCTCCTACAAAGTGGGGAGGTTGGGAATCAACTGTCACAGGAACCGGAACATTCATCTCTCCTAGCACAAATGTAACCAACCACTTCAGTCTTCACTCACTTCACTTCACTCACCAAATCTCAGAATTTTTAGTTATGATACTGCTTATATCAAGCCCTTCTAGATATCAATAATAATTGTTATTTAAATTTTGTAGCTATCAAAAGGCTTTAAGCCCTCTCTTATACTTTGAGGAATGTGGTTGCTTAATATAATCTTAAAATCAAGAGTAAGAAACTCTTTCTATTTAATATGGATGATGATGGAAAGATAATAAATTCACTTTTCTATATTTGGCATTCACCTATAAACTTGAAAAATCCTTTTCCTTCTCAGGTCAAAGGGAAGTTTGAATAAGAATAAACATAATAAATTCCTTAGAAATTCTTAGAAAATCATTTAATATTTAACATTATGGTTCCTGGCTAGCACAGATAGACAACAGCACAAACTTTCTTGTGGTTAGGAAGCCTAAGTTTAATTTTCAAAAAGGCACTCTAAAAGCATAGCACAGCTATGATAGCTACATAAAAGAAATCAGGAGCTCAAACTCAAAATATGGCTTTTCAAAAAAACATTCTCTTCTTGTGCTTCCTGTGTCCTGGAAGATCTCTTTCTGGATTCTTTCCTCATCCCTCCCTCCCCTTGCCACAGCTACTTTTGAATCTATTCCTGGCTCTGAAAGTGGACCCTTTGACTTAAGGAGCCTATGGGATCCTTCTAGTCATATAACTTCCACCATGTGCACCAATTCTAGGTCCACAGGGAGATAAAGTGACCAAAATTCTAGGTGAACCAGAGATGCTATTATATGTTTATATAGATTATACATAGAGAGTTTACAACATCCTTCTTATACTGACGAAACGGGGTTTTTTTCCAACATACTCCTTCCCAGTGGTCTTTTTTTGTATATATCCATATCCTCACTCTTGTTGCTATAATTTCTCATTTCTCTTTTAAAAATATGGCCTCATTTGACATTCTAAGAGATTTGGGAAACAGGTTGTCCACAGAATGTTCTCTTTATGCTAGATGGACTACCCAGATGTCAATCATGGTACCTACAATAGTTTCTGAAATGTAATTGGTTCAATCATTCAATAAACACTTATCGAAAGCTTGCAATGGAGAAAAATAATGAGAAAAAGATGGAGAAGGACAAGAGGAAGATGAGGAGGAAGAGGAGAAAAATGAGAGTAGAAGGAGGAGGTAAAGGAGAAGGAAATGGAGGAAGAAAAGGAGGACAACAATGAGAACAAGAAGAAGGAGAATAAGATTTTTAAAATATTAATGAGAAGTTATAGCAACAAGAGTGAGGATACTGATATGAAAAGAAAAAAGGACCATTGGAAGTTAATATGTTGGAAGAATCATGCTTTGTCACTATAAGAATGTTGTAAAACTCTTTGTGTATGTATGTAAATATCTAATAGCATCACTGTTCCATCAGGAATTTTGGTCTGCTTATCTCCCTGTGGACATAGAATTGATGCACACAGTGGAAGTTATATGGCTAGAAGGATCCCAAGGCTCCTTAGGTCAAAGGGTCCAAAGTAGTTGTGTCAAGGGGAGGGAGGGATGAGGCAGTGTTATTATCATGTCCATTTTATACATGACCAAACTGAGGGAAACAGAGGTTAGGTGGCTTGCCCAAAGTTACACAGTGAGTTTTGGAGGTCATATTTGAACTCAGGTCTTCCTGACTCTGAGCCCTATGCTCTAACCAGGTATGAGACAAAGCTCTTGTCTGAGAGGTCTTGACAGAATGTTTACGGTGCCTTCCTTATGTATGGCTCTTCTTGTTTCCAGGCCCTCCTCCTTCGAATAGATCCTCAACCAAGCTGAAAAAGAAATCTTCCTAAACTGTAGGCCCTGCTGTATTAGTCCTTTGATCATACATCTTCAATTGTTAATAGTACCAAGCATAAAGTACCAACTCTTCAACTTGGCATTTCAAGCCTTTCACAATTTGACTCCAATTTGCTTTCACAGATACTATTTCATTTGACTCCATCTCAATCATAGCCCTATCACATACTCCACATTCCAGCCAAACCAACATATTCACTGTTCCCCATCTCAGTAGTCCATTATTCCTTTGCCTAGGTGATTTCCCATGCCTGGAAAACACTGTACCACCTTCCCCCATCCTTTACCTCTACCTCTAAGAATCCTTAGCTTTGCTGAAGGTTCATCTCAGGTACCACTTTCTCCAAAGACTTTCCCGATCACCCTAGTTGTTATTGCTTTCTTTCTCCTCCAGGTATCTGGTCTTTTCTCATTACTGTGTGTTTCCTATTTCCCTTAGAACAAAAACTCCCTGAGGGCAAGGTTAATTTTACTTTGTGTTTGCTTTTGTCCAGTACTAGAATTACATATCATCTTACTCTTTTATTTTAAAGATGAGCAAACTAAAACCCTCAAAAGTTAAAGGACTTTCCTATTTGGGGAAGCTTAAGATATGTTATGGTGTCATGGAGTTTTCCCCCTCTTCAGCATTTGCCTGTGGAAAACCTACTTATCTATTGTATTTTTGCTAATATCAGTACCCCCATAGATGATATATCCCTTAGCTAAGTACCTCAGGCATGTACCCCAATATACATCATCCTGATGAAGCATCCTTACGGGTACTTTATGGGGACTTAGGGAGGCCAGAGAGTGGTCGTTCAGACTGCAATTAGAAGAATATGAACCTCAGGCTTAACTGCCTTTAGGCTTTAGATGTCAGAATGAACAGCATAGATAGAATTCCAGACTATGTCTTCAGACACCAAATCTAATATTCATTCTTTCACACTTTTCCTTTTCAGAATGAGTTGCAGGTTCACTACTATAACCTAAATATGCAACTTGCTTTTATTTTGTCGAATGCTCTTGCATGGTCACTATTTTGACTGTTAGTTCAATTGTCCTTGTCTCAGCAGAATTCTCCTTTTTAAAACAAGAACTTAGCTGGAATTTTTTTAAAAAATATTCTTCCTATAATTATGAATTCTGTATATTGCCAATGGCTATCTGACTTTTACTATTTATAGAGGACAAGTCAGCATAATGGAATGTAGTTCATTGACACAGATAGGCAACCAACTGCATACCTCTGTACTGTCTTCACAAAAGAATGTTTCCCACATTCAACATCAAAAGAAAACACATTTAAACTTTAAAATAAGAAAGCTTAGAATTTGATATTTTAAGTAATATTAGGAGCAAGAAATACATTTAAACTTATTTAAAGGGGGAAAAAAAGGAATGTCCTAACGTATTCACCTTCGAGAATCTCATAATCTAATCCAAGCCTCTAGGGATCAGAACCTGATTCATTGTAGAAATGTCTAAGTACGCCGTAGGAAAGCTGTAACATCCAAAACATGTAGTGATATAAGAAATCTTGCCTGAGATGGTGGCCACTTAGTATTTTAAATACCAATATCTTACAGAAATTGAGGAGAGAGAGAGAGAGAGAGAGAGAGAGAGAGAGAGAGAGAGAGAGAGAGAGAGAGACCGAGAGAGCACACAGCAGGGAAGTGTATTATTTCCTATCTACCTGTGCACAATGATAGAGAAATTCCAAAACCCAACTAAGTCCACCAGCCAGATATGTTAAGAGTAGGAGGTTAAGAGCTTACTCTCTTAAGATGTGTTACTTTTAGAACATTCCCTGTGAAATCAATCCCACTAAACTGACCACAAGACACACACAATGTCTTTACTAAATCTGTCACCCATAATCATTATCCAACTAGATCTGATTTAGAATGGAGTCAAGGTTGACAATATGTTTTTTCAAGCTGCCACTTATAAGCATACATAGAGATGGAGTGCTGACAAAACTCTTCAGTTACGTGCCTTTGTGACTTATGACCACCAATCGCTTAAAGTGAGAATTGAGAAATAATGGAGCTATGAAAGGCCGTGTGATATAGCAGAAAGGAGAGACCTAGGATCAAACCTTTCCTTTGTGTGTGACACCATGGTCAAGTCATTTAACTTTGGAGCTTCAGTCTCCTTACCTATAAACTTAGGATAATAATATCTCAAGTACCTAACCATAGATAATCTATAAATATTTATAATATAAAAACATAGCATCAACAAGACTTAAAAAATATTTAGCTACAAAACAAATCTTAAAGATCTTCTAGTCTGATTCTATTCATTTTATAGATGAGGAAACTGTAGACCAGAGAGAGGAAATAATTTTCCAGAGGCGACCTAGGTAGTAGAATGTGGCTGTGAATACAGGTTATAGGTTCATAGATCTAGTGCTAAAGAAGACATCAGAGGTCATCGCTTCATTTTACAATTAAGGAAACTGGAGTCCAGAGAAGTAACTTGTCACAGGTCACACAGGCAGGTACAATTAGAGGCAGGATTTGAATCCATGTCCTCTGATCAAATCTAATGCTTTTCCTACCACATCCCACCCAAAGGACTGTGATAAAGATCAAATGAGATACTATATGCAAAGTACTCTAAGGGTTTATAAAGTGCTATATAAATAAGTTGTTCCACGAGATCCATTTTTACCTTATCAATTGGAAGAAGTGACTGATAACTGTATTTACAAAAATTTATAGAATAGACTCATTTAAACATGACAGCCTCCTAGACTTTGAAGTAATTTTGAAATATATTGGTTCTGAGAACTTGATCACTTTCACATCAATGAAGAAAATGCAAGTCTTATAAGGGATTAATAAACTTCAATAGAGTTGAAAAGCTCTCATGGGATGTAAATTCTCTTCCCACCAGTTCTGATCACAATTTACCCACAAGTTCTCCAATGTACTGGAGACCTTCCTCGGGTTCTTTTGACAAGTTGTGAATGCCAGAGCATCAAGCTGTTCATGTGTTATTTCTCAATTTAACAATATGGGTGACTTCAGGTCTTTTATAACACTTTTCACATGCAAATCATTTTTGATAACGTTACTGTTTATTAATACTCGACATTCATCCTATCATTATACTGGGGGTTGTTTGTAAGTTTGATTTTTCTGGAATCACGATATTCGTGATTTCTTGTCATGGAGCATCGTGGCAAAACACTGGTGCTAATAAGAAAAATGGGCTTTCACAACAGGAATCAGTTTAGTAATCACTGAAAGCATAATGGGATGGTGGTGCTTGGCATTAGAGATCATGAAGGATGCACCAGCTTGAAATAATCCCTCAGCAATATGTGCTTTGTGTGGTGTTTGAGATCTTTAAGGGTCTCAGAGTATGGGACCATAGCAGAGGTGAGTTGACATTTGACCTTGAGGTTTCTTGTAGGATACAAGACACTCCACAAACATGCATGCATTGACCCTCTCATTTTCTTCCTCTATTGGATGTAGTTGTGCATGTGCATAGTTGCCAACACAAATGTGACAGTTGACAATGAAAAAATGAAAATGAGGTTAACTAATAAAATCACTTGAATGCTTAAAGTAGCAAAAGTTAAATGTGCAAATGTTGAAGATCAGTTTACACTTTGCAGAACAATTGACCTCCCTCCAATCTAACTCCCAAGACATAGCCAGTGCTGGCCCAATCCTCAGTGTATAGGTCAAACAGAAAAAGAGAAAGGTTCCCTACCGGTTCAGGAAACACATTCATCATGAGAATTATCCCTGGAGGCAGACTAAGGCATAAAGGTAACCAGGGAACTCTTGAAGGTTTTGGTCAGTCTGAGGACCCTGAGGCTACCTTACAACCTATACTAGGGATCTCATTCCTGGAATCAGCTATCACCAACAGGAAGTCAAGAAATGATGTTCTTCTGCTCTATACCCCAAAATTCAGGAGATATTTTCTAGACTCTTTCCATGACCAATTCAGATTTCAGTAAATCATATCTGGGTTAGTATTCCAATATAGGTCCTTTATAAAGAATCCTTTCCAACTTCACAAATATAAAAAGTGATCGTGTTATTCCCAGGTTTCCAAGAAGTTCTGCTATCTATGGATCGATCATATGAATAATGGCTTAAACTGAAATATTTTCCAGTGAATTAGAATACCTGAGAAACCCCATTATTAGCATATCAATTAAGAAACCCTCCAAATTGTCCTCTAGACTGACCTTGAAACATATTCCTACATTACTACTAAACACTGAACCATCTCCTCGGTTGTTCTATTTGAAAGATTCTACCACATATATTAGGGGTAAGTGGTGGGCTACACTGGACCTAATGGTTATACCAGAATATGTACCAATTTTGTCATTTCCACCAAAATATCATTTATCTAAGTAGATAGGAAGTAAAATTATTACCTACTGCCCAAAGATCTTGGTACAAAATGCTATCCCAATGCTCATGTCACAGTGACCTGTTCCATGGCGAAAATATTTTAAATGATTTATTATAAATTGAACATTGAACATCAGTGGAACTAATCAAATATATTTTTAACTATTTACACATTAAATTATTAATTTCAAGGCCTAAAATATTATTAAAAACTCTAAACATTTCCTTCATACCTCCAATGCTTTGTCCATTCATTTTCTTTTATTTTCATCTTCTATGATATTAGTGAGGTTCTATTTAGTATCTATTTCTTTTCTATTTCATTTCTATTCTTTTATTTTGCTGCATTACATCAAAAAGGCCTTTCAAGAGTTCTTTATATTCCTCATTCTTGCCTTATTTGCATGCAGTCTTAATTGCATTATAGTATTCCACTACATCAACGTAACATAATTTATTTAACCATTCCATTATTGTTGGACATTTAGGTGGTTTCCAGTTTTCTCCTCCTGCAATTTTGAAATAAATCTACTATGAGCCTCCTTGACTAGATAGCTTCTTTTTAAATTATTTGTTTCTGATTACAATTTCAGGACATAGTCTGAACAATGGAGTTGTTGGGTCAAAATGTACAATTATTTTCTAACTTGAATTGGGTATAATCAGATTGTTCTCCATAATAAATTCTAGAAATTTATATTTCTATCGGTTATTCTACATTGAGTTCCATTGCTTTTACTTTGGTTTGCAATTTGATGGGTATGTGATTGTATCTAAAAGCTGTTTAATTTGATTTTCCTTAGTTACTTCTAATGGAAAATCTTTTATTTTTAATTTGATATTTTATTTTTTCCCCAATTACATGTAAAGAACAGTTTTAAACATTTGTTTCTCAAAACTTTGAGTTCAGAATTTTCTCCCTCCTTCTCCTCCTCCCTCATTGGAGAAGACAAGCAATTTGATAGAGGTTATACATGTGCGGTCATGCAAAACATATTTCTATATTAGTCATGTTGTAAAAGAAAACACAGGACCCCCTCCCCCAAAGTAGGAAGCTTAAAAAAAAGTATGCTTCAATTTGCAACGACTCCATCAGTTCTTTCTCTGGAGCTGGATAGCATTTTTCATCATCAGACCTTAGGAAGTGTCTCAGGTCATTGTATTGCTGAGAATAGCTAAGTCATTCATAGTTGATCATCATACAGTATTGCTGTTACTGTGTACACTGTACTCCTGGTTCTGCTCATTTCACTTTGCATCAGTACATATAAGTCTTTCCAAGTTTTTCTGAGAGCATCTTGTTCATCATTTCTTATAGCACAATAGTATTCCATCACAATCATATATCACAACTTGGTCAGCCATTCCCCTATTGATAGGCTTCCCCTCAGTTTCCAGTTCTTTGTCACCATAAAACGAGCTGCTATACATATAGGTCCCTTTTATTTTTTCTTGCTTTAAGATACACATCTAATAGTGGTATTGTTGGGTCAAAAGGTATGCATGGCTTTATAGCCCTTTGGACATAGTTCTAATTGCTCTACGGAATGGCTGGATCACTCCTCCAACAGGGCATTGGTCTCAGTTTCTTCACGTTCCCTCCAACATTCGTCATTTTCTTTGTCTGTCATATTAGTCAATCTGATATGTATAGATAGGGTGGTACCTCAGAGTTGTTTTAATTTGCATTTCTCTAATAAATAGTGATTTGATGCATTTTTTCATATGTCTATAGATAGATTTGATTACTTCATCTGAAAATCGCCTGTTCATGTCCTTTGACCATCTCATAGAAAATCTTGATTTCTGAGCATCATCTAAGTCAGTGATTCCTAACCTTTCAAAGTATAAGGACCCCATGTTTAACACTGAAAATTTTCAAGGATCCCACATAATAGTGATCCCACATAATATACTATTGGTATCTAGTGACTGACAAAGATGCATGATGGTAAAAACAGTATCAGGAATTCAGTACTGCTTCTAAGTGAATCTAAATTTTGTTAATCACACATTGTGTATATTTGAAAAATAACCCTCTATAAGACATATTATTTATTCTGCCTCAAAGCCATAATTAGCAATATATTCATAAGGCAAATTCTGTTATAGGATCAAGCAGATTTACAGAGGACAATGTTATCAGTCAGATAACACTGACTAGGAAATCCAAGGGAGAAGCACAGTGCCAGAAAGTTGGGGGGAAAGAAAAGATGGAGGGGACAGAGACAATGGCAAGGCAGGAGAAAGGTGAGGACTTCATGGCAGAAAGTTCCATGGACTTTGTCCACGGGAAAGCATTGAGCTCCACTCCTACCCCTTACCTCACCCTACAGAACTGTATCATCTACAGAAAGAATATTTACTCATTTATTCTGCTAAAGCATGTAACGATTTCTAATAACAGTGGTTCTCCAATCACAAGTTACACAATGTTTGGAAAACATCCGTCTAGAGTATTCTTTCTTAACAGGCAATTAAATGGATGTTCCATGGGCCAAGCAGGAGACACAGTCCTTCTAAACTTGAAAACCTACCTAGATAATAGTTTTAAGCTGAGCAGAGTTCAATTTTCCTTTTCTCATTGATTTAGGAGAGTCGTAGATAAACTATATTTTAACAACTGCTACTATACCTACAGGGAAGCCAGTATAGATAGATAATGACTTGAATAATGCCACCTAAATATTGCAGGGAAGTAAATCAAGGAAGAATTAGAATTTCTTACCAGCCTCTGAACTAATGGGGGTAGAGAGCACTTGGCAGGCAAGACTCTCCAACTTTACTCTTAGATGTAAGAAGGATCTAAGAGTTGGGGTAAGATCATAAATTGTAAGGATTTAGAGCTGGAAAGGACCTCAGAGGACAGCAAGGGCAACTCCCTCATTTATCACCTCTTTTGATCAACAGAGTCAATGCTCCCAGCCTCATTCAACCAAATTCAGAAATGAGTCCTTGGAGTGACAGACACTCCAAAGGAAATATGCTTGAAGAGTCTTGGGGACTATTTGGAAGGAATACAGTAGAATCTATGGTAGCAAAACAGCACCTAAAAGCTGATTCTTTTATTTTATAGATGAGATGGATAGATTAAATGACTCACCTAAGATCACAGAATTAATACGCAGTAGAGTCAGGATTCAAACCCAAATTTTCTGACTTCAAATTCATTATTCTTTTCTTTAGGCCGTGATGCAAGAGTTATCAGCCCTCCTAGAAACTGGTTTACCGAAGAAAGATAAATTTCTGCCCCATCAGGAAAAGAAAACTTGAAGACCACCACCTCTTATTCCTACCACCAGCATCAAAAGAATACTAACTCTAGGTCACCTGGTGAACAAGAATGATTGCAAAGAGAACATGGGGGAATACCTGGAGTTACCAGCTAGGGCAACACATGCAATACAGCAGTGCTGGCAGTGAAATACACCACGGAACAATAGACTACATCTGCTCGCTCTTCAGACCTTAAAGCCACCTCCCAGAGGCAAAAGAGCAGATCCCCTGGGGTAGTATCTTTTCTAGAAGATGCATTATGCAGGAACTTAAAGTAGCAAAAAGCAATATTCCTTGTGAGACTACGATTCACTTGTCATATAGGGTATTATGTTATACGAGCTTTCTTAGCTTTAGAAAACAAAAGACTTTTCTTTTGATATAACTATTGTGCTTGGGGAGACAAGAACAAGTTATTTTTTCTTAAAGTGACTGCTATGTGTAAATAGTATGTAATGTGATCCTCAAAACTACTATTATACCCATTTTAGTTGAGGAAACTGAGGCAGAGATTAAGTGACTTTCCCAGAGTCATACAACTAGGAAACATCTAAGGCTTGACTTGAATCTAGGTATTCCTGACTCCGTATTCAGTGTTCTATCCATTTAGCTGTCCATGTTAGTAGACTGACCATTGGAGATATTTCTCCAAGTTCCTGCATGAGCTTAGAGCTAAGTGAGATGGAAAATCCCACAAACATAATGCCTGCCACACTACAGGCATCTTTGATACAAGGGATATACACTTCCATACATGTGAGCAGAGCTTTATGAAGTATGGTATAAAACAGAACAATCCATGGGACAGCTAGGTGGTGCAATGAGTAGAGCACTGGCCCTGGAGTCAGGAGGACCTGAGTTCAAATGTGACCTCAGACACTTGACACAATTACTAGCTGTGTGACCTTGGGCAAGTCACTAACCTCAATTGCCCTGCCTTTCCCCCTCCAAAAAAAAAGATATTAAAAAAAAAAAAACAGAGCAATCCTGACAAGTTGAAAAGACCATCTGAGGGTGTCATTTGACCATGCCATCAGAGATGCTGGAAGCCACACTAGCACGGCATTCTCTGGATTCAAGCTCATGCCACGTGTAATCAGTGGGACTAGCTTTGAGAAACCAATCTCCCCATTCTCAGAAAAGAAAGTAACCAGAGTCTGCAAAACTATCATTGTTGGGACAAAACACCAAATCCGAGTGTCCAAAGAGATGGTGCCTCTACTGGAGACAGCGTGATATGATGGAAAGAACGTTGAACTGAGACCAGGAGACCCAGTCTAGTGTTCTGGTTCAAGCTGTAGGTGACTTTGAAAAATTCAATTTTCTAAGACTCGGTTTCTCTACTTTGTAAAATGATGTGAATGAACTACTTGCTTCTAGTTCAGATGGTCTGAGTATTGTCATAGGCTCCATATTTAGAGCTGGCAGTGGATGAAGCAGGGCAGGGACAGAAGGTCCCAAAGAATAGAGTGACTTGTATGAGATCATTCAACTTGGAAATATCACAGAGCCAGATTCAAAGTTGTGTTTTAATCCCCAAATTGCTGACTTTTCCTCTATATAACATGGCCTCCTGACTTATTTAATCTCTATTTTTCACTCCACTATGTGTATATGTGCTCAATATGTAAACCTATATATATAGTATACGTGTACACATGTATACAAGTATTAAATATTATATAAACATAAGTTATACATCTATATATGCATGCATGTATACGTGTGTGTGCATGTGCATGCATATACACACACTGCCGAATTTCACTGAGGATTAGACTGGGAGGAGGCAGGCCTAAGTGAAAAAGTCAGATGGCCCTAGTTCCTATGGAGGTCTTTGAATCCCTCCGACTGCTCCTTCTCCCGTAAAGGTGATTCCCTAAGAATTACTCCTTTATTCTGGGAACAATCAAGAATTAGTTAATCATTCCATATGTTTAAATTACACAAAGAAATAGGCCAGGGGCACAGAACAGCAAGAGGGAGCACAGTTGTTTGTACCTGTGCTAATTTTACATCTTAATCATCATATTCTGTCACACTAATGGACTATCTCTCATCTCAAGCATACAAGGTTTATATAGCTAATTAAGAATTACATTGAACATCATCCCTCTCCCACCACCCCTTTGGGATCTCAAAGATCAAGGAAGGGAATAAATGAAAATCTAACAAAACAGTTTTTAAAAAATCAAAGCTATCTAGTAGTGGTAGAAACTTTCATTGTGATTTTTCTAAACAAAGCCTATTGAAAGATGGTTTTAAGATCTAATAAACAAGTCATATTAATAATTGTTCTAACTATGCATTGTATTTAACCAAAAATAAGTGAAAGTTGCACTGAAATACCATGCCTTTGTCTACCACCCAAAACAACATAGTAAAGCAGTATCCATTTATTCAATGAGCTCACTCAACACAGAGTTTTGCCCTAGGGGGACACTATATGCATGCAAATGTTCACTTTTACTCTCACATATATTTAACCCTTACATTGATAAGTAAACTACATTTCTTTTCAACTTTAGAAATACAGAGTTCATTGAGTTTCTGCCTTAGTTCATGACATCTTTCTCTTGAGAGATACACCATCAAGCTAACCATCTATATATGCAAGTAGGCCATTTTCTCTCATTGAATAAAAAAAAATTATGAGGGGGAGAAGCATAAGTGGAAATAACTATCGGATCGTTTAGAAGGCTTTGAAATTGGAGTCAATTAATAGCCATGGATATGATAGGTAGGACTATGTGACTGTAAATGAACAAGAAGAGATTCGTTTTATCACTAAAAACAAAATTCCAAAGAAGGAAGAAACCTAAGAGATATTCTAGTCAAGTGACTGGGTTGCAAAGAGGTTAAGGTACAGCCAAGAAGCTAGTTATCAGCACAGCTGGGAGTAAAACCCAGGCCTTTTGGTATCTTATTTAATGATTTTTGCACATTACACCAGGCTGCTCTACCACCTATAGCTTTGGTTGCTTTCACCTGTACCAAAGATACCAAAGATCCTCGGTATGCCATTTAGGGGATGTTTGTCTTCTCATGCAGAAGATAAATTTATTAGTCTTCTCTCTTACTTCTTTAGGAATCTCTGATGCTGCAAAAGGGAAGCTGAATTAAAGAGACGTTTTCTTTCTTAGAGGGTGAAAAAGCTTTTCATTTTACACATATGGTGTCCCTGGTGTTTTAAAAGGCGAATGCTAACCGAGCACTTAAAAATAGACCATTGGCTTATTAGGGTGCATTATAAAGCCCAGATTATCCCTTCCTTTTCCTCCCCGCCCCCACTAGAAAATTGTATTTCGGCCCCAGCTCAGGGCTGTGTGCCCATGAATAATCCTTACTAGGCAAGTCTCTGCAGCTGTGATTCCCAGGTTAATTGTAGTGGATCTGTCCAGCTCAAGCCTGCATACGAGTATGTTCAATATGCCCTATGTCTGAACTAGTGTCTCGGCCTCAGCCACTTGGGTGACTGCTGTCCACTCGTTTGGAAGCGCTCAAGTAAACCCGCCGGGGAAAGCAACGCCGATAACCCTCGAAATCCATCCCCCAGCCCTTGATTACTCTTAATTTAGTCTTTTCGGACATCGCAGAGAGATTCCCTCCCAGAGCTTCACATTTATCCGGAAAAGATTTAGAGCTTTTCCATTCCTAAACCTAGGCTCTACGCGGCCCCTTTTAAAAGCCCCTCATTTCTCCCAAGTGCGGAGTATGCCCAACAGAAATCGAAGCTGCGGCTCGGGGAGTTGGGAAGGGTAACGCAAACCACAACAGATTTGGCGTCTAGTTGTAGACAAAACAGGTATACACGCTCCTCTTCCGCTTCTCCAGTCCTTAGGCCCCCAGACACACACACACACACACACACACACACACACACACACACACACACACACACACACACACACACACACACACACACACACAGCCTTCTTTGCTCCAGGCACAGGAGAAAGTCCCGAAGAGCTATAAATAGCAGCTCCTGGGGTCAAGGGGAAAGGAGTTTGTGGTGGAAGCTGCTCCAGCAGCTGCTGCCATCGCCTCGCTGAGCCCCGTCCCTGGGATGCTGCAGAGCTAAGGAAACATTTCTCGCGTTCTTGGGCAGGTGGAAAGTTGGAAGCCGTGCTAAGTTGCAGGCTCGGAACTGCGTGAAGCCAGAATCTGGGAGCAAGCGCAACTGAGCTAGAGGAAAAAAAATACCGGGACAGGAAGAATAGGGCAAGGACAGCTCCCAGAAATTCACTTTGCCGCTCGAGGTTTTCAGTTTCCTGAGGTTTTGCACTAAATGACCTCTAAGGTTCCTTCCATGTCTAAAACTCAGATCCTGCGATCCCAGGACCAGGTTTTCGGACTTTCCTTAGCTCTCCAATCCCCCTCGACGGCTCCGGGAGCCCCCTCCTCCCTCCAGCTCTCATGACCTCACCTAGACCGCTTTTCCTGTATATTTCCCATCTGGGAGCTTAGCCTGCTAAAACTCGCCAATCTTTGCTCCTCCGACCTCTTAGGGCAAAGTAGGGTGAGTGGGCTTTGTGGGCGTCTTGCCTAAACTCCGATGGTCCCTGACTAGGTGCACCCTGTCTCTATCGCGAGAGGAGCCAGGTGCCTAATCGCCCCCAAGCCTTTGAGTGGCCTGCGGTCTCTCTAAAGAGGGGTTCCACGCAGACGCGCAGCAGCCCGTCCGGGATCCAGCTGCAAAGGGTAGGCGCACACAGGTATACACGTCCTAAAGCTGCCGCGCCGGCAGACACGCGACCGCTCTAGGGCTGTTGGGAAGCCTCTAGGAACACACCTACACACTCATACACATAGTCACTTTCCTTTACCGCCTCCCCTTGATGTGTGTACACACGCGCGCACGAGTCTCTTGTCCTGAGTCTACACACACACACACACACACACACACACACACACGCACACACAAAACCCTGTCCCCTAAGCAGGCACCCTCCCTACAATAGGACCCAGGGAGTCTATTCCCTTCCAGTGATTGCAGAGAAAAGGGAGAGCGAAGGAAGAATTGAGGAAGAAAGGAGGAAAGCAGGGGTCGGGGGAACTTGGGGAGCCATGTACTCACCGTCCTCCAGAGTCGGTGTCTTTTGGCAGTCACTGAAGTGGCAGTGACGATGAGGTGGGAGACGGACACCACTATCCCAAAGATAATGGCCAGCAGGCTCCGCACGGGCAGCAGGGAATAGGAAACGAAGGTGACCAGCATGAGTTGCCACATTCCCTGCTCCGGGGAGGTGGGAGGCTCGATGCCGTAGGCCCCCAGCGAAAAAGGGCAGCAGAGGAAGGCGAAGGTGAAGCTGAAGAGCAGTATGAGTTTGACGATCTGCTGGAGCTGGGTGACCTGTAGGTACTTGACATTGGTAACGATGAAGAGGGAGAGGAAGATGATGCAATGCACGGGGTGCGAGCCTTTGGAGATGGTCAGGTTGGGACCAGACATGAGCTCCCCCAGGGCCAGGGTACCCGTCAGGACGATGAGCACGGCCAGCGCCTTGAGCGTTGAGGTCTGTTCCAGTTTCAGGTTGTAATTCCGGAAAAGGGACTCGAGCTCCTTGCAGTCGAACTCGTCCTCGCACGCGATGGCCTCCAGAAGCACCGGGGAGCCCCCCGGGGGGGCGCAGCCGCAGGGTGGACACTTCCTCCTCTTCGTTTTGACTTTCCGAAACGGTGTTTCCTCCATGTCAGTGCCATGCATAAACCCCAGGGAAGAGATGCTCCGAGGGCCCCTCCTCCCCCGCTCCTCTCCAGCTCATAGAGGGGCTCCGAGGGCGCCTCCGAGCTAGGAGCCGCTGCCAAAGCCGCCGCCGCCGCCGCCTCTCCAAGAGCCAAGCACCAGGGCTACAGAGTCACCCCTTGTCTCCTCGGGACTCAAAGGATAATACGCGCCCGGTGATCCCCAACACCATCCAAAGAGCCGGAATCGAGCAAAGCCAGACGGAAAAAAAGTCATGCAGAGGCGAGAGATGGGGTAGCTTAGGCGGAGCTAGCCTAGCCTGCCCCCTATCCTCTCCTCTCCTCTCCTATCCTATCCTTGCGGAGGAAGAGGAGCGCGTCCGGGAGCATTCCGAGCAGCGGGCTGCGCGCTAACGGTGGCAAGGCTAAAGTCTGAGCGACAAGGAGGCAAAAAGGGCGAGGACTGAGAAATGGACAGCGGGAGGAGCGAGGACTAGGAGGAAGCTGGGAGAGGAAGAGGAGGAGGAGGAGGAGGAGGAAGAGGACAGAGGAAAGGAGGTAGGGAGAGGGAAGCAGGGAGACAGGGTGATCCCCTTCCTTCCTACGTTCAAGAGCATTTCTCTGGGGCGCCGACTGGCCTGCGCCTGCGCACTGGCTGCTTGAGAACCCAGACACGTCTCCCCAATCCCAGCAGATTGAAAAGAAGAAAACACAGATCTGACAACAGGACCATGCTGGAGTCCGTTTTAGGCTCCTATCTCCATCCCCTCCTCCTTCTCCTCCTCTTCCTCCTCCTTTACCTACTCCCGACTACACATACTGGGCTGCCACCACCTCCCACCCTACGTTCTCCAGCTACCTCGCTTTCCACTTAGCATTTGCACCAACCGAGCAGCTCTGCGCCTACTGTAAATAGTCTTGTGCGTCTCATAACCAATAAAGGGGAGGAAGCCAGCCAAATCTCCCTTGCATGGTGCGGGTCTCTAAAGCCATCCCGCCAGAGCAGGACAGGGCAAAATCTCCCACCCTACCCCCATCCCAATCAAACCAGCCTCATTTACTCAGGAGACTAGACCTTCAAGGAATTGCATTTTCCTGGACTGAGAGGGGAGGCGGAGGCAAGTGGTTGGTGGGGGAGTAAGAGGGAAGTAGAGGGACTATGAAATAAAGATGGTTCTTCTAGTTCACCCAAAGTATTGAACCTAGGAAGGGTGAGGGAAATGCAGGGAGAATGAGGAGAAGAGAAAGGAAAAGACAGAACACAATAAATCAGACTTTTAGGAGGTGAAGGTGACAAGATCTTCCCAAACAGGAACTCTGTAAGGGAGAGGAGAGGTGATTGTGGTGCTACTCTGAGAAGCAGCAAAGATTCAACTCGTGGGTCTGAAGAATATCCAAAAGAGAGGACAAATGCAAAAAAAAAAAAAAAAAAAAAAAAAAAAAAAGATCTTTGACTGGGATAACTTACTGGGGCCCGGAAGAAGACACACCAGCTAAGTCCTAATGGCCTCCCTTAGAGAGCCAGGTAGATAGTGGATGCCAGTGGTAGGTGCCGGGCGTGATGTGTCCTTCCATTGACCCTATGAAGAGTGAGAGGAAAGAAAGGAAGGAGATGCTCCATTTAATCACAGAAAATATTAAAATAACTTCCACATACTTCCACACATCGCCTAGCTTCTTAGACCTCATTACCTGTCTCGACCATCAAATGAGAAAGATGATTATTTGAATAGGGGAACAAATCAGTCCCCCAAAGACATCATGTCCCCTAAAAGAAAAGTCAACATTAATTATGGCCTAACGATGACTTCTCTTATGGCCAGGTTGGTGACTATATGTTTTAAGAACTTGAGGTACATTGCAGTTATTCTTTCTAGGAGAGGAAACTACCTAAATCTCATTTAGGTCTGGCCATACCTACAATATTATTCTTTCGTGGTCTAATTTTATGGACATCCATCCCTAAATGTTCATATATGGAAGAAGACTTCCTCATTATTTCATCTTATGACTGCATTCTTTTATTAAATCAGAAAATATATTACTCTACCCTAATTATTTTTGTAAAAACAAAGCTGAAAACATCCAAACTTATATTTAAAACACAACGATGAAAAAGATCTATAAAAATGAATGTTCCAAAAAAAATACCTTACGAAAAGCCATATATTTTATTCCAACTTTATTCAACAAATGTTTATTGAGCACTTATCATGTGCAAGGCAGTGAGAAACTAGGGATACAAAAACCATATAATATATATGTATATATATACATGTATGTATGTGTATGTATATATGAAATCTCTGCTTTCAAAAAACTTATATTCCCCCACCTCTGCCCCAGAGAGCTTATAAGTAAGATAGGGATTTTGGTATCCAAAATTATGCCTTTAATTCAAACAAAGATTTACTAAGTTTGTTCAAGGCCCTGGGGCCCAGAGATGCAAAAATACGAATGTAATAATCTCTGTTCTTCAGGAGTTTGCCTTCTCTTTGGGGATCTTGAATTGAAAAATATAGTAAGTAAACAGTAGCTGTCCAGATTTGGACCACATTTGAAATTTGGTAAATCTGACTTTTATAGGTTCAAGGCAAGAGCCAGAAGAACTTGCCAATTCATTTTGGACTACTTGGTTCTTCTCCTTTAAAGTACAAAGCCTTTAGAATGCAATTACATACAACAATTAAGATTTTACATTTGTTGGATTCCCTGTCCACAAGAATACACACCCAGTGCCTGCAGTCAGTAAATGTTGAATAACAACAACCCTTAAGAGTAAAAAACAAACATGCTATATGTGATCACAACAAGTGTGCTCTGCTTTGCCGGGGAAACCATCTGTTCTTGCTATCAAAGATTAAACAAATATAAAAGCACTAATATCATTGTTAATTGCATTATGGCATGCATTGCCGGCAACAACAATTAAATTTGGCTCACTTCTTGTAACTATAACATACATGTTCCTTTTGGTTAAAAAAATCAATGAGCAGTATAATCTGGGCACATAAATTTAGAAGAGTTAGGAAACCATAATCCCTTATCAACTTGAATAAACAAGACTGTGTGCTTCCTTTAATAAATTGAAGTAATAACAGTATAACCCATAAACATATCTTAGCCTTAGAGATTTGTTTCAGTTATTAAATCTTTCAAAGTGAACTAAATGTATCAATCTAATTATTCTAGACACATATATAGATAATCACTGAAAATTAATCTAATATGGAAAAGGCAGGCCATTGTAGTCAAAACTTTTGTTGATTGTCTGTTGCCTGACACACACACAGTAGGTGCTTAACTTAGTCTTGTTGAATGGAATTCAACAAGCTTTTTGCTGTGAATAAACTGTAGGACTGTCTTTTTGACTAGTGCATTGTTAGCTCAGTTTTCTGTAGTACCTTATGAAAAATTTTTGTTTGGCAGGAGAAGTACTAGACAAGAATAAATTTAATGAAGAGTTGTTCACACAATTACTCACCAGGAGCCATTGCAGCCCACTGGGAAAAGTAAGGGACCTAGAGTCAGGAGACTTTGGTCAGAAAACCTTATCAGACATTGATAAAGTGTTATCAGGGACAAGTCACTTAATCTCTTTGGGACTCAGTTTCCTCACATGTATAAATGAGGTTGTTGATCTCACCAGATGACTTCTAAGGCTACTTTCTGTTTTAAATGTACGATCGTTTTATCTGTTACAAAAAAATCAGGATAATAATACTAGCAACACCTTCTTCACAGGACTGCTGTGAAGAAAGTGCTTCACATAAGGTGCTATAGAAATGTGAGTTCTTATGACAGGACAAGGAGAATGGACCCATAGTCCTCTGCAGGTCTGTAATCCATAGAGATTATGATGGATCTAAAGTGATAGACCCTGTATAGTTCACTTAAGTGAAGCCAAATAATATTTGCGCTTTTTTTTATCTTAAAGAAAGAACTTGGCAATTTCTTTGGATAATTTTAGGGGTTCTATATTTTATTTTTATATTTTTTGACAGGCAGAGTACTGAAACATTTTGTAATTTATTTTTTGAAAAATTTGTTACTAGGTTGGTGTGATTGGTGTACAAATAGGGCATTAAATGATTTGCCCAATTTTATACAGATCATTAAATGATGGAGCCAGGATTGGAATCCAGGTCTACTAATTTCTAATCCAGCATTCTAGACACTGACAGAGAGGTAACTAGAGGAGCCACCCTGTTCTGCTGCACTTCAAATGGTCTAGGACCTGATCTCTGGCCCTTCCCAGTTACATGCTCTGGTCTCTTGCTAAAGAGTATGAGAGACCAATAGCTCCTGGTTGGTCACTATGGGCCCCCATGACTGGGGCCCATGTTGAAGATAATTAGCAAACAATTAAGAAATGACTGTCCTCTCAGCAGAGCTCAAAAATATGGAAAAGCTCTGACTCATCTAGATCAGTGCCCTTTTGGGGACACATGTGGATCAACTCTCCCTTGGATCTTTAGCAAGAGGGAGAAGAGATATCTCTTCTTTGCTTCTATACTGCCCTCTACCCTACCCCACTCCTGCCCCACTACAGCGGCCCTTAGTATGCATATGGCAATGGCAAACAATGTATACTTGCTTGGGTATGGACAAGATGGCCCTTGGGTCCCTAACTGCCTCTTGTGCTTTGTCTCCTTCCCTGAACACAGGTCACCAAACAACAATCCAGAGAGATGGATGTTTCCAGCCTCATTGGCCACATTAGTAGTCCAAGAGATTTGGAATTCATGAGTCAGGGTTAGTTTCCCTTAGGGAGGAGGAACTACATGTTTCTTCCAGGAGATGATCACTTCCAGGAGGTTGCTACAGCTAAAGGAACCATAAAAGTCTAAGCTATTTCTTGATGGTCAAAAGAGTGGGACTTTATGAATTGCTCAGAGAACACAGATCAAATTTGAAAGTGAAATGCCTGTTTAGCAATTCCACAAGTCTTCTATCTCCCAGGAGTCTATCTCCCAAGAGAATATGTTAGAGGTGATGGATTCTTGATTCATGGTTAAGTATTTGTTAAAGCAAATTTATCAGACTTTTACATTTTGACCCAATTTTGTGGTAGAGGAAATACACAGATATCCTATGACTGATATACTACCTTGTATGGTAAGCACCTTTTTATAAGGTACACTCAATCCTTTACAAGGAACACCATATATAAGAGCCCTATCTAGGCTTCAGTGTATAGAAGTTTTTCAGAGTTCCAAACTGGGGTGGTGATATTTTGAGGCAGGAAATGTGAGAAAAGCTTGATTCCCTCTCATAAGAGTTCAGAGCTAGAGTCCCTTGCAGGAGAGGGGGGCCCTATGGCTAATAGATTCTACCACACTGCTTTCTTCATAATGAAAAACTGAGCTGAATTCTTCAAGTAAAGGACAGTAAACTTCTCAAGTGGTCAGATTAATCAAGTGAGAAAAATTCAGAATCGTAGATTGGGAGTTCATTTAGTCTAACCATTTCATTTATCTCTGAGACTCAGGGAATTTCACACAGGTAGGAAGTGATTCCTCTGATTCCATAGCCAAATTCCAAAGCTCTTTCCATTAGACCATACTTCTCTAGGTGCTGATTGAAAAATGATATACCCAAGGGGTGGTTAAGTAAAGATTAGCAAAGAATAAAATCAGCAGAACCAAAATCAGCCAGGAATGACTGCGGAATTGCCTTAGGGTTCTAAATGTAGAGGGTACTTTGAAGGACTTTCAGCAGTGTGGGACCAAAGAAGACTTAGTTTAAATAGGAAACTACCAGAGAGTGGGCTGTAGTTCTTTGTCTTCCCCCTACCCTGGAAGTATCTCTAAAGGCAGCCTCATGCCAACATCCTGACTTCTGTCTTCTGACCAGCTCCTTCCTCTCCCAGGCAAAATTAACTGAGGGTGTTTTTTGTGGCTTGCCTCAGGTTCATTTTGGGATAACTTTTCTAGCCCCATGAATTCCCAATTATCTCTAACACTAAATGTGGATTATAGATAGATTCCAACTTCTGTGTGTATACTTACATATATGCATATATATTCCAAATTATGTATGTATATATATATATTTAGACTTTATAAACTATAATAATGATAATAGCCCTTATATAGCACCTTAAGGTTTGTAAAACACTTTACATATGTTGTCTTTTGATCATCTCAACAACCCTGTGAGATAGCCTGCTATTATTATATTCATTTTATAGATGACGGAATTGGTGCACAAAATGATTAAGTGACTTGCCTAGGGTCACATAGCTCAGCAAAGATTTCTAATAGCTCTTTTTAATACTTGTGTAAGTAGAAAGATTACATGAAGATGGTTTAGAAATACTAAAAATACAGAAATATTTTGATTTCTCAAAGGTTCTTCTTGGTTACAACATTTATGTATTGTTTTCATGGTAGAAAATAAAAGTGCATAGATACATTACCACTGATCCAACAATACAACCAACAGTTATTTTTAAATTTTAAAATTTCTGGGATAGTTGGTATGGGTAGAGTGAAAGGAACTTTTACATGCACTTTTTAGATTAGTTAGCACAATGCTAATGAATATATGTACATATACACAGACATATGTATGTATCTACAGTACCTTTGTTAATTTTTTTTAAATCCATGTCCTTTTCATCTCCAGGTTTTTAATTGAAATATCTTCCCTGGATACTAATCCATATGGCTATTTTCCATCTCTACAAAATTCTCATTATAATAATATGAAATGTATTGTGAATATCTTTGATTAATATATGAGAAGGAAACAATTAGCCTTTCATAAATGATATTCCACAGGCTTAAAGGCATATTATTGCTTGAAAGGTTTGTAGCAAGTGAAATCTATGGACCAGTTCTCAGAATACTTTTTTAAAAAATTCATGGTTGAAAGAAATGCTAAAATTCAATTAGAGGTTAGTCAAAACAAAGATGTAATTTGTTTTCCCCATTCAAGTTCATAGATCCCCTAAAATCTATTCCAAATATCCCTTAGAGGTTTGTGGACCCCAGATTAAAAACCTGTGGTATAGAAAATATAAAATTCTACTGTTTTTATTGTTTGTTTACTATATAAAAGATATATTTAATTTGTTTAAGCAAAATATCATCTTAAATTATCTCCCCAAATAAGGTATTTTTCGTATATGTTAAAATCACACAAGATTCTTCAAAAGCTGTAATTACAGCAGAGATTTTTATGGCTTACTGATTATTAATGTCAGGAAGTCATCAAAGAGGGAGACATTTGCTTCCCAAAGCTGTTTTTGGCTACCTAGTACAATTGTTATTCAGTCATTTTTCAACTGTGTTCAACTCTTTGTGACCTCATTTGGGATTTTCTTGCCAAAGACACTGGAGTAATTTGCCATTTCCTTCTTCAGCTCATTTTACAGATAAAGAAACTGATAGCAAAGAGGATTAAGTGACTTGCCCAGGGTCACCCAGATGTCTGTGTGTCTGAAGTGTCTAAGTGTCTGAAGCTGGAATTGAGCTTAGGTCTTCCTGACTCCAGACTAGGCACTCCATCCACTGTACTACCTAGCTGCCCTCCCTAACATAATAACTTGCAATATTTACTCATCTGATGTTCTCAAATTTTGATTCATTCTATCCTGGCATTCATGTGTAGGTATATGTCTAACTTTATAAGGAGAAAATAGTTGATATATTTTCAATCATTTTGATGACAGGTTTTTATTTTTCTTTATCAAGAATGGTATCCAAGACACAAAAAAACCTATTTGAATATAAGAACTGGTAAATTTTCTATTTCTAGGGAGGTAGGAGGTGAGACCCATTCTCTATCACAATGTTAAAAAATACAACCTTAAACTATTCATTAATTAACCAAGATACTGTCTTATATATCCACCTTACTCCCCCACCACCAAAGGGAAGCATTCTCTCACAGCAGTGTCTTTCACTAATGGTATATAAGCATGGTGACATTGTTGGAAGTGAAAATAGGGACAAGGGATGTTCCCTTTGCAAAACCTCATTAAAAAGTGTACTTTCTCTTCTTTTACTGAAATCAAGGCCATTCCAGGAAATCTGGGACATATGGTCACAGCATGTGATACAATATAATTTCTGAAGTCTGATTCCAGTTTTTTCTATTTTTTCTCCTATTTCACCCAGGTAGGAAGAGCAGCAGCCACTCATAAGCCCAATCCCTCTAATAATCAGTATGGAAGTTTTGACCTGCTCTGTTTCCAACCTGGTCCAGTTCACCACTCAAGCCAGCCTGGTTGCCCCTCCCTTATGAGGCCTTACCATATTGGTGATAATTTTTTTTTAATTTTTATTTATTTTTAATTTAGGAAATAAAATAAGCATTTCCATAACATTCCATCTGCTTAGCCTGTTGCAGTTCAAGCAATCCACCAGCCTCAATCTCCCATGTAGCAGGCTACAAACATATGCCACCATACCCAATTCTAGTTCTTTAAAAGTGCTTCTATGCAACAACAACAGGCAAATATTAAGCACCTACCATGTGGAAGGGATTGTGTTTGGTGCTCAGGATACAAAGATGAAAAATAATTCAAGTCTTGCCCTCAATTGCATTCTACTGATGAGAGCCAGGTTGTTGTTGTTTGTCCTTCCTTTTTAAAAAGGACCAATGACATTATGGGGCAATGTCTTGACTTGCTTGTGAATCAGATTTAAGTGAGACATTGTTGCACAAAATCATCAGCCTTACTTTCTCTTCCTGAGTCACTGAAGTCTGGTAGTAGGACAAAAATCAAGACAACTGGCAATGGCCCAGGATGCAGTGGATGACCTTGGCGTCATTGATGTCTGACCAAACTCTAAGCCTCTACAGCACCTGCTTTAGCTGCCTTCATGGCCTTTGAAACAAATTGTTCTCATCCTCCCATTCGGCTTGGAGAGAGGGAGAGCTCTTCACATAGTTAGGGTAGACATCCCCTTAACTCAGCAATAAGTTTGAGACCTGTCAATTACACCCAACCTGGTTTGGTGCTGCCCGTGCTACAGCTTCTTGGAGCCACAAGTGAGAGGTAGGTGACCAGTTAAACACCAAAGGTGGATAAGCAGCCCTGAAAAGGGCTCAGGAGTCTCTCATACCTGAGGTGATTCTTTGGAGGATACTATATGCACTACTCCATAAAGGGGTGACCCAGAAAAAAATGGTTTAGCAAAATTTAAGGAGGGAATGGGGCCATTTTCCTGCCCAACTCTCTCTCTCCAGCTCCTCTACCCCCACCCTGAAATACAGACATGTGCCAAATGAAAATATAGTCTGGGCAGAAACATACCAAATGATCAGCTGCTAAAAGAGAGTTTACAAAAGGGAAGACAGTTTTGGCACTGCCATTTCCAACCTGGTAAAAATTTACATGGAGGCTTCCTATAAAATGCTTTGTAAATTGCCAAGCCTTATCTACTTTACTACAGCAACTTTTCTCTTATTTTATATCACTCAAATGGCAGCTAATCTAATTTATACTCTCCTCACCTCCCCACTAGAATGAATAATTGGATAAATGAATGGATGATTGGATGGGTGAATGAATGAAAAAGGGCTTACTCTGCATTGTGTTATGTACTGGAAATACAAATACCAAAGCAAAGAGTGTTTCTACCCTTGAGAAGCTTATATTCTAATTGGAGGGAGGGGAGTGTTAGCCATGAAGGAGACTTTGGTCCAGAAAGTTACATAGACTAGTCCTTTCTAAGAGTAATGGAAGAGTTAATTTGATTAGAGTCCTAGAGCTGAAGTGGAGGGAGGGGACAAGAGTGGCCATA
Organism: Phalanger gymnotis; assembly: GCA_028646595.1. NCBI lineage: Eukaryota > Metazoa > Chordata > Mammalia > Diprotodontia > Phalangeridae > Phalanger > Phalanger gymnotis. The sequence goes on along the minus strand of CM053624.1, from coordinate 318,031,282 downwards.
AGATGGCTGATGAGGTGGCTAGGGAATAGAGAGTGAAGTGACATGTGTCTTCAGTCTACCTGAGATAGTAGGCAAGAAACTTAGGACCGCAGAGCAGAATTTCAGGGAATGAAAGGGCTAAAACCTTAGAATATAACAGTCTTTGGTTTGGTTGTCAAGGCAGCTGGTAAAGTTGTGTCCCTTCTCTCTCCAATCCATTCTTTGCACAGATGCCAAATTACTTTGTCCATAGGATTGATCTTGTCACTCGAAAGGCTCAAAAGCTTCAATAACTCCCAACCATCTCTGAGAAAAAACCAAAATTCTCAATCTGGTATGTTAGGTCCTCCGTAATCTTCTTTTAACCTAGCTGTGTCAAACTAGGACTACCTAGGCCAGTGCCCTAATATTTTAAGATTGTTTGGGATTTGCAATCAAATGAGAAATTTGTAGTACACTGTAACAGACAAGAAAAGGAGCTCTACTTAGTCATAGTAGAAGTATATTCAACAAGGATAGTCAGTGAAGATACCATATTTATTCAGCTGAACACACTTCCACTGCCTCTGAGTTGGCCATGGTGCTTCAGTGATCAAGCATCAAGAAGGAGATCCTCATTTTTTGTACTTGGGGGACCAGAAAGCTATATTAAGTCTTTTTTTATTATTATATTTTTTATTTTTAGTTTGCAACAAACAGTTCGACATAATTTTGAGTTCCATATTTTCTTCCCTCCCCCCCCCC
>CM053624.1:317973483-318030059 GCA_028646595.1 Phalanger gymnotis | reverse complement strand
ATAAGGGACTTACTAAAGTTGAACTGTTTTGTTTACATTCCTACATGGAAAGATGATGTGCGTAATTCATGAGACCTCAGTATTAGGGGAACTGAAGGGAATATACATATACACATATATATGGACAGGGGGCACAGGAGTTGAATTTGAAGGGATGAGATCTAAAAAAAAAATTAAGGGATGAGAGAGGAATATATTGAGAGAGGGAAAAGGGGAGAGATAGAATAGGGTAAATTATCTCACATAAAAGTGTCAAGAAAAAGCTGTTCATTGGAAGGGAAAAGGGGGCAGGTGAGGGGGAATGAGTGAATCTTGCTCTCATCAGATTTGACTTGGGGAGGGAATAACATACACAGTCAATCGGGTATCTTACCCCACAGGAAAGAAGGAGGAATGGGATAAAAAAGGGTGGATGATAGAAGGGAGGGCAAATGGGGGAGGAGATAAACAAAAGCAAACACTTTCAAAAAGGGACAGGGTCAAGGGAGAAAATTGAATAAAGGGGGACAGGATAGAAAGGAGCAAAATACAGTTAGTCTTTCACAACACAAGTATTGAGGAAGGGTTTTACATAATGATAAGTGTGTGGCCTATGTTGAATTGCTTGCCTTCTTAGGGAGAGTGGGTGAGGAGGGAAGAGGGGAGAGAATTTGGAACCCAATGTTTTAAAAGCAGATGTTCAAAAAAAAAGTTGTTCTTGCATGCAACTGGGAAATAAGATATACAGGCAATGGGGCATAGAAATCTATCTTAATCTACAAGAAAGTAAGGGAAAAGGGGATGGAGGAGAATGGGGCAATCAGAACATATGCCATCTTGGAGTGGGAGGGAGGGTAAAAATGGGGAGAAAATTTGTAATTCAAAATCTTGTGGAAATCAATGCTGAAAACTAAAACTATTAAATAAATATTTAATTATTTTCCTGGGCTGCAGCCCTGCTTCCCTTTGCTGTTTAGTGGGTTCTGCAGTTCTAGAATTTGTTCAGAGCCATTTTTATAGGTGTTTGCAGGGACCTGGGGAGGAGCTTAAGCAAGTCCCTGCTTTCCAGACGCCATCTTGCTCTGCCCCAGAGATGGGATGTCTAACTCAGGTTTCTCCTGATTTCAAGTTCAGCACTCATTACACTATACAATGTGATTACGTAAGAAATAGCTATAATAAATAACATATTACATTTTAAGGTACACAAAAAGCAAAAAAAAAAAAAAAATCTCATCTCTTATACTTACTAGCTCTGTGACCCTGACCAAGTCACTTGAATACTTTAAGTTTCAGTTTTCATATATGTAAAACAAGCTGTTATAAGTCTCAGTGAATTAGTCAGTTAACAAGCATCTAAGCTCTGAGTGTGTTTCAGGCACTGTGCTAAGTTCTGGGCACATAGAAAAAGACAAAAAGTCCCTGTTCTCAAGGAGCTCACAGTAGAATGGTAGAAAAAAACATGAAAATCATTATGTACAAATAAGCTATGTACATGATTAATTGGAGATTATCTCAGAGGGAAGACACTAGCAATAAGAAGCAAAAGGAAAGGCTTCCTGTAGAAGGTGGAATTTTTAACTGGGACATGAAAGAAGTCAGAGTTCAAATGGGATAATGTAGGTCAAGTGCCTTGCAAATCTTTAAATGCTTGACAAATAACAACTGGTATTTGTAGCAGCAGCAGCAGCACTAGTGGTTGTAGTGGTTGTAGTAGTAGTAGTAGTAGTAGTAGTAGTAGTAGTAGTAGTAGTAATAGTAGTAGTAGTAGTAGTAGTAGTAGTAGTAGTGGTAGTAGTAGTAATAGTGGTAGTAATAAGAGGAGCAGCAGCAGCAGTGTAGTAGTAGTAGCAGCAGTAGTAGTAGTAGCAGCAGCAGCAGCAGCAGCATTTCTTCAAGGAACATGGGAAATTCAGACTAATAAGCCTGTACCTACCAGTCGTTTCTCTAAGAACCAGCATTCGTGCCTTTTCCATCTTACTTTTTTCATTTAGAAGCGCAAGTGATATGAAAGGTTTAGATTCCTTTTGAATTTTAGTGGCCCTTTAAATTGCTCTTGACTATATATAACATATTTAATAAGATTTTTTTTCTAGTAATTCCTGAAACTGTTAATAACTAATTGGGTCAAGTTAACGGCACATATGCTATCACTTCTATTTTCAGCAACAGTCCTCCAGATGGAGCTAGCCTGGCCTTTCAGGCCATGACAAGTAGAAGCTCACTCTAAATGATGCTCAGGATTCCCTTAGTCATCCTCTTCTTACCTTGTACTAAGGCATAGTTCCAATGGATTCCAAGGTGAGGCTCTTTGTTTAATCTTTTCCTGTTGTCTTTCCCCCTAAATGATTTGCCTAAGTCCGTGTAATGCTATTTAGCTTATGCCCCACTGTTACTATAAATAAATGAATTAGACCTTCAGCTTAGGGAGACAAATTAATTCTTTCCTCTTCTTTCTTTTTGTTTGGCCTTTTTCCTCCTGCCATGAGCGATGTGTCAGAGAAAGTATGCCCAATAGTATGACACTAAATATAAAAAAATTATGGGTTAAAATAAGAAACTTTTAAAAATTATGAATAATTTCCCAAATTGAATAATAATACAGGATATCTCAAAAGTCTTAGTGTACCTTTAAACAAATTGCAGTAAGACTTTGGTGATGCCCTGTATGAAAAGGTGGTATGGAATAGTAACCAGAAGGTCACGACGACCCGGGTTCAAGTTCTGTCTCTAACTTATACTAGCTGCGTGGTCTTGGACAAGTTCCTAAGATTCATCTAGTAAATCTCACCCTCACGACATTTCACCCTTCTTCCTGTTTCTGTTGAAGGCACCATCATTTTTCCAGTCACCGAAGCTATCAACCACAGAGTCACCCTGAATTCTTTCCCTCACTGCTCCTCGTATCCAATCAATTACCAAATGGTACAGATTCTACCATCATATCTTCTCTATCCATAAAGGCCCCCAGTCTGCTTCAGGCCAAGGCCACCTCTCATCTGAACTCTTGTAATAGCCTCTTAATTAGCATAACTGCCTCCAGTTTCTCCCCCTTCAGGTAGTGCTCCACAATCTGCCGCACTGATATTTATCAAGTACAAGTCTGACCATCCTGCTCTCCTTCCTCTGGAAGCACCTACTGCCTCCATATAAACTATATTCTCCTTTGTTTGGCATTTAAGGTCTACTTTTCTACACTCCCCTCCATGTTCATTATAGCCAGTGACCTATGTGTTCTTCTTTCTATCTGACATTCCATGTATCCTATCTCTGGGCTTTTACATGGGCTGCTTTCTGTGGCTGGAATGCCCTTCCTCCTTAGTTCTGCCTCTTAGAATCTGTAACTTCCTTCCAAGCTCAGACGAAACACTTTAACCCATACACAATCATTATCCTCTCATTTACTTTCATATATATGTATGTATATATATATACACACATATATGTACATATACATATATGTGTGTGTATAGTATGTATATGTGTATATCTACTTATATGTGTGCAAGTCTTTCCACTGATAAAATATAAGTTTCTTGAAGGCAGGGATTTTTTTATTTCTTTTTTTCTTCTTTTACTCTGTGTGTGTATGTGTGTGGGGGATCCCCAGCACCTAAAACAATGTCAGGTACATATTAGGTACTTAATAAATTTTTGTTATTTGATTGGTTGGTTAGCTGAGGTCTGCTTTGGTGCAGGGAGTTCCCAAACTATACTTGAAGAAATCATAGATCCTTTGTCTATATTTATACTGGTTATAACTAAGCTTAGTATAACTGAGCAGCAGGGAAGAATATCTGACAGCAGGTTTCCCATAAGCTAGAAGTAATGTAACCATGATGGGATAAACAGGACAATTGCCCTAGGCACAGCCTAGAAGAGAGCACAGAATTCAAAGTAGACCGAGGGTAGCCTCTGGCAATTGTCTTATCTCTGCAGTTGAGGTTCTGACCTATAATTCTAATCCTTTTAATTTCCTTTATGAAAATACTAACATTCCAGTGAGATTGTGAGTAGGGGAAAATACTGCTTGAAGCTTCATAGATTTATAAATCAGAAAGAAAAGTCCATTGTGTACCAAAATATTCCTTACAGTGCTTTTGGTAATAGCAAAAATCTGGAAATAAAAGGGGTGCTCATGGCCTGGAGAATGTCTGAGTAAAGTATGGTATACCAAAAACATAGAACATTTAGAACATTGTGATGGCATAAGAAACAATGGTTATGAAGAATTCATAGAAACTTGAGAAGAACTTTGTGAACCGATGTGGAATGACTACAACAATATAAATGATAACTGTAAGAAGTGACTCACATCTACTTAATGACAGTGACCAATCTCCATCTGGAGAACTGAGGATGAAACATACTTCAATTCTTATAGCAGGGAGGTAAAGGGCATAGGAGCTACAAATGTTCAAACTATCAAACCCAGTAATTTTATCTGTTGCTTTTGCTTAAATGTTACTCTGTGTTATAAGAGATGGTTCAATGGTGGGGTTAAGATTAAAGAGAAATAATCATAGTGTAAAAACAAAAGGAATCAATAAAATATTTTAAAAGGTTATCAATTAATTATAACGCATTAATTAAGAGCTTATTTTGTGCCAAGTGGGAATGTGCTAAAAAAAAAAAACCCTGGGAATAAAAATACAAAAAAGCATGATGGTTCTTGCCCTCAAAAAGCTTATATTCTAAAAGGGAAAGACAATACATAAAAGGGAGCCTAAAAACTGTGAACTTTGGGGCACAAGGTTAATTAAGAAACATAGTTTGCAGATGGTGGCTGCCAAATGACAAGAAAGCCTGGTCCTGGGGAAGATAAGATGAAAGCTGACCTACCAGAGCTCAGGGTGGTTCCAGGGGCAGAATCCAAGGGACCAGTCCACAAGGGGATGAGGTTATATGGTTTAAATGCAATTTAAATATTTGGATATCTCCCTCATTGTTTGAACTTGTTAAATTAGTAATGGGAAAGTTAAAAAAAGGTGCAAGGATTCTTTAAATCTGATCCAGATGAAAAAAAAAATATTGAATGCTTTTACTTGAAAACCCAGTGGAAAAGAAATGCTATAAATGCTCACTGGCAAATAAAGCAGTAACTTATTCATAAGGACTCCTGGGAAGAAATAGTAACTGAATGATCAATAGGACATGAGTGAGGTATTTGAGAAATTGTGCATTTAAGAGTGAGCAGAGAAACAGACAGAAACATCGACAGAGAGATAGAAACAAAGTCAGAGAGAGTGACAGGGACAGAGACAATCAGACATAGAAAGCCAGATAACCAGAAAGAGCCAAAGACCAGCAGAAGTACAGACAGACACAAAGATAGACACACAAAGAGATGGAACATAAGCAGACAGACAGACACAGAAAGACAAAGGCAGAACTGATGAGATGTAGAGTTGTTAGAGCTGGTTCAGGTGTGAAAGAATTCACTTAGACCTTCTCTGTAGCCATTGGGAGCTTTATTGATACAAAAGCAGTATGGGTCACCTAGCAAGAAAGCTAAGTGAGATCCTGATATTTGGGAGAGTTATATAGAGGTTTCAGAATGATGATGTGGTTTTAGAGGTTTTTACGGGGGTTGAAGATTAGGGACAGGATAAGGAAGATGGATGACAGGATAAGAGACACAAGATAAGGGAGACAGGGGAAATTTTATGACCCAGCAGAGGGGGAGATGAGGAATTTTATGGTCCAGGATAAGGAGTATTTCAAGATAAGGGGAAGAAACTTTAGGAAGCCTTCGGGTTAGAGAATAAATTAGGGAAAAGCAGCTCTGAATCCTTTGGGCCCTGTTTGTATCCTCATCAGAGAGATTCATACATAGATTGAAAGATAAATATATAAACAGCTAAATATGTAGATTCATAGATACATAAACTGATAGATCAATACAAAGGTAAAGGATAATTAGAGAGACAGACTCATTAGTATGATCTTCAAATCTGAAGTCTACATGTGCAGAGATAGAGAGATATAAATAGACAGGTATTAATATGGATTCTTTAATCTTTATTACCCTAGATTCATCTGTAATAGTAATCTCTTAATACTACAGATGAGAGTGGGATAATGTAGATTATAAAATGGATTTGGGGGATCAGGAATATGTGGTTTCTTCTAATAATGTTTCTGAAATGAATAACTATACTAATGGCTAGGTTCACACCTTTTTTAAGTGGCTGTGTTTACATGGTGCTAGAACATCCAGATGGAAAGTGAAAAGTACACGCTTCTGGTGAATTAGTGAAACATACATACTCACTGCTCAGTTTTAATCTAAAAAACAAGTTTTCCACTTATTTTATCTATCACAACATTTCAAGGGCAATTAAATATAATGCTAAGATGATGCTTTAGGTGTCTGTTTTGCTTTTAACTAGAAAGATGCAATTTCCCACAAGACAAGGATTGTATGTCTTCTATTCAAATGTGATCCCTGCTACTTTCCTCCCCTTCCTCTCTCTAATGAATCTACCAATGTAGCTGAGTTTCTCAGGACTGCCAAAACATCCTGCAAGGCTCCTATGCCTCTTTCAGCCTGTGTGTATTTGGGATGGGGTCCTGCAGGAGCAAGACTGGGAACACCCTCATTTCAACAAAAGAGGATAGGGAGCTCACACCAGGAGGCCCACAAATCCCCAGGAGCCACATGATGATTAGACAACAAGGTCAATGTGTGTTCTCAACCTCATGTCCTGATGTCTACCTATTAACACTTCCAAAGTATATATTACCTTATAAACTAATGGTTTACCAACTTTATTGACCAGAAGAAAAAAAGAATCCCACCTTTTTCGAAGTAGATTTTTAACAAAGTTTTGGGGGTGGAGAAGGCATCAATCTGATATATCTCCTCCTTCATAGGAGCATAGCTTTAGAGGTCAAGGGATCTTAGAAGACATCTAGTGTACCTCCCTCATTTTCTAGGTGATAAAAGTGAGGCCCAAAGAGGTTTAGGGATGTGGCTGATGTAACACAGAGCAAATCACAGAATCAGATTTAGATGTAGGTCTTTAAATTCAGCAAGCTTTCCAAGATATCAGGCTGCCATCATCAAATCCCCCTCCTCAAACTCATTCTTTAAAAGCATATACATTTCATATGCACAGTATAAAACTGAACCCCCTTTCAGTAATGTAATAGTTATTACCGACACCATTTGAAAGTAATGGTTTATTACTATGTAAACACTTTCTAGCAATAAAAAGGCAGTGAATCATAAAGCTACCCTAGAAAGTATTATGTAATTTTAAAATGATTGTCTTCAGGTAAAATAATATTACATTATTGTAGCACTCAAAGTGCTTTCACATACATTATCTCATTTGATCCTAACAACATGTGAAGCAAACACTTAATTCCAGAGATTATACTTTGGAAGGTTGTATCAGCTATTGGTGTAAAGTACATTACATCAAGAAATCAGAGAAATGAATTCAAATCCTGACTGCCTCTTACCAGCTTTGAATTAAAAAAAAATCCATTCTGTCATTGTTTTTCATTTTACTGAATTGCCTAATATATTCACATTTAAGGTTATGTTTATTAGGCTTGTGTTTTCCTACATTTATTCATTTTCTATTGATTTCTCCTTCTTTTAAGTCAGCACTTTGTCCCTGCAATTAGTTTTGCTTACATTTCTTTGATGTTAGCTATTCCCACAGGCTCTCCTCCCATTCCCATTTATCTGTCCTATCACAAACTCCTTGAATTTACCAAAATTGTTCATTCCTCTTTATTTTCCTTCTTTTATTCCTTTTTTCCTCCTTTCTCTTTCTTTGCACCTTCCTCCTTCCTTCCTTCCTCCCTCCCTTCATTCCCTTAATTTTTCTTTCATCTCAACCACTTTTGACCTTTCTTTTTTTCTACCCAGTTATTCCATACGTGATTTGAAACCACTATTTCCCCCACCTCTTATTTTTATTTCTTTTGCTTCTTCTTTGCTCAGGTTTTCCTTTGCTTTGTATTAGTCATTTTTCTTTTCTTGTCTATTCTGAATTTTACTCACAAATCGATGAGCTATAAGCCTTAGATACTGCTTCTTTGTTCTCTTTGTTTCTCTCATGAGGATAGACCTTCTGGAGTATGAAAGTTGAACTCCCTCCCATATCTTCTTCCTCTGCTACTAAATGAAGAGAACTTAACCCCCATCTTCTCTATTTTCTTCTGTCTTCTCCATCCCCACCCTACTGAGAAATATTCATTCAAAAGAAAGTAATGTTGAATAGAAGTAGTTTCGTATAGTGGGAATTGTTCTATGTCCCTAGGCTGGTTCCTATCCCCTTCCTTTAATGGGGATCATTCACCATTCCTAAGGTTAACCTATCTTCGCCTCTATGTCTCTACCATTGCTCTGGGTGCTGGATTTTCTTGGAGACTCATATATCTCCTCTCCCAGATTGGGATGCAGTTCTGGGAGATGCAGCACTTTCTCAGAAGTGGTTGTCTGCTAATGGACAAATTATCCTCAGAAGGAATCCATTATCAGAGGCTTGCCTCTTTTCATGGACATATACCTCCTCCCCATGGGAATGTTCAATAGTGGCACCCTTTCCTTTTGTTTTCTGGCTTGTTATTCTTCATTTAATATCTATATCCCATTCCTGTCCCCTCATTATAGAATTCTCACTCCTCATCTCTATAAACTTGGTAAAGGTGAATTTTCATCTCCCTATGTTTTTTACCTTCATTCTCCCACTCAAATGACTTCCCACTGCCTCAGCTCTTTCACAAAAGACATTGATTCTCTGAGAGGAGGTAATGGGTCCATAGAATGTTTTTATTTTTAATTAATTTTATTGATATCTTTTTGTTCTTAAAATGCCTTCATTTTCTAATCTATTCCTCCCATTTTCTCACTAGGAGAGCCATGCATTATAGGAAAGAATAAAAAAGAAAATTGAAGAAGTCGTTTAGAAAAACTAATCAACACATTATCCAAATTTAAAAGCATATGAAGTGTTTCATATCCATCATCTCTATCCCTCTCTAAAGAAGGTAGGGAGTGACATTCTCAAACCTGTTTTGTGGGACTATGCTTGGTCATTAGAGTCACACAGCATTCCGTTTTTATTTTGTTGTTCTTCCCGCTTACACAGTTTATAGACATTGTGTATATTATTTTCGCAGTTTGGCTTACTTCACAGAAATGTCTTCACATATATATTATTCATGTTCATGATTTCTTTCCAAATAGTAATATTCCATCAAAATAATGTTCCACAATTATTTTAGTCATTTCAATTGCTTTCTTTGTTTACAATTATTAGCTAGTACAAAAAGTGATAATGTAAATATTTTGGTAAATATTGAAACTTTTTTTACATTCTTAACCTCCTTGGGGCATAAACTTATTAGTGGCTCAAAGCTTAGGAAAACTCCTAGACCCTGCTCCTCCTCTTCTTTTTCTTTTCTTGATTCTTTAAATTCCTCTGAAGTCTTTAGCCTTTTAGGCTATTTTCAGCCTTCACTTCCATCTTTAAAAGAAAGAAATATAGGTTCTAAACATAAGACAATTGATTTCATCACTTAATCTTTTTCTTGATAATAGTATTCTTGATAATTACATTTTTGTTTCTGTTGCCTGTAGTGTTTATAATTCAAATATCCTTTTTATTCTTCTCCTCCTTCACCTGTCTCTACATCTGTCTCTTTCTTTCTCTGTCGCTCTGTCTCATTCTCTTTTTCTCCTTCCTTCCTTGCCAAAAGATTCATACTTGTTGATGTTCCACCTTACTTAGGAACAGATTCGTAGATTAGTTTTTGGTTTTTCAAATTAGTTATTCCTTCATATTTAAAGGTATTTCTCTTAACAGCCCGTAAAGTTTCTTAGTTAAATTGGGAGGTTTAACCATTAGAGTTTAAGAGTAGTTCTCCCCTAAGTTCTCCGTGGATTCAATCCATCAGTGATTTGTTGAATTTACTCAGAAGTTCTAGACCATATTCTTGAATTATTTTCTTCATTATGGTATTCATATTGTTGGTTTTGATCTTCAGTGAGAGTCTATGATCCTTAAGCTATCTCTGCACATCTGCTCTTCAAGGTCAGTGCTTTGGCTTCTATAGAATTCGTGAGTTCCTTTAATTTTGTTGCCTTTTGCTTTTCTTCTGTGGAATTTTCTTCCACTTTTGTATTTTCTGTTATAAACATGTTATTTTGTCTTTCACAGCCTTTACTTTTATGAAAAGAGTTTCCATCATGCCTTCTAAGTTCTTTTTTCTGTTGTCTTCTGACCTAATTTCATTACTAATATCTTTTTTCAACATTAAAAAACATTCTTGAGTTTTTGCTGTTGCTTCATAATCTTTGGGGACATCACATAATTTTATTTTAGTTTATTTTCTTTTATGATAAAATAATTGATCATAATGTTTTAGTCTTTTTTTTGAAAATTTTCCTATTTTTCCTTCTATCTTTATGAGTTTCTCTTTCTCATCTTTTTATTAGTTAGAATTCTACTTAGGTATCGTCCCTTCATCTATTGGTTTTTAAGATTTTCTCTTATGTTTTTAGTCACCTGTTTCTGGTTTCTCTCCTTGCTCTTTGGCTTTCGTACTTCCATGATGCATGTCTAACTGGAACTTGTTTCACATATTCCCAACATATGCTTCTGTATATGCCTAACATAGGAGCATCTGCCTCTGGGAGAAGATATCTGCATTCTCCTACTACATGGGCGGGACTATTCTCTTTTGATTGGCTGCATAGCTGGAACAATATGCATCTTTAAAACCACCAGAATGCAATAGTCTGTATGTCTGTCTCCTCCTCCTCTGCCCTCCTCCTCCTCTTCTTTCTCTTCTTCCTCCTCTTCTTCTTATCTCTCTGTCTGTCACTTATTACCAGTATAATCATGGACAACTCTCTTCATTTCTCTATATAGGCTACTCTCTCTCTCTGCCACCCAGAGTAATGGTAGTAACATAGAAGCACTATAGCCAAGCTCTCCCAACAATCCCCTCCAAAAAGCTTTAAAATAACACCCCAAATCCAATTCCAGAGTGGCGGAGCCAACAAAAGTTCAGGGTGAGACATTCTTTCAGCCCAAGACAACTTAGGTCAGATGGAAAAATTTGTGACATAGGGTAGAGTTTGGCTTGGAGCCCATATGGATGCAATATCAGTAATAGGACTTGGTAGTGGTGAAGCAGCAGCAGCAGCTTTGGGAGATCTCAAGCCAGAGACAGTAAAAGAATTGGGCAACTAATCAGAAAAAAAAAAGTTTATATGGGACCCCTCTGCTAGCACTGAGTACATGGCCAGATGTCATTTAGCAACTCCCTTGCTTATACCCACTTCTAGGTCACAGTCCAAGGAATGGAGGAGTACTTTTATTCATGAGGGAGTGGGGGCTCTGGAGAGCAATGTCATTTTAGGCTGCAAGGAATCAGGGACAATGATGATTAGTATCACTTCCCATTCTAGTGGAAAAGAGCCTCTGAGGAGCAGTACTACTTTAAGCAGCAAAGAATCATAGGCTTTTCCTGGGTAAGGACCAGAGCCCAGACCAGGAGAGCAGTGACCAGAACCCTACACAAATATCAAATTGGAAGCACCCAAAATTCCCCAAACCCCAGAAATATCTCTGAAAACAGTTGTGCAAAAAAAAAAATCCTTGGAAGCTTGGGATAGTGACCTCTCACCCCCACCTCACCCCCAGAAAAAAAGCCAGAGATAGAGCTCAACTTTAACATAAACTTCAGAATCAAAAAATAGCCTGGAAAAATGAGTAAACAACAACAAAAATGACCATAAAAGCTACCATGGCAACAGGGAAGATCAAGACACAAACTCAGAAGATGATGGTGTTTTTTAAAAGCTAAAAGCAAAGCCTCAAAGAAAAATGTGAATTGAACACAAGACAAACAATAATTCCTGAAAAAGCTAAAAAAGTAATTTTCAAAATCAGAGTAGTAGAGGAAAAAATGGATAAAGAAATAAAAGTAAGAGGAAAAAGTTATGAAACAGCAATTAACAGCTTGGTGAAAGAGACACAAAAAAGTTAAAGATAGTAACACCTTAAAAACACAATTGAGCAAATGGAAAAAGAGATACAAAGTCAAAAGAATAATAAAAAAAAAGAAAACATGAAATATCCTATTGGAAAAACAACTGTCCTAGAAAATAGTTTGAGGAAAGATAATTCAGGAATTATTGGATTACCCCATATTCATGATCAAAAAAGAGGCTTGACATTATATTATCAAGAAAAGTTGCCCCTGTATCCTAGAACCAGAGGGTAAAACAGAAATTGAAAGATTCTACCAATCAACTCCTGAAAGAGATCCCAAAATAAAAACTCCCAGCAATATTACAGCCAAATTCTAGAGCTCTCAGGTCAAAGAAAAAATACTTCAAGCAGCTGGAAAGAAATCATTCTAAGATCATGTAGCCACAATCAGAATCACACAAGATTTAGCAGCCATCATGTCATAGGACTAGAGGTCTTAGAATATGATATTCCAGAAAGCAAAGGAGCTAGAATTACAATTAAGAATAACTTGCCCAGCAATATTGAATATAATCCTTCAGGGGAGGAAATGGATATTTAATGAAGGGGAAGACTTATAAGCATTTCTGATGAAAAGATCAGAGCTGGATAGAAAATTTTACATTAAAATATGAGACTCAAGAGAATCATAAAAAAGGTAAAAATGAAAGAGAACTCATAAGGGATTCAATACGGTTAAATAATTTACCTTTCTATATTGGAAAATGATACCTGTAATTCCTTAGAACTTTATGGACTCTACATAGACGGGGAGTGTGGAAGTAAAGTGATTATATTGGGACTATCTAAAAAAGTAGAAGCACAAGAAAGAGGGATGCACTGGGAGAAGGGGGATGTGTGTGTGTGTGTGTGTGTGGGAGAGAGAGAGAGAGAGAGAGAGAGAGAGAGAGAGGGAGAGAGAGAGAGAGAGAGAGAGAGAGAGAGAGAGAGAGAGAGAGAGAGAGAGAGAGAGAGAGAGAGGATAAAGAGAAGAAAATAGGATGGAGGAAAATGCACATTTAGTAATCATAATTGTGAATGTGTTGAATTTACCCATAAAACAGAAATGAGTAGCAAGAATGGATTAGACATCAGAATCCAACAATTTGTTGTTTACATGAAACATACTTTATACAGAGACAGAGGGTTTTAAAATGAGGGGTTGGAGCAGAATCTAGTGTGCTTCAGCTGAAATAAGAACAACTGGGGTAGCAATCATGATCTCAGACAAATCAAAAGCAAAAATGAACCTAATTAGGAGACAGAAGCATGGAAACTATATCTTGCTAAAAGGTACCATAAAAATGAAATAATATCAATGGTAAACATGTATGCACCAAACAACACAGCATTTAAATAATTAAAGCAAAAGTTAGATGAATTGCAAGAGAAAATAGGCAGGAAAAACCATACTAACAGAGGACCTCAACTTTCCCTTCTCAGAGTTAGATAAATTTAACCATAAAATAAATAAGAAAGTAGTTAAGGAGATGAATAGAATTTTAGTAAAGTTAGATATGATAAACCTCTAGAGAAAATTGAATTGGAATAGAAAGGAGTATATCTTTCTCAGATGAACATGGTACCTTCATAAAAACTGATAATGTAACAGGGTGAAAAACTTCACAAAAATGCACAAAAACAGAAATATTAAATGCACCTTTCCCAGACTATAATGTAACAAAAATTACATTCAATAAAGAGCCATGGAAACATGGGTTAAAAATTAATTGGAAGTTAAATATTCTAATCGTAAAGAATGAATGGGTCAAAAAACAAATAATAGACATAATCAATAATTTAAATAATTTAAAGAGAATGACAATGAGACAACATAACAAAATTTGTGGGATGAAGTCAAAGCAGTACTTAGGAGAAATTTTATATTTCTAAATTCATACATCAGTAAAAGAAAGAGCAAATATATTAATTGAGCATACAACAACAAAAAACTAGAAAAAAATTTATAATTCCCAGTTAGACAGCAAAATAGAAATCGAAGGAGAGATTAATAACATTGAAAGTAAAACAAAGAACTTAATAAATACAACTAATTGAAAGGTTTTATGAGGAAAAACAAAACAAAAACCACTGGTTGATTTGATTAAAGAAAACAAATTAGTATTATGAAAAACGAAAAGGATGCCTGCCCACCAATGAAGGTGAAATTACAGCAGTAAATAGGAGTTATTTTATGTAATTACATGTCAGAAAAATTGACGATCTAAATAAAATGAATGAATATTTACAAAATATTAACTCCCTAGATTAACAGAAAAGAAAGTAGAATACTTAAGTACCTCTATTTTAGAAAAAAAACAAATTGATAAGTTATCAATGAGCTCCTTAAGAAAAAAATCCCCGAGTAAAATGAGATACTGTAACATATAAATAACAATAAAACAAGGGTAAAATAAGGAATAAGAGGGTAAGGGGAAAGATATCTTAACAAGGATAGGGTAAAAAGAGAGATTAAGAAGGAAAATAGTGAGCAAAAGATAGAGGGAAATTCACAAATAGTAATTAAAACTTTATCAAATCTATATGAAAATGAATCATTCTCCAATTGATATCAAAGAATCATATCAAAGGATATGAATAGTTTTCCAATTAAAAAATTAAAAGAATTTATAGTCATATAAAATGCTCTAAATCGTTATTGATTAGAGAAATGCAGATTTGACACCTAGCAGATTAGCTAAACTGATAGAAGGGGAAATTGACAAATGTTAATGAGGTTGTGGAACAATTTGGATACTAATTCAGTATTGCAGAATAGTAAAATGATCCAACCATTTTGGAAAACAATCTGGAATTATGCCCAAAGTGTTATTAAACTATCTATGCCCTTTGACCCAGCAATACCACTGTTAGGTCTATTTTCAAAGATGATTAGGGAAAAAGGAAAAGAACTAACATGTTCCAAAATGTTTGTAACAGCTCTCTTTTTGGTGGCAAAGAACTAGAAACTCCAGAGATGCCTGTCAATTGGGGAATGTCTGAACAAGTGGTGGTATACAACTGTGACAGAAAAAAAATACATGGATAGGTCTGCATGAAATAATGAAGAGCAAAATGAACAGAACCGAGAAAACATTGTATACAGTAGAAGCAATATTGTTTTAAGAGTGACTTTGAGGGAATAACGCCCAAATTAACTATAAAGGACATATGAAGAAAGATGCTATCTGCATCCATAGAAAGAACTGAGAAATTGAAGTATGTATAGAATAACTTTGTGTGTGTGTGTGTGTGTGTGTGTGTGTGTGTGTACCTATTTGTGTTTAGTGGTAGCCATCTCTGGAGGAGTAGGAGGAGGAAAAAAAGAAAAAAATTAACATGATAATTTTGTTGTATTTTTGAAAGGAATAGCAAGTTGGCATAGAGATTTGCAGTTTCACGTACAATCACTTTTTTATTGTACTATGTTATGGAAATACTTATTTTATTCTATAAATTAAAAATAAAATTTTTTAAAAAGAGAAAAAATCCCCCATGACCAGATGGATTCACAAGTGAATTCTAACAAACATTTGAGGAACAACTAATTCCAATACTACATAAACTATTTTGAGGGACAAAAGGTGACAGAGTCCTACCTTACTCCTTTCATTACACAGATAGTGTTTTGATATGCAAATGAGACAGAGCAAAAAAAGAGAAAGAAAGAAAACTATAGACTAATTTCCTTAATGAATATCAATGTAAAAATTTTAAATAAAATGCTAATAAGATCACAGCAATATATCACAAAGATCACACACTATGACCAGGTGGGATTTATGCCAGGAATGGAAGGCTGGATCAATATTAGAAAAACTATCAATGTAATTGACCATATCAATAACAAAAACAACAAAAATTATGTGATTATATCAATAGAGACAGTAAAAGCCTTTGACAAAGTATAGTACCCATTTTTGTTAGAAACCTTAGAAAGCATAGGAATCAATGAAATCTTTCTTAAAACAATAAGCAGTATCAATCTAAAACCAAGAACAAGCATTATCTGTAATGGAGATAAACTTGAAGCCTTTCCAATAAGATCAGGAATGAAAAATGATGTCCATTATCACCACTACTATTTAACATCATACTAGAATTGCTAGCTATGTCAATAAAGGAGAAAAATAAATGGAAGGAATTAGAATAGGCAATGAGGAAACAAAACTCTCACTTTTTTCATGTAATATGATAACATACTTAGAGAACCCTAGAGAATCAGCTAAAAGAATAATTGAAAAAATAAACAACTTCAGCAAAGTTGCAGGACAGAAAACAAATCCACACAAATCTTCAGCGTTTCTGTATACTACCAGCAAAACCCAACAGGAAAAGAGAGAAATTCCATTTAGAATAAGTACTGACAATATAAAACACTTGGGAATCTACCTGCCAAGGCAAACCCAGAGATTATACGAACACAATTACAAATATATTTCGTACAAAGACAGATCTTAACAATTAGAGAAATATTCATTGTTCACTAGTAGGTTAAGCCAATATAATAAAAATGACAATTCTACCTAAGTTAATTTACTTATTCAGTGCATACCAATCAAACTTGCCAAATAATTCTTTTATATATCTAGAAAAAAATAATAAAATTCATTCGTAAGGTCAAGAGGTCAAGAATATCAAGGGAACCAATTTTAAAAATGTGAAGGAAGGCAGCTTAACAGTATAAAATTTCAAACAATATTGCAAAGTGTTTATCATGAAAACAATCTGGTACTGGCTAAGAAATATAATGGTGGATCAGTGGAATAGATTAGGTACACAGTACATTGTTGTAAATGACCACAATAATCTAGTGTTTGAAAATCCCAAAGATTCAATCTTGGGGGAAGTACTTACCACTTCAAAAAAAACTTCTGAGAAAACTGGAAAAGCAGTTTAGCAGAAATTAGGAATAGACCAGGATCTCAGGTGGCATACCAAAATAGGGTCAAAATGGATAAATTATTTGAATATGAAAGGTGATATCATAAGAAATTAGAGGAGCATGGAAAAATTTGCCTGTTGGATCTATGAATAAGAGAAGTGTTTATGACCAGACATAAAGAGGAAGACAGGAAGTAAAATAGATAATTCTGATTACATTAAATTAAAAAGGTTTTGTACAAACCAAACAAATGCAGCCAAAGTTAGACAGAAAGCAAGAAACCAGGGGAGGAAATTTCTCAGCAAGTTTCTCTGATAAAGCTCTTATTTTTTAAAACATATAGGGAACTGAGGCAAATTTATAAAAATATGAGCCATTCCATGATTGATAAATGATCAAAGAATGTAGACAGGCAGTTTTCAGAAGAACAAATCAAAACTATCAATAATCACATAAAAATGCTCACTACTGATTAGAGAAATGCGAATTAAGACAACTGAGAAACCACCTCACACCACCAAATTGACTGTGACAGAAATGGAAAATGACAAATGCTGGAGGGGCTGTGGAAAAATAGGGATGCTAATACACTATTGGTGTTGTGAACTGGTCAGACTATTCTGGAGAATAATTTGAAACTATGGCAAAGGGCTGTAAAACTGTACATACAGTTTGACCCAGAAATAGCACTGCTAGGTCTATATCCCAAAGTGATCAAGGAAAAGGGAAAATGAACAATTTGTACAAAAATATATATAGAAGCTCTTTTTGTGATGGAGAAGAATTGGAAATTGAGAGGATGTCCATCAATTCGGGAAGGGATAAACAAGTTGTGGCATATAATTGTGATGAAATACTATTGCGCTATAAGAAATGATGAACAGAATCCTTTCAGAAAAACCTGGGAAGACCTATATGAACTGATGCAAAGTAAAGTGAGCAGAGCTGGGAGATCATTGTATGTATTAACAGCAATATTGTATGATGACTAACTGTAAATGACTTAGCTACTCTGATCAAAACAATGATCCAAGATAATTCCAAAGGTTCCATGATGAAAAATGCTGTCCACCTCCCGAGGGAGAACTAATGAATTTTGAGTGCAGATTGAAGCATATTTTTTTCACTTTCTTAATTTTTCTTTGAGTTTTTTTGGGGGTTTTAAATTGCAATGTGGCTAATATGGAAATATGTTTTGCATGACTCATATGTGCAATCGATATCATATTACTTGTCTTCTCAAGAGGTGGGGGAAAAGGGGAAAGGGAGAGAGAATTTGGAGCTCAAAATTTAAAAAAAAATCCTAATTTAAAAAAATGTAATTGGGAAATATTTAACAAGATAAAATACATTAAAAAAAAACAACACTAAGATTGCCTGGAGTCAGAGAAGCTAAATTTTAATCCTGCCTAGGACATCTACTAGTGTTCTAACAAGAGATCAAGTCACTTAATCTTTCTGAACCTCAGTTTCTTCATCTGCAAATTGGGAATTATAATCCAAAGAGTTATTATGAGGAGCAAATTAGATGCCATATGGAAAGTACCAGGCAGCTATTTTTATACACAACTCAAATGTGTGAAAGAGTTCCCAAAGTATTTTGCTAAAATTTCTCAGAAAGGTAAACTAGCTAAATGTAGGAGCTTATAGAATCTAAAGCTGTAAGATACCATATTATTTAGACCTATTATCCTGTAGTTGGTGCACAGAGGCTAGGTGACTTTCCTGGTTCCTAAGTAAGGGGCAGAAGCTGAAAAAGAATTATAGAATTCCAAAGTTAATAAGGGACCTCAGTGGCCATAGAGTCCAAACCATGCCCTCAAAAAAAAAATCCTCATTATAACACACCAATCAATTCAAGCTTTTGCTTGAAGGACAACAGCTAACTCCTGATAAAGGTGAATACTGTCTCATGGAAAGTGGTCTTGTATATTTGAATTTGCTATTTGAACTTGAACTATTCAAAGTTGTAACATACATAAAATGTGGTCTTTGGTTCTTTTGTTGATATTCAGTCGATTCAGTCATATCTGACTCTTTGTGACCCCATTTGGGGTTTTTTTTTGATAAAAATACTGAAGTGGTTTGCCATTTTCTTCTCCAGGTCATTTTACAGATGAGGAAACTGAGGCAAAGAGTTTTAAATGACTCACCCAGGGTCACCCAGCTAGTATCTGAGGCCAGGTTTGAAATCAGGTTTTCCTGACTTCTGGCCCAGCACCTTATTCACTGTGCCCCAAAGAATTTCATTGACTTGCCCAGGGTCATACAGCTAGTACATGTCTAAGGCCAGACTTGAACTTGGGTCTTCTTGACTCCAGGCCCAATGTTTTATTCACTGAGCCCCATAGCAGCCTCTGCCTTTAGTTCTAGCTTAGTGGAAATAAGAAATGCAAACTCAAATAATGCAACCACTTTGCAAGATTTGTTATTCACATCAACAGAGGAACAAGCTACTATTTCCTAAGGCAGTCCATTCCACTTTTGAATAACTCTAACTAATATTTTGGTTTGTTGTCTTATTTTATTTATTTATTTTTGCAGACATTAAGACCCAATTTGCCCTGCCCCCTACCTCAAGGTCTTCTGACTTTTAATCCAATGCTGTTTCTTTTCCTCACTTGTGACTTGACCATTAGAAAAAAAAGTGCTGCTAATTATAGCATAAAAGCACCTGTGTTCCTCACACGACATGTCAGACTAAGCAGGGCCAGCTGCATCTCTAAATAGAATATATGATCCAGAGTACTGATGGAAGTTTACGCCAGGAGTCGGTCCAATCTTAAGCACAAATGTCAGTATTAAGGAAAAAATGAGCTCTGTTGCAAATGTTTGTGGGAGAAAAAGAACTGCTCACAGTCCAATGCCCCTAAAGTGCTAAAAAAAAAACACACCGAAGATATCAACTGTGCACATCACAAACATCTTAATTAATGTGTTATAGGGGTGTTAGACCATGGCTCTGTTGGTAAACACCACCATGCAGACACAAAGTTTTACTGATTTGAGAGCAGGGTGTTAGGGCCCACCCACGATTCCTGTTCACACAAGGATTTAAGCCTAACAAGTGGAAAGTGAGGGTGTTGTATTCAGGGAAGGTCTAAGGCGGAGTCCTCAATTTCTTCCAGCTCTAAATGTCTTTAGGCTCATAATCTCCACAGGTAGAGAGAGAGGCCCTCTTCCAACTCAAGGATTCCAGGTCCAATTCCAACAGGAAACAAGAAAAGATATTAAGCTTTCTTGGGAAGGAAAAGGCTCACCTGTTCAATTTTTAAGGGGCAGCTAGGTGATGCAGTGGATAAAGTGCTAGGTCTGGAGTCAGGAAGACCCGAGTTCACATCCAGCCTCAGATACTCACTAACTGTAAGACCCTGGGCAAGTCACTTAACCCCTGTTCACCTCAGTTTCCTCATCTGAAAAATGGGGATAATAACAGGACCTACCTCCCAGGGTTGTTCTGAATTACAAATAAGATAATAACTGTAAGGTACTTAGCACAGTGCCTGGCATATAGTGTTATATAAATGTTAGTCATTTTATCATTGTAGTTATTACAACTTCTAGACAGACTTGTGTTGATCCTGTTATGATCCTGGTACTCTGATTTTCTAATAAATGGATTCTTCCCTTATTCCCTAATAAATGATTTCCCTAGGCTACACCCTAGGTTCTAACTAACTAGGTTAGATCTTGCATGATACTCTAGCTTCTCACCATCCATTCCTCCCTCTCCAGGGCTCTAGTCCCAGTCACTTACCATATTTCCTCATGACTGAATCCCTAATACCTGTAGTAAGTCTTTTCTTTTCTTGACTGACTGAGCCTCTGCAGATTGCCTTTCCTACCTTGGGTTGGTCAGATATCCTATTTCTTAGAATCAGTCAATTTCTGTCTTTGGCTTAGATATTCAGGTTCTGCCTGTCCCTTCCTATCCATAACCTCCAGATTTTAGACCTACCTTCAGTTATATATGGGCCATATACTTATTCTAGACTAGCTGACCTTTCATATTATTCCCAGGTGTATCTTGCTCCCTGGACTTCGCTTGACCCTCTATGTCTATTTATAGACCTATTCCTAACTTTAAGTCCAATTCAGCCTGCTGCTTTTTCAGGATTACTTTTTGAGGATATGAGGAGCTTAATATAATGTGGACATCATGGGGCTCATCGGGGTCCCCAAATTTCTCATGACCTCAACCAAGTGTGCCTATTTCCCCAATCCAGACCAACTGACAATTCATCTTGCAAGCAACCTTACAAAGGCATATGTAAAGGAAGGAATTAAAAAAGGGGGGGGAGAAATATTTAACCCCCACCTCCTCCATTCCACCTCTTTTCTGTCTCCATCCTGTCCACGGTGGATTCTTCATGTATACCTGGAGCAGCCTTATACAGTACATAAGCTGGGCCCTGTAGCTTTTTATGGATATAGCTGGAGTTATCCAAATCTCCATGAATACTTCATTGCACAACCTTTTATTCCTTCAAGGTCATCTACATCTTGTAAATGACTTCCTGCAACATCTTTGTAGACTTACTACCAGGCCATGAGACCCTCAAGGAATACACCATTCCTTAGCCCAGAAATAGTATTGAGATTCAGGAAGGATCAGCTTGTATAGGAAGAATTTAATCCCAATATTTTCTCATTGAAGCAACCAATGGTTCTGAGGGATATATGAAAGTGTGAGCTAATCAAAATACTGAGAGGAGACAACTCAGTTGGGTGGAATAGATGAAAAGGAAAATTAGTTACCAAAGGCATCCTGGGTCAAGATCAAATGGGAATTATATGGATAGGTCCGTGGCAAGAACTCAGGTTCTCACTGGTGAGAGCCTGAAGACTAGATCTACGATATTCACTAACTCTTGACCATAATCTTGACCTCTCTCAACCTCAATTTCCCCATTGTGAAATTTACAAATTTAGCCAATTGTAAAATTGGCCCCATTTGTATAAATGCTAATAATAATTCATGTACTACATACTGCAAAAGGTTTTGTGAGGGAACATATTTTGTTAACCTTAAAGCAATAAATAAATATGATGGTACCAGCTTGCCTATTCATCCATTCTAATAATACAGAAGCTAATAGGTAATATCAGGTTACTTTCTATATATTTGGAATGCGGGGAGGAGGGGAAACTGGGCCTCTCCCTTCTTGGCTCAAGGTTCCTTTATAACATATTCAATAAATGGTCCTTCAGACTTCCATTAAAGATGTCTACCATGAGGGAATCCATTGGTTGCTGAGTCATCCCATCTACTCTGGGAAGGCTCTAATCATTAGAATGCTTTCTCTATGTTGTCCACATCTGTATCCCTACAATTTCTTTTTTTTTTTTTTTGGAGAGGGGAAGGCATTTGGGGTTAAGTGACTTGCCCAAGGTCACAGATCTAGTAAGTTTGTCAAGTGTTTGAGACCGGATTTTAACTCAGGTCCTCCTGACTCCAGGGATGGTTCTTTACTCACTGCACAACCTAGCTGCCACCTGCCTACAATTTCTACCCAATGTTCATGCTTCTTTCCTTTGGGGCTAAGTTTTTACGTTATGACCTTTCAAATAAATGAAGATAACTTATGCTTCTTCCCCATTTCTATCTATTTCTACTCTTCTCCAGACAAAACAACCCTACTTCCTTCAGTTAATCCTTACATGTCATGATCTCAAAGCCATTTACTGTTCATTCTATTTTGGATGCAGTTTCTCAATAGTCTTTCTAAAAATGAATTACTGTAAATTGAACAAAATACAATAAGTGTGATTTTACCAAGGAAGAGTATAGTAGGAATATCATCTCCCTTGTTCCATGTAATATGCCTTTCTTAATGAGCCTAAAGTAGCATTATCTTTTTTGGCTGCCATAATGACTCATCCTGCTAATTCATGTTGAGTTTGAGGTCCACTAAACCCCCCTAGGTTTTTTTTTCCACACAAACCCTCTAACCACACTTCCCCTATTTTATAAAAGTGATTTTTAAAATGTCTTAAAAATTCTAAAGTGTGTTTTGGCCAGCACAAAGTTTTTATTGTTAAGCCTTGAGCTTGGGGCCATGGTTTTTGAACCCTTATCTAGGTCAGAGTCCTTGAGGACATCCACAGTTTTGAAGCCTGAAAGGCTCATCAGAATTGATTTTCTCCAAAAGTAGTCCACCTTAGAGTCCACTATAATAAACATGAAAACCATAAGGTCCAGTCCCAATCCCGACAACCAATAAGTGGGTCAGGAAAAGAGCCTTTACTGCTCCACCTCATGAACCTTGTCTTTGAACCAAGGCAAGAAATTCCCTTGCATTCAAATGAGGAACAGCTTAATCTTCACAGACATCTAAACATTGCTTCTGGGTGAAATAGCATGGACCATGTGATTGCCACTTGCAACCTTAATAGAGCCAGATTGAACATTGAATTTCTGCTCCTTGGACCCTAAGTGAAATGAAGTTAGAGGATTTGCTGTCCATAATACAATATACTCTGTGTAGGTGACAGAAGCCATTGAAGGGGAAAGCTCATTCAGAAGCTTGCCTTAGAGAGTACTTCACTGACCAGGGAGACTAGACTAATGATGCTATCTATCCTTCACCCAGTTGTTAATTTTGTTAGCAATATGATGTTGCAACCAGGGGGATTGTTCATGTCCTATTGAAGAGTGATCCCGCAGTAAGAAGAAAACTGAGGGGAAGAAGCATTTCTGCATTATAAGGAGAATAGTAATGAGACATTGGGGACAGATAAACATCAGAAATGCTAAGGAAAAAAATTCTAGTGAGACATGCTGCCTAGAGGGAAGTGGAAGGAGAAGAAAGAAAAGAATAAGCATTTATTAAGGACATATTATGTCTAAGGACATACTATGTGCTAAACACTTTACAAGTATCTCATTCGCTAACAGAGAAATATAGATCAAGTGAGTTAGTGTATCATAAGCACTTTGCAAATTTAGTTAATAAGGAGATAGGATAAGCACTAAGCTATGATAGTATTAGACCCAGAGTCTTTACAGAGACAGTAAGGAGCAGTGGAGAGCACTGAACTCAAATAGCTGAAGACCTACATTCAAATCCTGCTTCTGACACATGAATAAACTATGTGTCCTTGGGCAAACCATTTAGTGATCTGCTTTTTCTTATCTGTAAAAGGGCATAATACCTATAGTACACACTCCCCGGAGTAGTCACGAGGCTCAGATGAGGTCATATTTGTTGGGCATTTTACAAACTTAAAACCTCTCTATATAAGGCATCTCAAGAGTTTTAGTATAGTTTTAAGCTTTAATAGCTTAAAAAAGCTAAAAAATTAAACTTTGACTCTGGGAGCCATAGTCTCTGCTTTTAGGCTTTATATTTTCTTGAGCTTCGTGTTTTTAATGTTACACAGCTTAAAAGTGTACTAACAATTTTGGGACATCCTGTGTTAGTCAATAATTATTATTTTAGCACTTGGGTTGCTCCTTCTGGAAGAATCAAGCTCCCTGGTAAAAACCCTATGAGAGATAGGGTATAAACAGAGGTACTTTAGGTAAAAATATAAAGAAATTCTAGTGATGAATCATTTCCAGCCAATGACCCTAGGAAAGAAAATTCTCATTGTGCTTTTGAGTAAACAAAAACATTTAAATTTAAATATAGGTCTGGCTCAGTCTTCTATCTAGTGGCAGATAACTGTGAGATCTAAGATACAAACACCTAGTATCCAAGGAACGGAACACCATGGACACTACTCTAATCCTGTTTTGACTCAACCAGAGCTAGAGAGGAGGATCTTTGGTAACCAAAACCAGAAAATTAGGTCTAAGCCACAGGACTACTCCTTGAACTTAGCATAAGGACATTGGTTAATGGGGAAAGCACGAAGGTACCTTCTCCTATAAAGGCACTCCAATTTCCTCCATCATAAACCTTTGGATAATGCAATGGTATGCCTGGTATTTATATACAACCTTAATCCTTGGAGTCGGTCATTTAAGAATCACCTCTAAACATAATTATCCAAAGTCTCTGGGGCCAGTAAGGTCCGATTCAATCAATCAATAAATCAACTAGCATATATTAAGTCACTACTACATGCCACTTTGCTAGGCAGGAAATATATACTACACAGGGGAAATAATATATGGTTTAAGGTCCATACTTCATCCCTTATCAATAAATTGAGGATAATGGGCTCAACAAACTGAGATATCTTAAAAATCCAACATGCTGTAATTTAGCATTGATTAATGATGTCCTATCCTGAAGCTTTGTTTCCACAATCTGGCTAGCAGCTGTTGTGGGGGTATAAGACCAACACAACCCCAACAAGCATGCCACAAAAGCACAGGTTCTTTTGATCTGCTTCACTAAGGAAAGCAAGGTTAAGGGGCTGGCAAGCTTACTTTAATTCAGCACACAAATATCATTCACTTAGTTCAGGGGAAAAAGCCAGCACACTGAACTTCAGAGCAAAATACAAACAAATTACAAACATCAACAGACAGACTCAATACAATTCATAGTTACCAATATCTAGGTTCAGCGCAGGAGCTCGGAACAAGGGCTGGCCCAGAGTCACACGCACCACCACTGCTGCAGGTAGAGCTCCAAAGAAGAGACAGCCAACCCCTGGTTTTATATCTTTTTCAGGGTCAGGGGTGAGTCACACATGTGACTCACCCACGTGACCTAGAATCTTCACAAAGAGGCGACATAAACCCATGTGGTCTAAAAGCCTCTACTGTCCCAGACATGCAAACTAGGCCCCCCTGCAGTTAGCCCCACCTTGGGCCCCACCTTAGTTGCCAATCCATACCCACATAGGTTTTACACCTAATAGGGGTTTCGGCCTGGGGTTTAGCACTTAGTAAAGCTCAAAAAAATACACTGAATTACTCAAAGGGAACAAAAGCCAAACTATTCAATGGTACTTGGTTGAACTAAGTGCTAAGGAGCCCATTTTGCTTACCAACACAAGTTAGTATTTCAGTTTCCAAGTAGTTCAATTCAACAGGCATCAATTAAGCACCTACTATGTGAAGAAGATACTGTGTTAGGTAACTGGGGAGATTGCAAGATAATCCATATGTAGTTCTTGCCTTTACCGAGCTTCCCTTATCTTCTCTATCCCCTGAGTCCCTGAATTGTACCCCAGTTCCTCCATAATGTGGTTTTCCACCTACTAACCCAGTCCCTCTTAGATATTCTGACTCGCCAGTGACTGAATTTCTAATCATTTGGGAAATTAGGTACTCAATACTCATTTTAAGACCGTATAGAAGCTGATACGCTGTCGGATCACTTTCCTGGATCTCTGCCAATGATCTGCACTGCTGTAGCTAGAATTAGACTGCCTCAATTTTGAATTCAGCCTAGCACTTTTGCTCTTGATAAATACATCCTTCCCCATAGAGGCATGTTCTAGCCTATGTACCTCCCTTCAGACTCACATCTCCATTTACCCATTACTCAAAAAAAAGACCCCATGTTTTAACACTGGGCTCTCACTTGATCTCATTGGTCTGCAAGGACTCACAGACCCAGCCTTTTCCAATATGAATTATTTCCTGCTGCCCAAATCCTGTTTATTGCAGCCAGGTAAAAAAAAAAATTGGTAACTCAAAGGAAACCTTAAAACTATAGTGTTTTTAGAATTAAAGAGGTCATTGCAAAAAAGCCTCCAATAAAGTCCTCTTCTGTCATCTCAGCATAGTTTGGACTTGACTCTGGATTCTCAAAGGCTGCCAGGGCAGTATGAGCTTTGACTACTGTCTTAGTAATGAACTGAGTGCTTGCTGGTTGTCTCAAAATCAGTTCAGTTAAACTCAGAGAGGCCCCAGGATGATAAATTTTTCAGCTGCAGCAACTCTTGAAAACCATCTATGAATGCTTAGGAGGGTTGGAAATCTACATCAGTGGAGGATCAGCTCCCAGCAAAGAAATCATGGATCTTTAAAGTTTTGTCCTATTGTAGGATAAAAAAAAATCACCAGTGTAGCAGGCTAGATGATAACCTCAAGGCAAGAAGGCTAAATAGAAATTGAAGATCACCTTGCAAAAATGCTAAAATCCAATAATGAGGTCATCTTTGTGCAAATCCATAAGAGGAATCCAGTTAGAGAAGTTATAGTGAGTCAACTTTATTTAAACCATGAAATGGAGAAAATAGACCCTAAGTGAATTCTAAGACTCTTTGTATTGGTTTGTACCTGAAACATACTAATCACTTAGTAAAGATTTTATTTTTCTATAATCATAGCTAACAGAGTACTTTAAGGTTTACAAAGCATTTTACTATCTCCCTATCACTATCTCATTTGGTCTTCACAATGACCCTGTGAGTTAGGGACCATTATTATCCCGTACTATCTCATATTATTATCTCATATCATCATCATCTCCATTCTACATATGAGGTTGAGAATGTAGCTATTTGCCCAGGATCACAGAGCTAGTAAGTATCTAAGACAGAATACAAACTCAGGTCTTCTTGGCTCCAGGGTCAACACTCTATCCACTGTTTCACTTAGCCAACTATTTATTTATCTATCTGTCCATCTATTTACTTCTGTCTCTCTACC
This sequence comes from Phalanger gymnotis, assembly GCA_028646595.1. Lineage (NCBI taxonomy): Eukaryota > Metazoa > Chordata > Mammalia > Diprotodontia > Phalangeridae > Phalanger > Phalanger gymnotis. Next base: position 318,002,635 of record CM053624.1, on the reverse strand, counting down.
TACCTACCAGCTATCTACTTCTGTCTATTTCCATCTATCTACCTATCTTCCCATCTCATTTATATCTATTTCTATGAATCTATTTTCTGTCCTTCCTTTCTATCTTTCTGTCTATATACATCATTTTTCCATACACTTTGATCTTTTGATCATTGTACAAAACAACTTCAACCCATTTGACAAAGAAGCTCATGAAAGGAATGAATGACTTCTCACTAGTTTTACAGGAGTTTGAAAATGAAAGTATAGGACTGTTGATCAAAATTCATGACCTCTATTATATATATATATATATGTATATGTATATATATATATATACATATATATATATATATATAGGCTAATGGTCTTCAGGATTGATACTGTGAATTTCTTCACAAAAAGGATCAAAATAGGAGATCCTGGGAAAGAATACTCATAAACCTTGCCAGGTGAGATGGTAAGAACATATGCACATGCATGAAAGGAAGTATGGAATAGAGGATGGAGGGCAAGTCTTGGAGTCAGAAAGACGTTTTTCTATCATTGTCATAGATTTAGAACTAAAGAAAACCGTAGGGGTCATCTATTTCTCCCACACCCCATTTTATAGATGAGAAAATGGATCCCAGAGAGAGAGGAATTGCCTCGCCAAAGATCGCACGGTAAATGTCAAAACCCAGGCTCTCTGATTCTTTCCACTGCACCACACTGCCATTTTTACATACAAGTGGGTGACCACAGACACATTACTTAAATCCCAGTGTCCCAGGCAACTATTAAAGACTAGAAAACTTGGAGACATCCGCACCACCCTAGAAGTTCCCCACACATAAAATAATTGTTTATTGCAAACTTTCTTTTATGTAAATAGTTTTTTTCAGAATTATTTACAATGATATAGGTGAACATCCATGTCATTAACTTACAAATAAGGCTTGACTCTTCTGCTAGTCTGTAAGCTTCTTGAAGACAGAGACTATCCTATTCATCTTGTAATCTTTCATGCCTGGCACATAGTAGGTACTCATGAAGCACTTTTAAAATTGCATTAAATCTTAAAGTATACTACCTGATTAGTTACAACTTGATGAAAACTTCAAAAATTTAAGTCAGGGTCCAGGAAGAGCAAAAGAAATTCTAATCACTGCATTGTGCCCTTGAGTAGACAGGAAGCATAGTCATGGTTAAGTGATTAGTCTACCTGCCGATACTCCCTGGGATGGAAACAAAATCTCTGATCCATTTATCTTTTCTCCCAAATCATCATACCTTATCAGTTAGCCATTGCTGTTGGGGACTGGTTCTACTCTACTCATCACTGGAAATGTGCTCCAAAATGTTGCTTGAATTAATTCTGGAGAAAAAAAAACTTGTTTCATGTGTATTATTTTCTTGCTTATAATTACTTGCTAAAAATCAAGGGACTTTGCAATTGAGGTTTACATTATCTATGAATAAAACATAATGTGTTTTCATCTTCCCGGAGAGGAAAAACACCAGGTTCCTTGCATATAGAGAAAACAAATAAGTGTTCAATACTTATCAGCTGATCGCCATCAGAAACCACAGAGTAACAGCACGCAAAGTTGTCCTTTTGGTTTCTTTTCTTCTGTTACATCCTTAAGAGTTTGCAATATATTTCCCAAGAAGTTACCTTTCGCAAACCACAATGGTTTCCTTGGCATAAGGTAGCATTAATGAAGCAAAATAGAGTGCCAGCCCCAAGTTCACACAGATTTGTTCAGCTACTTTGTTCTAATCACTCAATTTCTCAATTTCTTCAGTTGTAGAAAAGAGATTTTTTTTTGGTTACCTAACTAACAGGACTTTGTGAAGATCCATGAATTTATTTTTATATAGCTCCTTGGAAGAAAGGCACTATGTCAATGCCAAGTGTTCATATTTCATCTTTGCTAAATTTCATTTCGAGTGTCCTTGCCAACTCTTGGAAACACCATTTAAAAATGGTTTCATTAAAGCACGCTGCCACTTCAAAGAGTGTAAGTATAGGACAATGCTTAATTTGGCAAGACATCTGATTCCTAAATCTGTATCTTCAGTCCTGCCTTCTCATCTGAGAGCTGCATCTCCCTCTGCCTGCACATCTCCCCCTGGATGCCCTTACAGAACTTCAAACTCACCCTATCCAACATCCAGATTGCTAGGAGCTGCTAGATAGCGGGCCCAGAATCAGGAAGACCTGAGTTCAAATCTAGCTTCAGATTCTTACTAATTCTGTGACCCTGGACAAGTCCTGTCACCTCTGTTTGCTTCCGTTCCCTCGTCTGTAAAACAGATAACAATAGCACTTTCCTCATGGGGTTGCTGTGAGGAACAAGTGAGATAACCAATGTAAAGTGCTTAGCATAGTACCAGGCATGTAGTAAGCACTGTATAAATGTTAGCTATTATGATGATTATCCACCAATCCTCCAAAACTTCCTTCTTTCTCTGAATTGATTGTCAATGTCTTTAATCTAGTATTCCATATTTACCATTTTGGTGTTACCTTTGACTTTTCCCACTCCCCAATCTGTCCATTATGTCACCCATTAATGCTAATTCCTTCTCTGTTAACATCATTCATGTCCATCATAATGTCTCTATTACTAAGGCCATCATGTTAATCCTGGTCTTCATTTAAAGCCACCTCCATTATTGTGAATGCCTCTTTTTTTAATTTATTTTTTATTTTTAGTTTACAACACTCAGTTCCACAAGTTTTTGAGTTTCAAATTTTCTCCCCCCTTCCCTCCCCCCCCCCACATTGAATGTCTCTTAATGGCATCTGGCCATCTCCACTCTTGCCCTCTACCCCCAATCCATCCTTCATATGACTGCCAAATTTGTCTTTATGTTCAAATCTAGTTATGTCATTTCTCTGCTCAAAAGTCTTCAGTGGCTCCCTATTGACTCCTGGATAAAATTAAAATTCCACTTGATATTGAAGGCCCTCTGCAAAGTGATAGCCTACTTTTTTCCAATTTTATCTCTTATTGCTCTCTCCCACATGTTCTATACTCTAACCACACTATACCTGAACACACCATGTGCTATCTTGCCTCTAAGCTTTCACTCAAACTATTCCCTGTGCCTGGAGTGTCTTCCTGTCACCAAACCTGCCAAATTCTTAAGAATTCTTTAAAACCTAAGTCAAATACCACTCCTCCAACTGGGGATTTCCCAATTCTGTTGAAAAATTGCTTTTATTTTCAGACCTCACAAAACACTTTAAGCTTCTCTAATGAATTGTGTATTTTCAATCAATTATATGAATATGAGAGACAATATGGCATAAAGCTAGCCTCAGAATAAGGTAATAAACCTACCTTCAAGTCCACCTTCTGATACATACAGTCCATAGGACCCTAGGTAGGTACAGCTTCCCAGTGCCGTAGGCATTATACATTACAGCGAAAGTGCTGATGTGCATTTCTAGAGCAAGTTTCTTTATCCAGGAATTCCCTGTATTAGTGAAATCAGTTCTAGTCCCTATCCTTAATTCTTTTCATGTTCATCTTTTTCCTCCATTAGACTCTAAGCTCCATGAGGACAGGGACAGTGTCTTATCCAAACTTTGTATTTCTTTCAGACCTTGCTCAGGATTCTGTATACAAGCAAGTATTTAATAAACGTATGTAAAAAGAGTTTTAAAAAGTATAAGATATGCATACTGCAACATTTGCTAATTCTATTATCCTTCATCATTTTCTGGTCATTTTCTAATAAGAATGAGTTTATTAAGACAAGTCTGGGGTTCTGAGAATATTCAAAGTTACTACCTATCTGCATTATACTGTATAAAAATGTTGACATAGGTCAACTACGTAATTTTTACAAAGTTCTCCTCAACATTTTATGCATTAATTTGACCAGGACTAAGGCTTGATGGACCATTCTACCTTCTCCCTGAACTTATGCATCTCATGAAACATCATTGCCAAAACAAATTTAAGCATCAATATTTTGTTTTTTCCCTCCTCCCATTAAAAAAGGTTTCATATGTGGTTAAGTGCATACCAGATGCCTCTTTACTCTGGAAATGGCTACTTGAGTAGGGAGGCACCTAAGAAATGATAGCCAATGGAACTATTTAGTATACTACTGCTTGTGATCATGCCAGAATGAATTCAGCCACCAGAAATAACAGATCAGGCTTCTACTCCCAAATAGGGGGAAAAAAAGAGGAATTACTTAGAGATTGCAGGAAAGCCCATCATTCATTCAGATTGTTGGGGATTTTTTTTTCTTCTTGTTATATTGATGGTGACTTTTTTGTTCTTTTTGCCAAAAATCAATCACACAAGTAACTTTTGTTTTCTCATTCACTCTGATAAAGGATACTTGATTATTGTGGGTCCAAAGAAGTTTACGATCATGGATTTGAGAGCTAGAAAATATGAGAAGACAGACCAGAAGAATAACTGAGGAGGGGCTTAGACCCAATTTGGAGACCAGGTTCCCCAGAAGGCCAAGTCCTGGTTCCTCAAAAATTGTCCCAAAACTATGCATGTCTATGTAAGTTGAGTAAAATGGATAATTAAGTGATTAATCAATAACCAGACAAAAATGTAATAAAAATTATGTAGCAATGTACTATGGGAACACAAAGAAGTAAAGTCAAGGAGTCCATGAGTATTCATTAAGTACCTACTATGTACTTACTATGTATTCATTACATACCTACAACTTGTCACTGTTTCATGCACTGAGAGCACAAATAGAAATGAAAAGATACTTTCTGCCTTCAGAGAGTTTACATTGTGATCAGGGAAAACATATACAGGGGAATCGAAAAGCTTAAGGAGAAGGAATTGTTGGGGGTGGAGGGGGAGGAGAGGAAGTCCACAGAGTCAGGCGTGGAAGTCAGAGAGGAATGGAGGCAAGTATGTATTTTAGTGAAGATAACAAGGTAAAATGCAGAAAGCAACTAATAATACAACCATATCACAATTTTATCAATAATCCAATAAAAATAATAATATAACACAATTATATCAATCGATAAGCATTTATTAAAGTGTCTAACACATAGCAGGCCCTGACATACCATGACAGGCCCTGGGGACATAAAAAGATAAATAATTGATTCTATATGATTCAGTTAATGAAGAAGATAGTAAATTCTGTAGCTATTTAAGGGAAATAGAAATAATGTTCAAATATGGGGTAGTTGAGGGCAATATTCATGGAACAGGTGGGGCTTTAACTTAGCCTTGTAAAGTGGCCATAAATTTAAAAAGTACAGAATAGAATATTCTCCCCACTCCAATCATATCTACCATAGTTTCATGGTTTTGTCTTTCCCCGATTAGAATATAGGTTCTGTGAGAGTAGTCCTCTTGTTTCCTTGCATTTACTACAGCTCCTGAAACACAATAGGTACTTAATAAATGTTTTATCTTGAACAAATATGAATAAAAGAGGTGAAAATAGTCAAGACATAACCAGAAGACAAGAAATAGAGTTATCTGACTAAAGAAGAGGGTTTATGAAGAACTGCCATGGTTGTTTGTTGAACTTCATAATCCAGGAGGACTAAAGTGACATCACTATGTCAGAATCAACATACAGTATGTCTGACTGTGGAGTTCAGAATGCTCTATGCAGGGTGGGCACAAATAGTCCATGTGACCATTTAGGAGGGAGATCTCTCTACATTTTCACATCTCATATTTCTGCTGCCACGGTAGAAAACATTGTAAACATAGTTTGGGAATAGGTTCTGGAAGGTCTTGAGTTGTCAAGCTAATTGGTTTAAGACTTCTTTTTTCTTTGCCTTTTAAATCACCTTTTTTCCCCTTTTCCCTTTCTTTGTATCCAAAGAAAGGAAAAAGAAAAAAAAAGCTTTTGCTCTTTATTCATTCTAATAATGAAGTATGTATAAAATGTACACCAACGAGATGGGCAAATGAAGGTAATCTAAAAGGGAACTCTATACCTTCAATCGCTTTCCTGCATATCATCCTATACATCAAAGCCTGGTAATCATCTGAAATTACTGCCAGTAAGGGGGGAAAAACCCCTTTCTCAAAAATCTTCAATGGCTTTCTACTAATAGGAAAGAAAAAAAAGTCCTAAATCAATTAGCTTGACAATTGAAGACCTTCAAGGATCCATCCCCAAACTATCTTTATTATCTTTTCTGCCACAGCAGTAAAAACATGAGATGTGAAAATTTAGAGACATCTCCCTCCCAAATGGTCATATAGACTATTTGCACCTCCCCTGCAGTAGAGCCTTCTGAGGTCATATAGGTCTGATTAGCCTCAGTCATACATCGGTGTCAAACAGTGACATTCTCTAGTGCAGAGTGATGAGGAGGGAGGAAGACAGTTTGGAACTTAAAATGTAACCAAAAATAAATTAAATTACTTTTTAAAAAAAGAGTTAATATAAATCCTCACTGGTCTATTCCCCAAACCTGCCCGAGCTTTAGTTCTGGTAGTATAACCTCAGAGTATCCAAGGTCATCTCCACACTATGATAAGGCACTAGAAGAATTTTAGTGTACTAGAATATGAACTCCTTGAGAGCAAGGGTTGGTTTTGGACAGTCACATCACACTAGTGACTCCTATTAAGGTTGTTTTCCTCAATTTGTCATTTTAAAATCTCAGGCTTCACGTTGAGAAATGGAGAATCAAAGCAGCTAACTTAAAGGAATAAGCAAATAATGTTTTGCTAATAAAATCAAAACAACCCAGAAGTCATTTTTGCTCAATGATACAAATGCTTGAAGTGGGTGTGATATTCTAGGATTCCATAATCAGCTAGTCAGTCAGTCAACAAGCATTTATTAAAGACTTACTATATTCTAGGCATGGTGCTAAGGATTGAGGGTACTATTATTCATTTGGAAGGTAAGGTTCATGAAGACAAATCAAACGATCAACTTTGGACTGCAAAGCTAGTGAAAACATACTTTTAAAATCAGTTATAAATTTGCATTTACTTTTAAACTAACCAACAAAAGAAATTAACAATCCAGTTTAGACAAAAAATAACCTATTCCAATTATAATTAAATAATTATGGAATAACTAACATTCATTAAAATGACAAAACTTAAACACATTTTGCCCTCACAATAATTTCATGTAAGTCAGTGGAGGTCAAAATTGAGACTATTTCATCACTCTGAATCAAATCTACATAAACCAAATTTTATATAAATCAGACAGCGTATCTTAGTTATTCAATTAGAAGGAAAAAAAGCCCAAATAAGAATGATGGTTTTCTTAAAAACAGAAGATTTTAGAGGAGTCTATTATGTTCAATTGCATGTAATTCTTTCTTCATGACTGCTTTTGGGGTTTTCTTGGCAAAGATCCTAGAATGATTTGCCATTTCTTTCTCCAGCTAATTTTACAGATGAAGAGGCTAAGGTAAATAGGGTTAAGTGACTTTCCTACAGCAGGTTGTGTTGTGTGGTTGTTGTGTTGTGTGATATATCCTTCATTCTTGAAGAGGACCATGACATCAGGGAGATGATGACATGACTTGCGATTGACTTCGATTTGAGTGAAGAGGGCTGTGCAAAGTCACCAGCCTCACTTTCTCCTCCAGAGCCATCTGTAATTTCTGAGGCCAGATTTGAACTCATAAAGATGAGTCTTTCTGACTTCAGACCCAGCACTCTGCACACTATGTCACCACCTAGCTGCCCTTTAAAAGAGTGTGCTCCTTATATCAGCAAAGAAACACTCACATGAACAGAAGCAGAGTGAAAATAAGAGAGAATGGGAAAAAGACAAAGTGACAACAATGAGGATTTCAAAAGGTAAATAAAGGCTTACTAAGAGATAACAAAGCTTAGGGATGATGATGATGATGATACCTAACATTTATGTAGTACTTACTACCCACCAGGCATGATGCTTTTCAAATATTATCTTATTTGATGCTCACAACAACCCCGGGAGGTAGGTACTATTATTATTCTCCTTTTATAGATGAGAGAACTGAGGCAAAAAGAGGTTACGTGAGTTGCCCAAGTCACACAGCCAGCAAGTTTCTGAGGCTGGATTTGAACTCATGTGTTCCTGACTCCACATCCAGTGCTCTATTCACTGTGCCATCTAGCTGCCCCGCTGGACAATACTGGTGCCAGGCTAACAAAGTAGAAATACACATTCTGCCTTTCTGTTATCAACCATGAACATGGCATGAAACATCCATCAGTCACTATCATACTGTTGGGTGATTCTGCTGAAGAGTTTTCAGGAAAATGCATTTTTGTTTTGGAGAGTGAACGTGGGTAGGGGTCTTTGTGCATTAGCCTGATAGACAAACTGATCAGGGCTTGAATATGACTTATGAGTTGTAGGGAATGGCTACACAAGGTACATCTCTGGAGTAAAGCATGATCTTTTATTAGCATAAACAGGCACAGGTCTACACCATTAGCCCTGTCTGAATTAAGCATAGTTCACTGAAGAGCAGCCCCTACAATCAAGCATCACCCAGAACCCATACTTCCCCTTACTGTGAACACTCTAGACTCCCCTGATTTAAAAAGAAAAAAGATTATATCTAAACACACAGGACTCATCCTACTTGATGAATGGCTCCAAGCTCTACAGAGTCTAGAAGGGGAAAAAGAAAATTTTGAAAACTCGATAGAATTTTGAAGGTATTGTTGTGGAAATAATCATTCTTTTGGCCTTTATTTTTTTGTTTGTTTTTATTTATTTTTTTCCCTTCGGCCTTGAGTTTCCTCTGGTATGAATTTCTTAGAAATATTCCTTTGTTCTAACATGCCTTTCTGGCCATAAAGACAATTGTATCTTTTCTATATACACAAGTTAGATAGTAGCAAAAATTTGTAGAGCGCTTGGATTCCTCTTTAAAGGACAAAAAGAACTTACTAGGAAGGAGTGGGGCAGGGAAGTGGAGGAAGAAGAACACAGATGTGGTGACTGTAATTCTATTCTCCCAAATTTTGGTCTTGGAATTTTAGAGTGACCTTGTGTTTTTCTGGATCTAATTTACTGTGATTCTGTTTTGATACCAAGTAGAGATTGATTCCCAAGTTCTTAATTCATACAATGCTTCTTCATACCATCCAAGTGGTCAGATTGACAGATTTGTGGTTAATCAGATTAAAGGGCTACTCTTTCTAAAGAAGGCACAACAATGAGGACTTCAGAAAATTATAACAACCACCTTTATGGAGCTGCTTCTTCAATGCATCCCTTTGTTGCTATGCTTCTAACTGGGACAGATTCAATATTCAATTCTCCTTCTCAGAACTATTACAAAGGCTGCTATATGTCTCTCATGAACATCCCAGTGAAAAGTCTATTGATATTCTCCCCTTGTCAACAATAATTTAGAGCACTAATTTGGCCCTTTAATTTAATGGGCCTACTTATCAGGTGCCTAATCAAATGTATAATTCCAAGAACAAAAAAACATAATAATAGCTAATACTTACATGGCACTTGGGGGTAACTAGGTGGCCCAGTGGATAGAATGCCTTATCAGAGTCAGGAAGACTTGTCTTCTTGAGTTCAAATCTGGCATCATATATTTACTAGATATGTGACCCTGGACAAGTCACTTAACCCTGTTTCCCTCAGTTTCCTCATCTATAAAATGAGCTAGAGGAGGAAATGGCAAACCACTCCAGTATCTTTGCCAAGAAAACACCAAATGAAGAGTCAGACGTGACTGAAAGTGATTGTACAATGACAAAAACGTAGCACTTACTATGGGCCAGGTACCGTGCTAAGAACCTTATAATTATTATCTCATGTGATCCTCAGAACAACCCTGGGAGGTAGGTGCTATTGTTATCCCCATTTTACAGATGAGGAAACTGAGAGAAACAGAAGTTAAGTGACTTGCCCAGGATCACACAGTTAATAAGTATCTAAAGCAAGATTTGAACTCAAGTCTTCCTGATTCTAGGCTCAGCATTCTATATATGCTGTGCCACTTAGATCACTAGTAAATATTAAGAAGTAACTCTCTTTTCATGGCTTCCGTCCTTCAAAGTAAGTTCCACTTTCTATAACCATTTCATGAAATATCAAAATAGTTACATATATTATGGCATTAGCTCATATTTCTACATCAATATTAGCTGTCTAATTACTTTGCACCTTTAATTGACCATGTAGATGTCAGATGCTCCATGCTCTGTACATCAAACTGCAGATAGATCTCTTGAAGTCTGATTTAGGTAGAGATTAGACTAGATGGGGTAAATTCATCCCAAGTATAGATTTTATGGTTTTGTGAATCTACCTCTAAATTTCATTCAAACACTATATGTCATGTAATCAATCAACCAATAAGCACACAGCAACATCAATAATGGAACACCAATAACAACAAACAAAAGCAACAGCATGATAAAATGGCCCAATACGGAATAGATTACAGAAGCAAAAATAAGTCAAAACTACTAAGTCAACAGATAGGATCCTACAATTGCTTAGTCCTTACAGTCAATGGGTTAAGAACTCCAGAATAGGTCCAGGGGTTGATTATCTAATCTGCATTCAGGATTCTAGAAAACAAAACCCAAAGCTCATCACAGTTCACATTTCAGTCCATGGCACAGGCAGGTTCTTCTGGATAGTAAAATCACCAGGGATAACAGTCAATTAGCCCAGTTCAAAGTTAGCACTTATATTTATAAGTTTTTAAATACTTCATTACCTTCCTCAACACATACAGGGTGTATGACCCTGGGCAAATCATTTAATCTCTCAGTGCTCTAGGCAAGTCTCTAAGACTACAAATTGGAGTGCTTGCCAGCCTTCCTTGGCAGAGGGACTTTCCTACGGCAATGAAGTCATAGGCGTGGTCCCAGACTATTTTACATTCCAGAGACTCCAAGTTTTTGTAGTCTACATTGTTTCCAAGAGGTTCATTCTGTGCTGTATTCTCTGCTTTTCCTGGTATCCTTGAAAGTGACATTGTCTAGTCTATCTTTATCTCTGGTAGGGATCCCTCTGTGGGTGCTTGACCTTAAACTCTATGAACTGGAACAAAATAATAGTTATTGTTCTCCAATTAAGGGAAGGAAAAGTAGGCAACAATTACATTGATATAAAACATTGATACAGAGCTTCAAAGTACATTAAATACATAAATCACATTCAGTATTCAGATAATTTATATATACTCACCAACTCATAACATAAGCCCATACCTGTATATGTGCATACACATGTATATATGCATATATGAATACATGTGATATATGCATGTGTCGTATGTAAATACACATTGTGTTTGTCCACATGTGTGCTGGGATATATATACGTATATATATATATATATATATACACACACATATGTTTTATGTATATAAAAGGTCTATACATACATATATACATATTCTTGCGTATATCAATATTTATAAGGTAAAGGGCAGCAACAGCAAGAGAAAATCAAGAGAAGAGATAGTTCTCAATGCTACTTCCCACTCCCATGTAGTCTGAGCGTGTTTCCAAATTATTCAATGTCTGGATCACCAATTTAATAATCCATAGTAGATGTATCCAGAAACCTACCAGAGTAGGGGTAGAGAACAAAACAAAAATTTTGGGCAATACAATATTCAATTGATATAAATTAGAATATTCCTTCTCATTTTAAATTTCACCAAGTCTATAAATTAACAAAATCTTGACTGTAATCTTTTTCCTAGTTATCCTTTAACCTGAAAGCAAAATCGTGATTCTTTACACTGCCATATATACATACTCACAAATTGACAAAAATCTATGCAACTTTCAACAAAGAATCCTCTGTGGAAGTTTATCTCCACCCCACCCCACCACACCTCATTAGCCAGACAAGAGGAAACGAACCAGAAGCTATTTTAAAATTGGAAGTTTTACAGATACCTTTTGTGCCTAATCCAAAGACATTCAGAGTCTACAATTCCATTTGTTTAGACTTTCTGGAACATTTCTTTCATGAAAGTTTTTAACTTACCCCAGTCCTCACACACAGTCAGAAACCTTACAACACACTCCCCCAACTTCCAAAGTCTTTTGCCCTTGGCACTTTGCTTAAGAAAGCAACAGCAAAACTCTAAACCCAAATTAACACTAAAACACCAGTCAACACACTTTTAAATGGCGCACTAACACATGCACGTATCAGGACACAAACTGTACAAAATGGATTTAGTAATGTTTCAAAAACTCTGATTCCAAAGATATCATGGGTTTCAAGAAGATTTAAATTTAGCCATTGGTCACTGCTACTCCACTTCACCCTCACCCCAAAAATTTGCTGATCCCAGTGCATTCTCTTTCCCTGTCGCCTTTTCCTTAGGACTAGACGTCCAAGAAAGGAATTGTTTCCCTTCTCTTTCCTTTACTTCTCCACCTGCTCTGTCATTTACCTCCTGGGGGCAGGGGGGTGGTGGTGAGAGGAGCTTGCCTTATTCACCTTCAGCTTAGACCACCCTCCTTCCACAGCAAGAGAACTCTTCATAGTGGAGCAGAGGCTGTTTCTTCCCAACTGGCACCAGACTCCAAAAAGATCAAAAGACACCAGACTAAAGCTCAACCTCTGTTTTGTTTGGTATCTTCCAAAAGGGAATGGGTTATCCCCTCTACTATTCCACACCCTCCAGATTCCATTTGTGTCCTGCACCTCCCACCCATAATGCTAGTAGGAGAGTTTCATCCTTGGTGCTGCCAATGGTATTAGCCCACTGAATGAGCTCATCAGTACTTGGATTCCAATGAATAAGCAATCACAATAGAAACAGCTATGGAGTAGAGAGATTTATCTTTAGCATAAAGCAGAACAGGTGTCGACCAACAGCTCCAACCTTAGAGAGTACAATTCACTGTAGCACCTGGCCTGGCAGCCCCACCAGTCATACATCAACTCAGATTTCTGATTACTCTGAGACTAAGAGGGAAAACCCAAATGAACAAAAAAGGATTGTTCTCTAAAAGGTTGGACCATTACCCTTGACAGTGTCTCAAAGGAGGAGTTTTTATGCCCCTTAGGATAGAGGAGGAAAAATACTGATGAAACTGGATTTCATCACTGGGGCTGGTTCTCATAGAGCGTGGAAGCACAGCTGAGTTGATGACCTTGGCCTTAAGGCTTTGTTACCGTTTCCAGGTGAAACCTACCCTACTTGGGCTTCAGCGGATCACCTGTAGGGAGGGGGTAAAGAGGAAGCATGGATCGAGCAGAAGCAGGAAAAATCTTCCCTAGCTTTAATGAGAGAGCTAAGAGCTAATGAGATGATTCCTGGGATAGAGAAACTTCAGCAGAAAGGCGGTATTTAAGATATGTAATACATGTCTACCATGCAGAAGGTAAATGGTATCAGTAAAGGGCATGGGCCTTTTGAGATGGCTAACAGGCCAATAATAAAACTACTTTCTACTACATATGGAAAATGCTATTTCAAAAGCTAATATATCATTTATTAAAAGAAGTTTCTCTTTTATTTGGATTTTTAAGTTTTCTTGATGTCTGTACACTGCAGTCAGTTCTGAATATATAACCCACACCCCCATCTTGAAACCTCCCTAATGATAAATAAAAACAATTAAGTAGAATCAACCAACATGGTAGCCACATCTGACAGTTCTGCAACATTTCACAAACATAGTTCCTCTCTCCTATCCCCAATTGACCAAAAAGAGGAAAGTGCTTCCCTATCTCTAGTATCAAGATTGGTTATTACAATTACTTGGAGTTCAAGTTTTTGAGTGTTCTTTTTATATTCATTATTGTAATTGCCATGTATATTGTTCTCCTAGTTTCACTTATTCTTTACTGTTCATTAGTTCATACAACTCTTCCCAAGTTTCTCTGAATTCTGTGTATTTGTTACTTTTGGTAGAATAGTATTCCATTGTCCCTAGTTTATATACCACAATTTCTTCAGCTGTCTCCCAACCAATGGACTCCCATTTTCTTTGCAGTTTCTTTTTATTTTTTTTTCAGACACTTAGAATAAAAATTCAGTGGGGGTAAGTATTCCAGAATCCCCACTGAGCTTCATCTTAAATACTTATAGAAATGGAAATCAAAATTTCTCATGCAAGAAGTGTTTTGAAAAACATAGAAATCATAATCGACTCAATGTTGTTTATGAATAGATGATAAATTATCAAAGCAAAAATAAGACTCTCATGATACTGGCAGCTAGGTGGTGCAGTGGATAGAATGCTGGCCCTGGAGTCAGGAAAACCTCAGTTCAAATTTGGTCTCAGACACTAGCCATGTGACCCTGGGCAAGTCACTTAACTTCTTCACCAGTTTCTTGAACTATTAAATGGGAATAATTATAGCACCTGCATCATAGGTTTATTGTGAGTTTCAAATTGGATAATATTTGTAAAGAGTTTAACACAGTGCCTATAATATAGTAGGCATTTAAGAAATACTTGTTCCCTTCTCTTATCCCCCACATCCTCCCTTCTTGAAAGGCAAAAGATTCCTCTTGTTTGCTGTATAGCTTTATAAGACACATTCAATTCTACTGCAGTGGCAATAAATCTGAAAAACCAAAATACTTGATTCCTGATAAAGACACTATAGTAACTGTGCTGGGGTTGCAAATCTTGTCTATGGTTTGGTTGTTGTCGAATCTGCTGTAACTTACTACTCTACCTTCTGGGACATGCTTTGTGTACTTCTGTTCCCCACCCTAAGCCCTCTCCATATACCACTCCAAGGGAACACACTGATTTAGAGACCTCTTGAGCTGGGCAGTACACAGGCTGTCCTCATCACCCTAGTGGAATAGATTGCTAAGCAAATAGTTATCCATTTTACAAAGCAGATACTTGCCCTTCCTGAGCTCTATTCTTTAAATGGAGTGGAAGTGTATTATCTGTGGGATCTAGTTCAATGCTTAATGGGCATAACAGGGCCCAGCTGATTTAAAAAAAAAAGGAAGAAAGAAAAGGCCAGAAGATATGATAGGACTCATCATAGCCCTTAGCCCCCTCTAGCTACCCCAGTTGTTTCTTCTTGCAGTATGTGCATATCGGGAGAGGGGAATAGAAAAGCGTCTATTCCCATTCCACAGCCATCAATAATGGAGATGATGGAAGTTTACCCCATATGAAATTTTGTTGCTGAAAAGCACATGATTTCATCTGACCTTACCTCTAGACTTATTCCATAGCCACAACTGGCCAGACGCCCCTTTGTGGGTGCATTTCAGGTTTTTAATGGCTAATGGTAGGTGGGCTAGTATCCTCGTAGAGAAATACCTGCAGACAGATCCTAAGGATCTTGCATGAGACTAGAGCAAAACTTTAAAGGCCTTTGAATCATCCTATGTAGTAGTTTGCAAAGTCATAGAGAACATCATAGAATTACAGAGAAAGAGGAAGCTTTCAAGGTCATCTAGTCCAGGGGTGAGGAACCTACAACCTTGAGGCCACATGTGACCCTCTCAGTCCTCGAGTGTGGCCCTTTGACTGAATCCAAACTTCGTAGAACAAATCCCCTTAATAAAAGAATTTGTTCTGTAAAACTTGAAAGGCTACACCTAAGGACCTAGAAGGCCATACGTGGCCTCAAGGCCACAGGTTCCTCACCCCTGATCTAGTCCAACACTTTCATTTGAAAAATGAGGACATTGAAATTCAGAAAAGTTAAGAGGCTTGCTCGAGGTCACACTAAGCTAGCTATTGGCAAAGCTAAGCCAGAATCATAAAATGTAAAAGCTAGAAGACACCATCCAGTCCATTTCCCTTCTCCTTACATATGGAAAAGTAATGTAGACTATTAAGCAATTTACCTTTAGTTTGACAGCTAAGAGTTCTGACTCTGAGAAAAGGAATATTTGAAGTCAAGTACTTCAATTACCCAATTAATCAATTCACAAATAACATGCAAGATAACAATAGAGGTTCTAACAAAAGGAGGCACATTTGACACCATGGGTATGACTGAGATCAATTGGGATGAGATTTAAGAATAGAAAGTGGCTCTTGTCAGAAGCAGCTATATGGCACAGTGGATGGAATACTACTGATTTATACAATAACAGCAATATTGTGAAGAGAGATAACTTTGAACGACTTAACTCTGATCAAATCACTGACCAACCATGATTCCAGAGGACCGATGATGACATATAATTCCCACCTCCAATAGAGAGGTGATAGATTCAGGGCTACAGAATGGACCACACATTTTTAGACATGGACAATATGGGAATTTGTTTTGTTCAGTTATGAATATTTGTTACGAGGGTTTTCTTCTCTTTTCTTTTTTTCAGTGGGGATAGAGTGGAAAGGAGAGGAAATAGATTTTTGTTGATTGGGGGAAAAAGGAATAAATTTATAAAACAAAAATGTACAAAGGATATGTCCTAACTCTTCTATATTCAGTACATCAGAACACACATTCCTGAATAAAGTACATTAAACTGATAAACTGCAAATGGGCTAAGGTACCTCATCAAGAAATATGACTCATCCTGCTTTGAGTATAGGTTGCCCTGGGTGACCTCTAAAGCCTCTGCCAACTTAGAAAAGCTGGGAAGCTGTGATTTGTTGATGTTAACTGCTAATATTATTTCCTCAATGTGTTATGTTGTTAGTGTTTTATTACAGTGGAACTGATGGGGTTCCCTTCACTAGAAGTCTTCAAGCAAAGGCTAGATGACTGTTTTTGAGGCATATTGTAGGAGGAAATCTTGTTTAGGCTAGAAGGCTTCTGAGCTTCCTCCTAACCTTGAGACTCTGGTGCTATTTTCACATTTGTCCATTTATAGAGAAATAGCATTGCATAGTGGATAGATATTTGGCCTCACAATCAAGAAGACCCTGGGTTCAAATTACACCTCTGATACAATCTGGCTGTGTGACCCTAGGAAAATAATTTAATCTCTCAGTGCTCTAATCAACTCAAAGATAATTGGAGGAAATGGTGCCATCCTACTTCAGTAGGAATTTCTTCACCAGAGCATCTCTATACCCTGTAAAATCACAAGTCTTCACCATATCCACGTTCCTTTGGCCATTTACATCCTAGGATGTCATGTGTATAATAGACAGTGTGTTACTGTGTAGAGTCAAGACAATCTTGGGTTCAAATCTTGCTCAACATTCACAGTCAGTTCTGTATAACCTGTGTTTTGAAAAACTGTTTTTGTTCCAACAGGACTGATAAATTAGCAAAGATTTTGAGCATAACTAGAATTTCAAGTTTGCTTCTGTGTTATTTCTTCCTCAAAAATGTGAGAGAACACAGAAAACTGCCACTTCAAAATAAGTCACAAATGGCAAATCTCCCACTGCCCACTTCTATAAGTGACCTTACAGTCTTTTTCAAGGTCAAGTCCCATATTTGTTATATATCTTTTGGTTCAATAGAATCTGTGAGCAGAGGAGGGCTAGTCCACATCATCTACACCCATGCTCCCTTCTGCCATGGCCTCAGTCATGCTCCTAACGGTGCCTCCTGTCCGCCTTGCTCCTGCAGCCCAAGTCACAGGCTGAACAGCAGCCTCAAATTGTAGTATATTGTATTTCTTAACCATGTAACATGTAAAAACCTGTGTTACAATTATTATTAGCTTCCTATCTTTTGTGTGTGTCCCACTGAGAAAGTTTTTGAACATTATGCTTCCAAACCCATTTTCCCCAAAAGCTCTATGATTTTTATTTGCAATTTGGGGAACACAAGCATCAGGTTATAGCAGAACTGCCTGTACTATCTATGTAACCATAATTAAATCACTTAACTTCTCTGAACTTCAGTTTCCTCCTTTACAAAATGGAAATTTTGGAAATGGAAATTAAAATACACGTATTCAGTTTATTGGACTTGGAGTCAAGAGAGGCCTGTATTCAAATGCCACCTGACATTTGTCAGCTAGGGGACTATGGGAAGTCACAACCTCCCTAAAATTTCAATTTCCCCATCTATAAAATAGGGATAACAATGCCTAAAGTACCTACCAGACAATGATATTGGATCAATTGAGATAATGTATGCAACATAATATATATATTAGTCTTCATTCAGATAGTCTCTACTTCTTCCCAACTAATGAATTGCTCTATATATCCTTGGGCTGTCAATAATGAAAAGTAGATGCATTTTTCTGCTTATCCATTCCCCATAAATTCTTCTACAGGATAACACCCTTCGTGATGAGTATCCAATTTGTTGTAGTGATGAGAGAACTTTGAAACCCAATGGCTACTCAAACTCTCTGTACACTAATTAAATCATGAACCAGATGTCTAAGTGACAACATTCAGTCCCACTGGAGTTCGATAATTATCGCTCTCAACCTGCAGTCAATAATAATGATGACTGAAATTTATGTTGTACTTCACAGAGAGCAAACTTCTTTTCTCATAACACGTCTGCCAGGTAGATGCAGCAAATATGATCGACTTAGATTTTAAAGAAGAAATGTACTAAATTAGAACCACGAGTAATGGGATGAATAGAAAAGTAAGGCCAAGTCTTCTAAGAATAATATTGGGAATGCTAATACTCAGAATGTGTAAAGGATGACAAAGAAAGCTAAGGGTAACCACAAAATGGCTGTTTGGTCATTTTTACTTGTATTAGAGAAAAGGGCAGGACCAAAGAAGGGATAGCACTACAATGGTGGATAATGTGATGATTAACAGATAAGAGAAAGCAGAGTGGCCCAACTCTGGTTTTGACTCTATTTCCTCTGCCAAAGAAAATGAGCTTAGGACTAGAAGGGGTGGAATATGAAAAGCTAATTGGGAGTTGATGCCCAAGATGAAAAACAATATAAAAATACAATTAATTTCCAACAGAACCTGTGCGAAGCACCTACTACCGTTCAGAGAACTGTGCTAGACAATGGGGATGCAAAATCAAAAAGAAAATGTTCCCTGCCCTCTAGAAGCATATATTCTATTGGAGGGAGACTGGATACAATAAGTAAATACATAACACATGGGGGCCATCTCCAGTCATCCTGATCTATATCTTGCCACTGGACCCAGATGGCTCCAGAGGAGAGAGGGAGGCTGATGACCTTGCATAGCCCTTCCTCACTTAAATCCAATTCATTTGGAAGTCATGGCATCAGCTTCCTGATTTCATGGTCCTCTTCAGGAATGAAAGACAAACAACCACCACAGGACATAACACATACAAAGAGCAATATTAAGTAATTTCAGGAGGAGGAGACAACTAATGAAATTAGAAAAGGTTTAGTATCAGAGATGATAAATGAATGTTACTTTGAAGGAAACTATAGAACGAAAGAGGCAAAGGTGACATGGGCAAGAGGCAGCATCCAAAGACACAGGGCTGGCAGATGGAATATTGTGTGCAGGGAACGATCCATGGGACTGTTTACTTGCAATGAAGAGTACAGGAAGGGACATAATATGAAATAAGACTAAAAAGATAGTTAGAGGGCAGATTGTGAGTGTTTTTCATGCCAGGATGAGGATTTTGCATTTTATCTTGAGTTCAAATCTGGCAGACACTTACTAGCTGTGAGACCCTAGAAAGTTATTTAACTATTGTCTGCCTCAGTTTTCCCCATTGTAAAACAGGGATAATAGTAGCACCTACCTCTCATGATTGTTATGAGGATCAAGTGAGATTTATAAAAAGGTTTCAGCACAGTGATTGGGCAGACAGTAGACACTGTATCAATGCTTATTCCCTTCCCTTGTCTTCCTTGCTATGTGCCATTTACTATATTAATTGTAGGTGATACAAAGACAAAAATGAAACAGGTCTGCCCCTAGAAGTACCTAAAATTTAGCTGAAGGAGACAGTAAGTGTGTGTGTGTGTGTGTGTGTGTGTGTAGAGAAAGAGAGAAGGAAAGAGAGAGAAAGAGGAGGGAGAGGGAGGGGAGGGGGTTAGGGAGAGAGAACGAGGGAGAGAGAGAGAGAGAGAGAGAGAGAGAGAGAGAGAGAGAGGGAGAGAGAGAGAAGGGGGGCCTGATTTCAAATATGGAGCCTCAAACACCTACTAGCTCTTTTACCCCGGGCAAGTCACTTAACCCTGTTTACCTCAGTTTCCTCATCCGTAAAATGAGCTGAAGAAGGAAATGGCAAACCACTTCAGTCTCTTGCCAAGAAAACCCCAAAATAAGGTCATGATGGGTCAGACATCACTAACTAAAAAAATATACCTACCCCAACATACACATGCAAAATATGAGGTATTTTAGGGATAAGGCATCAGCATTCGGAGGCATCCAGAAAGAATGGTTTTGTCTTGAGTGATGTTTTTTAGGATGATCCAAAACTTAGGACAAAATAGTGGCATAAGGATAAAAGAGTGATACCTATATAAAACACTTTACAAAATGTACGTATCATAAAACACAAATAAGCCAGATAAAGAGATTCTGTAAAAATGATGACAAAAGAATTTGCATAGAAAATGGGTTTGAATTGCAAACTAAACACATCCTATGAAGTGCTGAAAGTCAATCATTTTATTTATATAATCATATAATCTCATGTAAAAGTATCATGTCAAGATGTCTTTTTCTCCTTTATCCTAATAATTTCATACATAAGTTTAACTTTTGTAAATCTTGTTAAGGTTTTATGGATGTATTTTGTTTTTACATTAAAAAGAATTCCATATTACTCTCCTGCTCTGTTGAAAAAGTAAAACTAGCAATATTGAGCTCATCTGAGAGTGTATGCAACATTCTGCATCTGTAATCCATCTAAAATAATTATCATAACATGGAGTCCAAAAAAGCCTAAAAAGGTTCTTAGTCTGTTAGCACTAGCCTTACCAAGCAGAGATGAGTCATCCAAGGGCAACGTCAATTAAAAATATGAACTCGTTTGTAACATCTTATGGGAAAGGATGCTAGAAAAACAGAGAAAAACAGTAAGATGGTTTAAAAAAAGATTAAACATTCTAGAAAGCTTGGTAAGAGTCCCAACAATCAATTAATCAATAAACATTTATTAAGTACCTACTATGTACTAGGCATTGCACTTTGCTTTATAAAATAAAGTCATTCTGAAATCATTTATGGAAGGAAATAGTAGGATAACAAACTGAAGAAAACTAAAAGAGATCTGCCCAGATTTTTATCATAGAAATTATTTCATCTTGAAGAGTAGATCCACAACATTTGTACTCTAACATCAGAGTTCTAGATATACTTATATGGATTTTATGTCATAAATTTTAAAAAATTTAATTTACTTACTTTTAGTTTTAAACATTCATTTCCACAAGATTTTGACTTCCAAATTTTCTCCCCATCTCTCCCCTACCCCCCACCCCAAGATGGCATGCATTCTGATTAACCCTTCCCCCTGGTCTGCCCTCCCTTCTATCACCCCATGACCCCCCTCTTATTTCCTTCCGCCTTACTTTCTTGTAGGGCAAGATAGATTTCTGCACCCTATTGCCTGTATATCTTATTTGCCAATTGCATGTAAAAACAATTTTTAACATTTGTTTTTAAAACTTTGAGTTCCAGATTCTCTCCCTTCTTCCCTCCCCAACCACCCTCACTGAGAAGGCAAACAATTCAATATAGGTATACATGTGTAGTTATGCAAAACATTTCCACAAAAGTCATTTTGTAAAAGACTAACTATATTTCCCTCCATCCTGTCTCACCCCTTATTTATTCTATTTTCTCCTTTGATCCTGTTCCTTTTCAAAAGTGTTTGCTTCTGGTACCCCTCCTCCAATCTGCCTTCTCTTCTATCATCCCTCTCCTCTCATCCCCTTCTGCCCTACTTTCCTGTAGGGTAAGATACTCAACTGAGTGTGTATGTTATTCCCTCCTTAAGCCAAATCCGATGAGAGTAAGGTTGACTCATTGCCTTTCATCTCTCTCCTCTTTCCCTCCATTGTAACAGCTTTTCCTTGTCTCTTTTATGTGAGATAATTTACCTTATTCTATCTCTCCTTTTCTCCTTCTCTCAATATATTCCTCTCTCACCCATTAATTTTTTTTTAGATATCATCCCTTCATATTCAACTCACTCTGTGCCTTGTGTGTGTGTGTGTGTGTGTGTGTGTGTGTGTGTGTATTCTCTCCAATTACCCTAATACTGAGAAATACATGAGTTACAAATACCATCTTTCCATGTAGGAATGTAAACAGTTCAACTTTAATAAGTTCCTTGTGATTTCTCTTTCCTGTTTACCTTTACACCCTTCTCTTGATTCTTGTATTTGAAAGTCAAATTTTCTGTTCAGCTCTGGTCTTTTCATCAAGAATGCTTCAAAGTCCTCTATTTCATTGAATATTCCCTTTTTCCCCATGAGGGATTATACTCAGTTTTGCTGGGTAGGTGATTCTTGGTTTTAATCCTAGCTCCTTTGACCCCCGGAATATCATATTCCAAGCCCTTTGATCCCTTAATGTAGATGCTGATAGAACTTATGTTATCTTGATCATGTTTTCACAATATTCAAATTGTTTCTTTCTGGCTATTTGCAATATTTTCTCTTTGACCTGGGAACTCTGGGATTCAACTATAATATTCCTGGGAGTTTTCCTTTTGGGATCTTTTCCAAGATGTGATCAGTGGATTCTTTCAATTTCTTTTTTACTCTCTGGTTCTAGAATATCACGGCAGTTTTCCTTGATAATTTCTTGAAAGATGATGTCCAGGCTCTTTTTTTTTTTTTGATCATGGCTTTCAGGTAGTCCAATAATTTTAAAATTATCTCTCTTGGATCTATTTTCCAGGTCAGTGGTTTTTCCAATGAGATATTTCACATTGTCTTCTTTTTTTCATTCTTTTGGTTCTGTTTTATAATTTCTTGATTTTTCATGAAATCATTAGCTTCCATTTGCTCCATTCTAATTTTTAAGAAATTATTTTCTTCAGTGAGTTTTTTAATCTCTTTTTGCATTTGGCCAATTCTTCTCTTTAAGGCATTCTTTCTATTGATTTTTTGTACTTCTTTTGCCATTTGGGTTAGTCTATTTTTATGGTGTTATTTTCTTCAGTATTTTTGGGGGGCCTCCTTCAGCAAGCCGTTGACTCGTTTTTCATGATTTTCTTGCATAACTCTCATTTCTCTTCTCATTTTTTTCCTCTAATTCCCTTACTTGATTTTCAAACTCCTTTTTTAGCTCTTCCGTGGCCTGAAACCAATTCATATTTTTCTTGGAGGCTTTGGATATAGGAGTTTTGACTTTGTTGTCTTCTTCTGGTTGTGTGTTTTGATCTTTGTCACCAAAGCAAAATTCTATAGTCTGATTTTTTTTACACTGTTTGCTCATTTTCCCAGCCAATTACTTGATTTTTGAGCTCTTTGTCAAGGTAGGTCTCTGCTTCCAGAGTGGAGAGTGCTCTGTCCCAGGTTTCAGGAGTTTTGCACAGCTGTTGTCAGCAATACTTCTAGGCACATGTAAATTTTCTTCTAAGGTGGTATGATCAAAGGAGAGGGGTTTACTCCTCTCCTGGCCTGTGCTCTGGTCTGTGAGTGACCTCAAGCACTCTTTTCTGCCTTGGAACTGTGAGGAGGATTCCCTCTCCACCACAGCCACAAGGTCTTCCTCACCCCAGGACCACCACCTAGAACTGCAACCCAGATCCAAGCATGGCAAAGCAAGAGAATCCTGTCTCTGTGCCAGCAAAGAGATCCCTGCAATCCCCCTTTGATCAGCCCCTTAATCCCCCTACTGTCTGTGGGCCAGGAGCTCTGGAAGCAGCCTCTGCTACTGCTGCTGCTGCTGCCACTGCTGTCACCTCCACTGCCCTAAGACTGTGGCTGGACCACACTCTTCTCTCACCCAGGTCCCAAAGAGTTTCCCCATTGACCTTCTACTTTGTTTTTGGCATTTGTGGGTTGAGAAGTCTGGAACCACCACAGTTGCCAGCTATTCAATCCCCTGAGGCCTGCCCAGTCTGTGCTGTTGCAGCCCATGCTAGACTACACTGGGCTCACAGCCCAGTGTGATAGACCCTTCCTGTCAGCCTTCCAGGTTGTCTTGGGGTGGAAATTTTTTTCACTCTATCATTTTGTGGGTTCTGTAATTCTAGAATTTATTTAGAGTCATTTTTAATAGATATGTGGAAGGGTTTGGGGTAGAGCTCACACAAGTCCCTGCTTTTACTCCACCATCTTGGCTCTGCCCCTTGCTTATACAGATTTTAGAATGGCATTAAAGGGGGGAAGAAGATGAAGGAAAACAGTCCAATGACATCAAGTTTGCACAGAAAAATTTATGCAGTTTGCAAGATAATTGTAAGAATGTTGATCCATAAAAGGAGACCAACGGCATGGGAGAAAATCTCATACTATAGTAGCACTGAAAAGAACTAAAGAGGAGAATTGCAACTGGTACTAACATATGCCTATATTCCCATTTATAAACCATTTTTATGAGAATCATCTATAAATGTGTTAAAAGCATCATTAATGAATGCATTAGAAAGGGAAAAGAAGGTGCTCCTAAATGTTATTAAATACTTTTATCCTCACATAATTTACTAAAAAATTTAGAGAGCACAACTCCTATTGTGTTTTTCATTATTACAAAAATTGATTTGGTAGAGCAAAATATTCCTTAAAAATATGTCTTTTGCCAAGTTGTCTCTCATACATACATCCAAATTACACGATTTCTTTAGTGATATAACAAAGGTAACCTTGTTTGATTATCTTCTGATGAGAAGAGGGATTTAAAGAAAAGTCAGCCTATGTCCACCAAAAATGTTCATCATTGTGAAAGATTAGATTTATCACAATTTCAAGTTGAAGAAGACCCTATGAATGGTGGGGCGTTCCAGAAGTTCTAATTTGTCAATGGCATTGTGCAGGTCGTATCAGTTTCTGGAACACCACAATGTCTCCTGAAGGAGATCTGTAGTCACTCAAAAAATGTATGACCTAACTATCAACATGAGACAAGTGGGTGAAGGATGGTTATAGACTCAATTACGATGTGCAATTACTTGCACAATCTACAGAGCTCACCCATTAATATACATACCTTAGGTATACATGTCTCAGGTATACAAAATTGGTACAAATTGGTATAAAACTAAATAAGGTAACTAAGAGGAGAAAAAAGGATTGGGTAGCTTCTGGGAAAATGCAGTGCTCCTTTAATGACCCCAAACACAATGACATCTTTTTAACACCAAAATTCTACTGGCATTATCTAATTCTGTTGGCATCATGGAACATTCTTAAAACTGAGTGGACAGAGACTCAAACCCCTGCATCTGAATCCTAGCTCCGATGTGTTATAGCACCATTCGTTTTGCCAACTTATCTCTGCATGCTGAGCCTCAGATTCTCTATATGTAAAGTGAGAGTAAAATTCTTTGTTATTGTTACTCATTTTAGTCATGTCAGACTCTCTGTGACCCCATTTGGGGTTTTCTTGGCAATGATACTGAACTAGCTTGCCATTTCCTTCTCCAGCTCATTTCACACATATAAAACTTCAACAAGCAGGGTTACTTGACTTGTCCAAGGTCACACAGCTAACAAGTGTCTGAGGCTGGATGTGAACTCAGGTCTTCCTGATTTCAGGACAGGTGCTCTTTTCCATTGGGCCACTTAGCTGCCCTAAGTAAAAATACCTGTACTCTTCACTGCCTTTATTGAGAGGAGTGTGTTTTATAAACCCTAAAGCACTACAAAAATGAGAATTAAATTCTGTCATGAGTAATTCCATTTCTGGACATATATGATTGCTAAAATTCTTCATATCAAGTAAAAAAAAACTGCCTCTCTTGGAAGTTCTACTTAATTGTTCCTTTCTGTTTTCACTAGAAAACCTCAGGCCACAAAGAATAATTCATCTTCAACATGACAGCTTTTGAAATATTTGCAGAAGGCTATATAACCTTCCTAAGTCTTTTCTTCTACAAGTTAAACGTGCTCATATAAAGAATTCACTGAACATTGACTAAATGCCTACCACATGCCGAGTGTTTTGCCAGGCACAGAGGAGAGAAAAAACCAAAACAAAATAGACCTTGTCCTTAAGGAGCTTCGATTCTAATGGCATATGGCACAGTTCACAGAGCCCTGGATTACACTGAAGATAAGATGAAATGATATATGGGAGACATCTGGTAAAGCAGGACAATTTGGCAAGTCTCTATAGGAGCAATGATTAACAATTTGGTCAAAACCAATTTTTACACACAGAAATGGAAAATTTCTCAAATGCCCCCTCCCCTGGCAGTAGGTTTGGAGCATTATTAGCACATGTTCAAGCCGAATGTTGATTTTTACTCTTTAAAAAAAGATTACAATTTCATAGAATTTTATAAGGAAGAGTTAATTTAATAACATCAGTGAGCAAGTATTTTCAGAGGCATATATGTTCACTTCTCCCTCCCTAGTCCAATGAATCTACTTTTCTTTTCACCTCCAAAAAGGATAGCTCTATAAAAAGAAATGAATAAGTGAACAGAGGCCTATGCTCATGTAATGAGAAATATCACAAAAGCTCTTTTAGGATTGTGACTGGAGTATAAAACATACTATACCTTTGAATTTTATATTTTATTGATAATTAAGTCCCATTAAGCATAGAATCTGTGAGAACTGTTTGTGCCTACTCCTTCAATTAATCTCTCCTCCAACATCTGCTGTAATATTTTGCCAATAAGCAATTGCAGTCCAAATTTAGTTCTGTTTTTCACAGCACTTTTTTTGTGGCAATTAAGTGTGTATTTTTAAAAACTTTCTCAAGTTGCATTTGCTATTAACTGAACTCCATTTTTACCACCTGTGGCTCAGTTTTGTACTCTATACTTTCATGTGAGGTGGCAGGTCAACTTGGGGATCAAAGTTTCAAATTCTAAGTGACATTGGGATACTGCAGGCTTCAATTATCTTATGTCGGTACAATTGTGCTTCAGCAGTCAATCTGGCTGAAACAGAGTATATGGGGGTAGCAATAAATAATCAACCTGGAACTATCGTTTGCAGTCAAGTTATAACAGGCTCTAAATACCAAGCAGAGGAGTCGGGTTTTTTCTCTAAGGCAATATAAGAGATGAGAGACAAGAAAGTAAATGCAAGGAATATAAACATTTTTTCTAGGAGTCTGACTATAAAATGGAGCACAGGATGACAGCTTGAAGGAATAACAGGATCGAGGAGAGAGTTATTGTTCTTATTTTAAAAATTGGGAAAAATTGGGGTGTGTGGAGATAGGAAGGAAAGAGCCAGTGGCTAGGTAAGATTGAAAATCAGGGAGAGAGAGGATAATCACAGAGGCAAACTCTTGGAGGACATGAGAAGGGACTGGTTCAAGGGCACAAATGTAAAAGTTGCTGTTGGCAAGGAAAGAGTCCTCCAAGACTGGAAAAAGGCAGTGAACTGGGATGGAGAGTGATTGATGTTAGAGTTATATGAAGTATAGACTAGGTGTCAAGAGGGAGCTCCAGACAGATCGTCTCATTTTTTCCAATGAAATATGACATGAGAGGCTCTGTTGAGTGGAAGTAATGTGAAATAAGGCAAGTGTCAGGAGACTTGGGTCTTCTCCATAACTTTTCCACTAATGTTACAAATAGCATGCTTTGCCACATTGGATGAGGGTTCAGAAGACCTAAATCTGAGTCCTAGCCAGGGATTTACAGACTCTCAGATACTTGGAGACCATCTGATATAATCTTTAACTAAGCATAAGACTCTTTAGTACCCAAACAAGTGGTCAGCAAGCTTCTGCTTGAAGACCTCCAGTAATGGGGAACTCAGTCCTTACCAAAGCAACCCATTCTCTAGATAGTACCTACAGTTATTTTCAAAAGTGATCACCTCAGGTCCATTAAATTCTCAGCAGACTGTGGTCTAGAAGCAAGTGATGAGGTGAGGTAGTGAAGAAGAAAGACTCTCAAAAGAGAATGAGGTAGGCTGCAGGAGCTGAGCTTGGATCCATATTTATAAAATTTTCTTAATCATCCTCCTGCTCTCCTACTGTGACTATCTTCAAAAGGAGTGGGGGAGTCTGAGGTCCAAACTCATTAAATCAAGCACCCTCGGTTTCTGGACCAGTCCCTAAGCTGAGGAACCATTCAACAGCTTCAGGAGAGAAGTAATTATAGAAATTTGATTCAAAGGCTTTGCTCTTGGGCTGCCTTGTTTCCATTTCTTTCTCTTTCCATCTCTCCAATATCTGAAAGATCACCCCCTTTCCAACTTCTCCTCTTCTCCCTCCTCCTTCTCTTCTTCTTGTTCTTTTTCTTCTTTTTTCTTTCCTCCACTCTCTTCACCCATCTTCATCCTTTCATGTTCCTGACCTCTTCTCCCCAGTCTTCTCTCATCCTCTCCTTCTCCCTACTCACATGGCTCTAGATCACCATTCTCAGTCAGGCTGTCCTCTCACTTGGCTTATTAAAACACCCACTTGCTTCTTTTATC
The DNA here is from genome assembly GCA_028646595.1 of Phalanger gymnotis. Classification (NCBI taxonomy): domain Eukaryota; kingdom Metazoa; phylum Chordata; class Mammalia; order Diprotodontia; family Phalangeridae; genus Phalanger; species Phalanger gymnotis. The sequence goes on along the minus strand of CM053624.1, from coordinate 317,974,340 downwards.
TCCTTGCTTCCAGTCTTTCATCTCAATTCATTTTCCAAAAGTATATGATATGCTTTAATGATTTCATCATTATGATCTCCCCTCTTAAGCAATCCTCAGTGACTTCCTATTGCCCATGGAATAACATGGAATAAACTCCCCAGCTTGGCTTTTTTTTATTTTAGTTTACAACACTAAGTTCTGCATGATTTTGAGATTTTGAGTTCCAGATTTTCTTCCTCCTCCCCTTCCCCCCCTCCTACCCTAGATGGCATGGAATCCGATATATCTTCTACATATAACTTCACATTAAACTTATTTACACAATAGTCAAGTTGTAAAGAAGAATTATGACCAATGGAATGAATCATGAGAAAGAAGAAACAAAACTAAAACAAAAAAAAAACAAAAGAAAAAAAAGGAGAGCACATAGTGTGCCTCAATCTGCATTCAAACTCCATAGTACTTTCTCTGGATGTAGATAGCTCTCTCCATCATGAGTCCTTTGGAGTTGTCTTTGAACCTTGTGTTGCTGAAAAGAGCCAAGTATATCAAGGCTAGTCATCACAGAATCAATATATTTGTGGTTGTGTATAATGTTCTCCTAGTTCTGCTCTGCTCACTCAGCATTATATTATGTAGGTTTTTCCAGGTTATCATAAAGTCTGTATCTATTCCATTTCTTATAGCACAGTAGTATTCCATTATATTCATATACCACAGCTTGTTCAGCCATTCCCCAATTCATGGGCATCCGCTTGATTTCCAATTCTTTGCTACCACAAAAAGAGGTGCTATAAATATTTTTGCACATACAGGTCCTTTTCCCACTTGTGTGATCTCTTTGATCTATTCTATCTATTTCACAAAAACTGCTG
>CM053624.1:317932849-317972983 GCA_028646595.1 Phalanger gymnotis | reverse complement strand
TGTATGTATGTGTGTATGTATGGATGGATGCATAAGTACACCTTCCCTTCAATCTCCTCGAAGGGAAAACCCTGAGAAATACCTAAATTTCCATATCCCACTAAAGTCATCAGGACAGGGAAGATGAGAGGGATGGTATAGATCTAGAACTTCATAGAGTTTCAGGAGAACATACAGTGATTTGGAACATAACAATATAGTCGACTTCAGTGCCAATAACCTCTTTTCCTCTATAGGGGTATTAAATCTACAGTGATATACAGGAAGTAACACAAGACCTAAAGCCAAGTATCTAGGGTATGCATATTATTCTAAGAAGAATTGTTATAACTTCTATGAATCTCAGTTTCTTAATCCACAAAATGGGTATAATAATGCATGTACTACCTACCTCCCAGGACATTTAATTCCAGTTCATACACACATAAAGTATCCACTGTGTTTAGGCACCAGAGATACAAAGGTGGCTCTCAACAAAGCCACTGCCTTAAAGGTGAATAGAACTTTTCATCAATCTCCTAAAACCATATAAATGAGAGCTACTGTTACAGTGATAGGGCGTAATTGAAATGGGGATCTGGGTGAGGTCTGGGCCTCATTTTCTGACAACTATGCTATATCACAATACGTTTCTTGAGGCAGAACCTTGAGCTGAATGGACTAGACTGGATCCTGTGGGAACACTTTTCTTTTCTCAAGTTTACGTTTTCAGTTTAGTTTGGTTATTATATATATATTTTTTAAATTTGGCAGCCTTCATGCAGACAGTATGATCAAAGATGCTGCTGACAATAGTGGTAAAGGAAATATTTCAACCCAGTCTTTTAAGGTTACCTACATGGGTAAAAGGAAAACATTAAAAGGATTTCCGCACAAGTCAGAAAGACAAGTGGTAGATGAGAAATGAATGAATCTCTGTTCAGAATTGGGGAAGCCATCTGGAACAAGCCAAGGGAGTTGCCTTCTTTGATCTTTGTTGTCTTGGGCAGCTAGTACAAAGGATGTGGTTAGGGAAAACAGCATGATATGTTGTCAATGTGGGCTTTCCTCATGTAATAAAAGAACACAGTTTCTGAGAGAAAAGTCATACTGGGTCTTAATGGAACCTTTCAGTCTGACTAAAGAAATCTTACAAGCAGAGTCATAACTAGGATGGGGAGATCAGGGTGTCTCCCCTTGACACTAACATTTTAGTTGGTGCTTGATAAAAGCTTTTTGATTGACTGTTGAGAACACTTGGCACTCCTCCAATATAGGAAAGAAACAACTGAATTTAGTGCTTAGCTCACAGAAAATTATTAGTTAAAATTGGAAACTACCAGATGCCTTGCTCTCCTGCACCCTGTGGCCACACCCTAGGTAAGCTGTTCCACTTGTCCACCTTATCTCCCCCCTCAGTGACAGCACTGCCAAGTAGTCTTATAGACTCCCAGGATATCTACACATGGGACCTGATACCCTTGGGTCTTTGTCTACCTCATTATGGGGTAGTGTCTTATGATTGGTCTGTCTCATGTCACCCTACCATGAAATGAATTGCTTCACAGGTGCCAAAATTGGTAGTTGGAGCTTTGCTTGAAATAGGTGGCAATTCTTATAAGTTGGAGGATAAAACTGAGTGGGCAGAGAATTTTATATAACTAATATACAAAGACATGGAGAAAGGAGGAGGAAAGAAGAGGCAATTTAGCAAGTTATAAACTTGCAAAGGTGCTTGCTTGAAAGCCAGAATCAGGAAGCTGAATGTGTTGTAAAGAGCTATTGAATGCCAGTGGAGAGTTTTAATGAGCAGTCTGATGGTGTTAGTGTTGAGCTGTGAAGATTTTTGCAGCAAGTACTGACAAGAGGAATAGTAGGCACCAGGGTGCCTGCAAGCAGACCCCTGGGTTCAGGTTTCTCATTTCTCATACTCACTAGCTGGGTGACTGGGGGTCAATCACATAACCACTCCGACCTGCAGTTTCACCATCCATTAAACGGGGACAATAATACCAGTAATCTCTACCTGCAAAGGGCTGGGCTGTTGTAAAGCTAAAATAAAATATTTATAAAATGATTTTTAGACTGTAAAACATTATATAAATGTCAGTTTAACTACTTTATTTTATAAAGTTTTTAAGCAATCAGAGCATATACACCCAAAGATGTTTCCTAACTGATTGATAGAAGATTTAAGTGATTATTACATGACCAATACTTTGCTAAGTGATGGGGATTCAAATACAAGCAAGAATGATAGTTTCTGCCCTCAAGAAGCTTACATTCTAATGGGGGAAGAAAAATCATAAAGGGGAGCTGAGAAGGAGGAGAGGTAGCTATGACATGGAGTGGTTAGGGAGGTGATGTATTAGCCCTGAGACCCATAAACATAAGGAAAAAGCTGATCTGTCTAGGTTGAGGGAACCCAGGTTACTAGTGAGGAGGAGATGTAGATGCTGGTTCCAGAAGAAGTGGCATGATACAGTAAGAAGCTGTGTAAATACAAGCGCCAGGAACTTCTACATTACCCTTCATCCCCAGTTCCTGATGTTCCATAGAATTCCTAGCTACTGCCTGTAGCAACAGTCTGGCTAGCAGCAGCTGTTGGGGTATAAGTCCCAACAAGACCAGCAACAAGAGCTGCCAGCACAGGTTCTTTGATCTGCTTTACTAAGGAAAGTAAATTTAAGGAGTTAACAATCTCACTTTAATCCAACATACAAATATCATTCACTTAGTTCAGGAAGAAAAACCAGCAACCTGAACTTCAGACCAAATACAAATATGTTACAGATGTCAACAGACAGACCTTGTCTGATCAAATCACAATACATAGCTAGCATAGAAAAACCAATGGGTCTAGGTTAGCAAAGCCGGGGAAGGGGGGAATGGAGGGCAGTTACCACTTGCCCAGGGTCTCAACACTCCTTCCATGAGTGTGCTCCAAACAAAACATCTGGCTTTCTTCAAAGCTGGGGCTGGGGGGTGGGGGCGGCTCTAAACAATGACTGCCCAGTCTCCATCAACACTCCTCCATGAATGAGAGGCCCAGACAAAATGCTAACCTTTGAGTTTTTATATCCTGCTCAGGACCCAAACGATTCACACCTAATCAGCAAAAGGATGTGTGCCTGGAGCTTTGTACCTACACCTAGAAAGACTTCATCAGAGGCATTTGATCACTTTTGCATTTCTAAAAGAGTAAAAAAGTCCCACCTTAATTACCAATACACTGCCTCAGACCACAAGATTGTCTAAATTTAGAGTGGGCTGCTTCATGAGGTAGTGAGATCTACATTATTGGCTGTCAAAAGAACCTACATTTATTCCCTAATAATAATACCTTAGCAAAGAATTTATAATTTAAACAAAATTGGGTTATATGACTTCTAAGATTCTTTCCAACTCTGATAAAGATTCTGAGATTCTTTGACTCTAGCCTCACACCTCTTCAACATTGCCCTGTTTCCTGACTCCATGGGGACCAGCCTACTTGACATGTCCCTATTGCTTAATGCCTTAGGACACAGACTGGCAATTTTTAGATTATACACCTATCAAATTATAACAATGATCATCTTATCTAGATGTAACAAAGGGTAGAAAAACAGAGGTTTATGACTATCCAGCAAAATTTGACTTTTCTGTTATGTCAACGCCATTTGTCCTTCTGATTTCTTTAATGGTGTCTATGATAGTCCCTGGATCTGAATTGTCTACCCTCTCCCTCTTTGTTGAAGTTTTAGTTCAACTTTAAGCCCAAATCAAATGTAGACTCCTCCATGAAGCCTTTGTTAATGCCTTTGGTCATTAATAACATTTCCCTTTTTGGACTCATACGATTTTGTGTTTATCTCTCTAAGGTATTATTTAGTAATGTAATAATTATATATGAAGTTATATATAATTTTACATACTTTTGCGTATGTGTGTGTACATACATGCACATGTATCTATTCCTTCATAATAGCCTCCGATAGCATAAATGGCCCTTGGTTCTTAAAGAATACAGAAAGGAAGTATAAGCTCTGGATATTTCTTCCTTCAGTGGAATTTCTTTGAGTACTATTCTAGCAACAGAGAGGAGATGTGAGGCAGTGGCTAGAAAGCTGACCTTGAAGCCAGGCAGACCTGGGTTAAGGTCCTGCCTCTGACATCTACTAGCTATGTGATCCTGGGCAAACTGCCTAACTTCTCAGCACTCTGGGAAATTCTTTAAGACTATAAATTTCAGAGAAGGCATTGAGCTGCACTGGCAGAGAAAGTTTTCTCACATAAGAGTTCTTTGTACCATTGAAATCACAGGTCCAGTTCTTATCTATTGATAGACTGTATCTTCTGAGCTATGTATAAAGGTGCTTATCACTAGTAGTCTGTCCACTAGGTGGTCAGCTGTTCAGTTTTGGTTTCCCATAAGACTCAAAGAAATATAAAATGATGAGAGGGTCTGTGGGAGCCTATACAGCTTTCACAGCAATGGGAACAAAAAGACAAAAAAGGAGCGAGTATAGTAAGAATTGCAACATTTTTAGACTGCTTATGGACATTAATTTTTATTGCTCTAAAAGTCAAAGTGTTTTTTTTTCTCCAAAAACCAACAAGATGATATATTATTACTAGGGAACTAAACCACATCCTTACTGACATTCTCACCATAAATGAAATCAGAAGACATAAAGAATTTGTCGCTAATTAGAAGAGTATCTCATATGTCTTTAATGGAGAGGTAAATATGAAGAGCTTAGTGGAACTAGATTCATTGAATACCCTGAAGGTAGTAAGAACAATACTTTTATGAAATACTTGGCTTTCTTGTCTTATACAATATAAGCATGACCAAACAGACCACAATGAAGATAATTGCAGTTCTTGTACCAACATCTGTTGAAGAGGTTGAAGTAAAGACATTCTTTGAAAAATGTGACAAGATACTCCAAAATAAGTCAACCTACACACAGAAACTTGGATATTTGAATGCAAAGGTGGGCAAAAGAAGGGTTTTAAAAACTGTATTAGGAAATATGATTCACTAAACTATCAAGAGCCATATGAAAACAGCTCCAAATTACTAATAACTAGAGAAATGCAAATGTGGAGGTTTTACTTGATACACATCAAGCTGGCAAAGATGACAAAAAAGGAAAATGACACGCTAATCCACTTAGTGGAGAAGTAAATTGGCCTCATCGTTTTGTAAATCAATTTGGAATGCTACCAATGAGATCAAAGAAAGAGGGAAAGGATCTATAGACACAAAAATATGTATAACAATTCTTTTTGTATTAGCCAAAAGTTGGAAAGCAAGGGGCTGTTCTCATATTGGGGAATGGACAACAAATTATGGGACATGGATGTAATACAATATTATTGTGCCATAAGAAATTATGAAAAGGGCAGTTTCAAAGGAAACTGGGAAGAAATCTATAAGCTGATGCAAAGTGAAGTGAGCAGAACTAGGAGAACAATCTATACAATGTCAATAATTTTGTAGAGAAAAACAGCTTGACAGACTCTAAAACTGGTTAATGTAATAAGTCTCAAATCTAGAGATGTAAAGATGAAACACCATGAGAGATGATAAATTTAGAGCATAAAAACAGACATATATTGGGGCATGGACAATGTGGAAATTTGCTTTTATAGACCATTCCTACTTATTATGAGAATTTTGGGGTTTTTAGTTTTTTTTAATATTTTGGTTACTTGTTGGGGGCCTGGATGCTGGGGAGGACAGATTATAAATTAAACTGTGAATCATACGTAACTTTTCTCCCCCAATTAAATCCAGGAGCAGGCCCCAAGAGATTTTGAATGGCTTCTCTCCTAAGTGAAATAGAAGTGGTCATGTTCATACATGAAAAAATCAAGTGAGATAGGAGAAGAAAACTTCAGCCCACCCTAGAGGAGTGTTATACTGCAAGTGAGAGCCTGATCTATCATCCATTGTCTCCTGTTCTTATAGACCAAAATGTAATTCACCGAGGTTTGAGACTGGTTTGGCCAGGCTAGACAAGTCTTTAGGAAAGTGATGGGTGGCCTAAATATCTGGATCTATGATGAACTCTAGTTGACTTGCTCTGCCCTGTCTTCATTGCTAACATTAACATAAAAGTTCTTAACCTTTTTGTATATGTGTGACATGGATCTCTTTGGCATTCTGGTGCTATGGACTCATTCTCAGAATGATGCTTTTAAATGTATAGAGTAAAACCAATTATATTGAAATAGTTATCAAAATATTCAAATAAAAAAACAAGTTCAGGGATCCCCTGTTAAGAACACCTTGTTTATAATTTTAGTACACAGCCCCAGCCAATGCTTTGAACCCTCATGCTTGCTGTTGATAATTTATATCATGATTACATTCTTCAAGAAGAGAACCAAAGGTGCTGGATGTGGGAGAGTACTGATCATCAATAAATCAATAAACATTTATTAAGGACCTACTATGTGCCAGGCACTGTAGCTAAGTACAAAAGTTAAAATTGCATATCAAAAAATCCAAGAATATCAGAGCTGGTAGGGACCCCAGTAGCCATCCATTCTAACATATTCCTATATAAAAAAATACTTTGTAACATCTGTTAAATGGTTATTCAGCCTTATCTTAAAAACTACCAGTAATAAGAAAGGTGTCATAATAAATCCTGAGGCTGCCTATTCCACTTTTGAATAGTTCTAACTAGGAAGTTGATCTTTACATAAAGCCTAAAGTCGTCTCTTTACAATTTCTGCTCATCACTCCTAGTTCTTCTCTCTGGGGCCAAATAGAATCAATCTGTTCCCCTTTTCATATGACAGTTCTTTAAATACTTGAAGAGAACTATTCAGTATCTCCTAATTATTTTCTTCCCCAGGTAAAATATCCTCAGTTCCTCTAACCTACCTTCATGTGTCACGAACTGAGTCGTTCAGCATCTTATTTGCCTGTGTCTTCGAAATTTTCCATCATCTGTATCGCTTTCCTATGTCTTAATCGATGGAGAACAACTGGCTGCTGGTGTAGAAATTATTTCAAAATCAGCTTTTTATGTGTATACAGATCTCCTCACTTGGTTAGAACAAAAGTTAAAGTTACGACCAAATTAGAAGGGATAAAGAAGAGAAGGTCCTGTGTGATGTTACAACAGTAACAAGCTGACTAAGTTGAATAAACTTTGGCTAAAAAAAAGGGAAACAGATAAATGTAAAGACTTTGACTTGAATTATCAAAAATTCTAAAAAAAGTTTCATCAATATAATGCTGCCACAGGGAGGAGGTCAAAAGAGCCCAAACACTGCCTTGGTTGGCTAATACTTTAGCTCCTTGCCAAGCTTCTGTACATCAAAACAAGCAATACTTGTAAAGTACTTTCTCTTGACCTTTGCTTCTCATAACCCTTATCTTCTTTCAAGACTTAGGTCAGGTGCAACCTCCTCCAAAAGACCTTCTCTGATTCTCCTCTCCACTTAGTTACTAGTCTTCTCTACCAGTGAAATGGGACACAAGTAATGCTATCAGAAATTGCATTAAAAAGGCATAATGATTAGAACCAAGGAGGCAACTGTTATTCTGACCAGACTATGGGAAGACACTTAAAAGCTGAAATGTATCCACAAGATGAAGATCAACCTGGTAAGGAGTTTGGAGGCCATGACATATGAAGATTTATTGAAGGAATGGGATATTTTTCATCTAGAGAAGAAAAAAATTGGGACATGATAATTGTCTTCAAGTATTTGTAGGATTCTTGTGTGAAATTTAGTAATAATAATAATAGCAACTAACATTTATGTCATGCTCTAAAGTTTACAAAGCACTTTACATCTCAAAAGAAAATAGTCCCTGCAGTTAGATTTTTTTTCCTAATTGGTAGATAAACCATGTAAACAAATAACTATGATACAAGGTGATTTGAGGAGAGAGAGAATACTAGGGTGGGGTTGGGGGGAGAAAGGAAGGTTTCACAGAAGATGTGGCACTTGAATCAATCCTTTATGTAAGTACAGAATCTGAAAGGTGAGAATGAGAAGATAGTGAATTTCAGACTTGAATGAATTCGTAGGAGTGGAGATGAAGTGTTGCATTTGGGGAAGAGGTAGGACAGAGGTGGGGAACCTGTGGCCTTGAGGCCACTGGGTCCTTGGGTGCAGCCTTTTGATGGAGTACAAGTTTTACAGAGCGTATCCTTTTATTAAGGGGATTTGTTCTGTGAAGTTTGGATTCAGTCAAAGGGTCGCACTTGAGGACCTAGAGGGCCACATGTGGCCTTGAGGATGCAGGTTCCCACCCCTGAGCTAGGAGTTCATTTGGGATGGACTATGGAGTGTGATATCAAATGAAGTTGAGAAGGTATCATTTATTACCATCAAGTAGATGGGAAAGGGACTAGATTTGTTCTCTTTAGCCCTTGGGGGAGAGTTAGGAGTAACAGGTTGAGTTATACAGAGGCAGATTTTCATTGAATGTGAGGAAAACCTTCAAACATGATAAGAGTTGGCCCAAAATAGAATGGAGGTCACACACTGCCCACTCATGGAAGGCCATCAAGCAGAGGCTCTGTGGTCTCTTGTCGCCAAGTCTAGGTCAGTTACAAGTTATGCAAGATGGCTTCTGAGGTCCCTTGTAATTCTTAGTTTTTGAGATCCTTTGAACATCACTGACTAGTGACCATCCACCCTGCACCTAATGATCTCCAACAATGAGGGAATGTCACTATGCCCACAAAATATTTCCATAGGGATACTTCTGTGATTTTGATAGTGGTAGTCCCTTTGGGTGAGGGGCAGAGAAGGAAGGGGAGGGAGGCAGCAGGTGTAACACAGAGACAGATTCCCATAAAATACTAAGGAATTGGGTCTATCAACCTCAGTATTTTAGAGTTGTGAACAGGGCTAATAAGTTGTAAATAGGGTTACCAAGGTTTTGCTCCAGTGAAATGAAATTTAGAGGGTGCCAGTAGCACTTACGCTCCATTTGCAGTGTATAAACAACTGAATTTAACAGCTACTTATCAATGATAATTTGTTAAGATGAGAAGCTAATAGATGGCTTGCTTTCTTTTTCATTGGGGCCCAGCCTTTCCCATTCTACCCATACTTACCCTGGTAATGGCCTCCCCAGCAATGGCCTGGTACTGTTTCTGGGCTTCTGTCTCCTCTGTGGCCCCAGTGTGGGATAGTACACTAGTTTTTATCTTGGAAAATCAAATAAATTGCCAAGGGTTCCCAAATGGCTAGTTACCACTCTTCCTGGGCCACTGGCATCCACAGAAGACTCTCTCCTAGTCAGCCACTGTTGATAAGAACCTCCTTACATGCTTATGCCTAGATTTGGGGGAAGTGATAGGCAGTGAGGGGGAAAGGATCCTGCCTTCCCTTCTCAAGGTGTTACAGATGCTCTTCTGTGAGTACGCAGAAATGTTGCCCTTTTGATTCAATGTGAATATTGTCTTGTCATATTCCTTAGAGAATTTGCTTAGAAAAATGTGCTGATTTAGACCCACATCTCATTATCACATTCCTGATTGCTAGTTTTCTCCTGATATTAAATTCTTGTTCTTTGGTCCCAGTACCCTAATTAGAAATAATTTCTCCATATATCACATATCTTTGGGAGGCTTTGTGTTTCTTTGGTTTGTTTGTTTTTTTTTAACCTAAAGAGCATACTAACAACATCTTCCTGTGTTTGTTATGTAGCAAGTGAAAAGGCTTGGAAGAACTGTAGGAGAATAAGAAGTGAATCTGGAGTCATACAATCTGAGTTTGAATCCTGGCTTTGTTATCTATTACTTGGGTGGTATTTCTTTTCTCTGGATCTCAGGTTTTTCCTCTGTAAAATGGGGAATAGACTTGATGGACTTTGTGTCTTTAATCTACAACCTTATGACATATTCCTGATTCCTTTAATGAACTGTTTCATCTTATTTCCATGGGTGTCATTTTTACAGTCTTGACTCAATTTTTTCATTAGAAAGAAGAGGCCAAAATCTATAAATCTATCTATTTATCTATAAAATATACAATATAGATAGTATTATATATAATATTATAACATATAATATATCATAATGCAAAATATATAATAATGCAGATTAAACTTAAAATTGTGTCCTGATTACATATTTTTTTCAGGATACCGGCAGAAGTCTACGGAGTACATGCATTGCAAAAGTGCCACTAGAAGAAAATCTTCCATTGACTGCTCCTGATATATAGGGAGCTGATCACCATCTTGTAAAGCAGTGGACAATTTTCTTACATAGATGATACCCTGACTTCTGATTTCGGAGAATTAGACCCAACACAAACTGACCTTCAAAAGATAGCCACATTTCATTAGAGGAATACTTTGCAGACCGTAACCCCTTTTAATGTAAATAGCAAAATGTTCTGTGCCCTCAGGCTCTGCACTCTGATAACTTTCATCAAGTAAGATATGTCTTTGATTGAATTACATAATGAATGAATTAAAGGCATATATAAGACAAACAATCTAGTTAATCAAGTTGGGAAGGAATGAAAGTATCTGTTGAGCCATTAGATGAAATCAGGTGAAAAAATGTGTTGGAATTGGTAGAAAGAATTAGATTCTGCTCTGTGATTATGCATGTCAAAGAAGGAGATTCCCAAAGGTTTTTTTCCAGGAATTGATTCAAGAGTTAAGCTTCCGTAATGTTTTGAGAAGACCTTCCTACCTGCAACCAGAGGGTTGGACATCGGGATGAGGGGAGAGTAAACCTAAAGGAAGTATCACACTTTCTCACCCCACCAGAGCTGTGCTAGAGCCAATTGTTAAATGTTCAAAATAAGGATTTACACTTAGGCAATCAGCAAAAATAAATCAGGGCTTGATTTGTTGCTTTGTTGATTTTCTAGACTTAGCAGAGATAACAATGAATATGGACATGCTGTGGCTGCTTCCATTCAGTGGTGTCACACTCAAGTAGAAAAAGATCTCTGATGCACATTGTCTTAGAAAACCACAAATTAACATTATCTATGTCGTGCTATTATTTTTATTTTATTAAACATTTCCCATTCATTTTAATCTGTTTCTCAGAACTTTGGGGCTGTTCAAGACCCCACAGGCAGAGTTTGACAATTCTACATTAAACAATAACATGTAGGTTGCACAGAAAGCTCAGGTTTGGGAGTTGGAAGAGACCAAGATTCAAATTAGACTTCTACATTTGCTAGTTGTGTGGCCATGGACAAACCCTTTAACTTTAACTTTCAGCTTCCTCATGCAGAAAATGGGGGGAGGGACAATAACACTAGTAGCTACACTACAAAGTATTTATGATGATCAAATGAGATAATGTATACAAAGCAATTCACAAAAATCTAAGAATTATATATAATACATGTATATATATATATACATATGTATGTACATATAATATCCTATCTAAGCTACCTCCTCAAATATACTCATACTCACAGATATGTCATCAGAGGGATGAATAGTACCTCAGTTTTTATGTGGGTGACTGTTCCTACTATTATAGTTTATGAGCCCCCACTGGTGTGCTCATAATTAACAGTCAGCTGGTAGATTCAATGAGCTCTTAGCAAAGGCATTTACTCGAGAAAAAAAAAACAGTAGTTACCAATTCCCTCCTCAAACCTAAGGTACATCTTCCACAAATACCTTCAATGTCTATGGGAAGAGTGGACTCAAGGTTAGAGAACAAAAGCAGTGAAGTATATGTGTAGGGAACACGTGACCAAGGCAAGTCACAATTCTAGAACCATAGCCCCCTGATGTACTTTATCCCTTTATAGAATTGTGAAGAAAATCATTATATCTGTGGCTGTTGAGTTCGTAGTTGGGCTTGTTCCTCACAGGGAACAGTGCCTCCAGTGGGCGGGTTGCTTAACCAGACTCTGTGGGCTTGTTTTAGTATCTACAAGCTCTACTTTCCAATTCGGCAGCAAATCTCACCTAGAGAAGTGCTGCTCTCTACTAGAAAGAACTGAGACCCTAGTAATGGAAAATAGAGTGCTATCCCTTTATGATCTCATTTTTGAGGTTTGCTAGTTTCCAGACATAAAGTCAGAGAGCACAAATTTAGCCTCTGCTTGCAACCACTCTTCTTTGTTTCAAATGGACACCCTTGGCGAGAGACCTCAACATAATTAATGATAACTATTAAATATATTTCCTAAATTTTCATCTCTGCAGACTAGATAATACTTAGGCAATAACCACTCAGCCAGTAATCACTGAACAGCTCTGGTGTTCATTGTTTCCTGTTTAACAAAAAAATTATGTTTCTCCTATTGGTCTGTGCAGAAGAATATTTGGGGAAAATGCATTTATGTCTTAGAGGCATGTCCATTGTTTCTGCTGATGTGTTCATATGTAAATGACTTACTCAAAGATTCACACTTTTTATAAAGCACAAAGGAGGCTACCACAAGTTTTCTTGTTTATAAGATAAGAAAAAGAAGATCCATTCAAATAGGAAGAGACCTCACCTTTACATCTCATTTTTAATTGCCACTTACATCCCACAAATCTGTAAAAGTCTGAAAAGGGTACACCCTTATATAAACTTCAGTTATGATTACATCTCTTCCTCTTAAAGCTCAAATTGGGATGCTTTGTGGCTTTGCTGCCTGCCATAACTTGGCAATTGGCTTCCTAATGAAACAAATTAATTGTAGCTTTTAGGATAATAGAAACAAAGATATGGAAGGGACCTTCAAAATCACTTAGTCTAGTGGATAAGAAATCTGGGGCTAGAATAAATCTAGAAATTTGTCCAGTATCACACAGTTAGGTTAGTATGAGAGAAAAGATTAGAACCCAGATCTCTCAACCATATCAGTATATTTTTCCTTATGCTTTGATTTAAAAAATGAAATATTTTATTAAATTTGAAGCAGGTTTGTGCTAGGTTTTGTTATCAAAGCCACTATAGCTTAAAATTCTGTTAACACATAGATGTTTCTCACCATAATAAATGGTGCTTTATTTTTGATTCATGATCTCTGGTAACATTCATCTTGTTTAATATGGGCTATTCAAGTCATCCTTCATTTAAAAAAGCTTTTACAACCATTTCAATGATTAGTGTTGAATGGCTTACAAATTGTATTGTTCTAAACATAAAAAGAAACTGTTTAACTTCACCTTTCCATAGTAATTATCATCTTTTTAGATTAGAATCCAATCAACCTCAGAAGTTCACTTTCTGAGAAGAAATGGGCAAAGAGAAGTGAGAGAAGAATTGCAATGTGGTTTGTAGAGTTCTCACATGGAATTTTCTAGTGCCTCTTGACTCCAGTGAACTTCGTTCTTTATCCAAAGAAATATTGACAAGGCTGGACAAACATGCAAGCAGAGCAAATGGATACCTATCCAACAAAACCTAAAGAGAACAAGTGCATATCTTCCCCCCAAATAGCTCTTTTAATGAACTGACAAAATATCATCCCCGCCCCCACACACACACACTCTCACCTTTGTTCCAAGAAGCTGTGGCATGCACAGCAGCCATACCCTGGTTAAAAAAGAAAGAAAGAAACATCTCAGGAGACCAGCTAAACAGGGTTGAGGGTAACCAACAGGCCTCAATACCATTGATGAGTTAGGGGGATGTCTACTTTATGTATGTGAAGACATCCCCCAGCAGAATGGGCAGATAAGAACAATTTGTTCCAAAGGCCATGAAGGCAGCTGAATCAGGCACCGTGGGGCACTTAGAGCTTGCTTAGATATCGAAGATGCCAAGGTCATCCATTGCATCTCAGGCCATCACTAGTCATCCTGACTTTTGTCTTGCCGTGGGACTTCAATGACTCCAGAAGAAAGAGTGAGGTTGGCCAATTTTGTGCAGCTTGGCCTCTCTTAAATCCAATTCATGTGCAAGTCAAGACATCACATAATGATGTCATAGGTCCTTCTGAACTAAGCAAATGATATATATATATATATATATATATATAGATAGATAGATATATATACACATTTAATTAAAGTAAGATTGTAAACCCCTTAAAGTTGTTTTCCTTAGAAAAGCAGATCAAAGAACTTGTGCTAGCAGCCCTCCTGTGTTCTGGTGTTGTTGGTCTTGTACCTCCACAGCAGCTGCTAGTAGCGCTGTTGTTACAGTTAGCAGTGTCTTTCCTATAATGTGATTTCCAGAACTGAACACAATACTCCAGATGGCGGCGGGACAGAGCAAAATACAGCCGGGCTATCACTTCCCCCTTCCTGGAAGCTATTCCTCTCTTAATACAGCCCAAGACTGCATTACTATTTTTTTTTGGTATCCATGTAACGCTGATGACAGACAAACTAATGATCTCAAAATCCTGTCTACCTCTAGCATTCAATGATCCTAGTATAGTTAGTACAGCTATATTAATCTGTAGTTTACTACTGGTAAGTGAGTAATACTCTGCCAATACTTTGGCCATGTTCCTAAGTGTTTTTCAATGGATTTGCCTAATTCCCTTCCTTAGACCACCTATACATTGTTCCCTCCTCCCTCCTTTCCTCTCACTTTGTGCATCAGAGGACCAAAGGCAGATGGAAAAGACCTGGAGTAGGCTTGTCCTTTAATTATCTCCTCTGCAAATTGCTTCAGTCTGTGAGTCACTGCTGAGTTGCTGATTGGGGACCACAATGGATTTTATCATTTTGTTAATTACTTTATTGTTATTACTTATAGGGCATTGTTTGGAAATTATCTTACTAGAGTATTATAATTTTAAAAGCCCATGATTGTGTCAGAATGAAAATCCCTCCCTTCCCTACTCCCAACCCCCACCCCTTACACCCCTCTGCAGATTTTCACCCCTTTTATGACTGAGTACATGGTCTTTATGAGGTGGAGGAAAGTATTCATCTTTTGAATCTTCTGCACTCTTAGCTAGGTTGGTCCTCCGAAGACAGATACAGTCTATCGCTAGAACCAGAGTAGAAGTCTTTCCTGCCAGAACTCAAGCTCCATTGGCAATCTTCAGAAACCTGAGGTGTCACTCACTGAGTTCTAATCCCAGCTCCTTCACTTAGAACTAGAGTGACTTTGAGAAAGTTACTTTCTTTCTCTGTATTCCAGTTTCTTTCTCTGTAAAATGAGGGGGTTGGACTAAATGATCTCCAAGGTCACTTCTAGCTTTAGATTTTGGGGCACTATGACCAACAAAGTCCCTGGCAATTAGCTAAATGTTTAATAAATGCTTTTTGATGGATTAATTTATCGACCTCTATGTCAGAATGATAGAGAAGAGGTGAAAGAACAGTTGTTTCGATTAATTGAATCATATAAATGTATAGTTTCTTAACATAAATCTTAGCTGCTCTGTCTTTGATTTGTTTCCAGGCACCACCTTAAGCTCCTGAGCACCCTGAAGAACAGGACTGTCTGAGCATAATCAGTCATTCTGAGCAAGTTCACATGGCCCCTGCTTTTCTTTCAGCCAGCTCTGTCACTCCGAAAAATCCACTCTGGCCTTCTTTGTCCCTAATTTGTCAAATTGCAAAGGGGTGGAGCAGAGCCAGTTAAAGAATCCAGACTGGAGTAAGGTTTGAACACAGATTAGCTCAACTACCTCTGCCAAGAATAGCCATACAGAAACATAAATGGCCTCAAACTGGGACCATGAGGCTGGTTGTTTTGTGTGCTTGGTGTTCTATGTAATTCATTGAGTCAGATGAGATGTTTAACTTTGCTTCAGTAAAATGTTTGTCCTGAATCTGTATTTCACTTCTGTGAGATTGTACGGCCTCATCTTAGTTCTCTCTAGACAAAGACTAATGGAGCTGCAGTTTCATTATGTAACAATGCCAGGTCAGCCTCTCTTGCCTTGCATTCTCTGCCACAAGTTGAATAATACCAGAGTCCTTTGAGTTGATGGTGAGATAGACATTAATGAGCAAGATTTCGGCATTTATTCTGATTGAAGACAGATTTCATTAATTCTTAAAATCCTTTAAAAGATGAAGGAGAAAAAATAAAGGCCAATTCTCCCAAGGTTTTAAATCAGCAAGGTTTAATTTACAGAAGTAAAATTATTCTATATTTTCCATTTTAAGGTGAATTTCAACCAGATTTACCTTGTCAATTATCCTTATCAATTCATCAGTCAGACATCTCTGGGCACCTACTTTGTATAAGGCAATGTGCTGCTAGTTTTATTCTGTGCAATTCAGTAATGATGATAACAATAACAGCCAATTACATTTTGTGTAGCATGTTTCTCTCCTAAAGCCTTCCTCTATTATCTGATAGTGGTATGGGAGTGTCCTTGAGTTCTGAAAAGCTAGATCAACAGAACCTAAGTTCTAGAATACAAATGGGAAGGACTTTAAGTCTATACCTGCATATATGCATTTGTCATCTAAGGGTCAGCCTAGTTAAATGACCATCAGCTCATCATCTGAAGGCAAACCTCCAGAGGGTAAATGGTTTTGACCCTGGCTACTTACAGAATCACCTGCTGAGGCTGTGAATTTGGGACCCATACTAACAAAGGGTCCATGGATAGATTTCAGGGAACCTATGAACTTTGATGGAAAAAATTACATCTTTATTTTCACTAACTTCTAAATGAAAGTTAGTATTTGCTTCAATTTTTTTTTTTGTATTTAAAAACATCCTGAGAGAGGTAGCATAGGCTTTGCCAGATTTCCAAAGAGGTCCATGACACAAAATAATTTAACTACCCCTTGACTGGGAGCTATCTCACATCTCATGACTTTACTTCATTTGATCTTGACAATAGCCCCTGTGTTATACCCATCTTAAAAGTTAAGGAAACCAGGGGTAGCTAGGTGGTGCAGTGAGTAGAGCACCAGCTGTAGAGTCAGGAGGACCTGAGTTCAAATCCAGCCTCAGACACTTGACACACTTATTAGCTGTGTGACCTTGGGCAAGTCACTTAACTCCAATTTCCCTGCCTTCCCCTTTCCAAAAAAAAAAAGTTAAGGGAAACCAATGCTTAAAGACGATAAAGAATTTGTCCAACATCACACAGCTATCAAATGGTCAAGCTGGAAATTAACTTCAAACTTTTGAATTCCAACGCAATATTTTTTTTTCCATTCCAGTATAGCTGAGTCTTTCCAATTACAATAACAAGAGCCTTTTCCAATGGAAAATAAATGATCAAATTATTTCAATGACCTGTGATGTTTTGCTGGTATGGATTTCACTCCAAAAATGTGAGTCATGACTATGTTGATAAACAGAAGATCTTTGAGATTTGATAAGGTCGATAATTTATCAACAAATAAAAATGATATTGATTCAGTAGTGAATTATATCATGTTGGGACTTTCTGGATTTTATTCCTTCTTGTATTGCACATTTCTTAAGAACTCTGCCTGTGTTGCACTCAAGGCACAGCAGAGCAAAGTGCAACATTTAGTCAAACCAGGCTTGCCTTGCTCTTCTCTCTTTTCAAGGTTCTCTTTCATTCTCAGGGCCCTTCACCACCACAGCTGCCTAATATCCTCCTGTTTGTTCCTCCTGCTAATTCCCTAGACTGTGTGTAGTCAGGTGTCATGAGCAAAAGTGGCTTTTCATGTTCAGCGACAAAGAAAATGATGATGATAGCTTAAGTTTAAATAGCACTTTTTATACTACGTCTCATTTAAGCTTCATAACAACCCGGGAACATAGATCATGTAAGGGCTATTATTACCCCCCATTTTACACATGAGGAAATGAGACAAAAAAAGGTTAAGTGATTTTTCTAATAGAACATAAACTCCTTGAGGGCAGAGATAGTTTCATTTTTTTTTGTATCCCCAGGGCCTAAAAGGTACCTGGCAAAATGCTTAATAAATGTTTGTGGATTGATTTTCTTGCCCAAGGTCAGATGGGTGAAGTCATACTAAATGGAAGAACGAGACCTCACAGAATCACAGAAGTTTAGATATAAGGAATCTCAAAGGCCATCAAATCCCCGAAATATCTAAAGAGGAATCAACTCTGATGCTCCCAACAAGTAGTTTTCTAGCCTTTGATTAAAGACCTCCAATGAGTTAGAAGCCTTTGTCTTGTGCAGAAGTGTACTTTGGGACAGCTCTGTTCGGAAGTTTTCTTCCTAGTTTTCTCCTCCTTCATCCCCGTTTCTGACTATTATGCCCCCTAACCATGGGTCTTCCGTAAGGTTCTTCCTCAGGCCCTCTTCTCCATCTCTACAGACTCCTTCTCTGTTGGTAACTTATCGGCTCACGTTGGTTAAAATATCTTTTCTATGCAGATAGCTCCCAGATGTATGCATCGAGCCTGAGCCTCCCCCCGATCTTCAGTCCTATCTGGGATAGATGAAAAGATCTGTCCCAGAGACATCTTAAACTCAACGTTTGTGAAACTAAGCTCATCTTTCCCCTAAAAAGCTCCCCTCTTCCAAACATTCCTATTTCTATGAAAGGCATCACTATCATTCTAACGGCCCAGGTTCATAACCTCAGCATTATCCTCCACTTCTCATTTCCCCTCGCCCCATGTAGTCAGTTGCCAAACCTTTCTAACCCCACACTTCTCAGATGTGACTTTTCTCTGCTTACAGAGCGACCATCTTAATTCAAGCCCTTATCACCTCTGAGTTATATGATTGCAACCTCCTGCTTGCCTCTACTTCTCTCCTCACTCCCAGCAGAGGAGAGACTCTGCCCATTCCTCCACATTGCTACAAAAGGAATTGCCTTTAAGGAGAGATCTGACAAGCTCTCTCCTTTACTCACTAAACTCTGATGGCTTCCTCTAGCCTCTAGGATCAAACATAAGCTCCTGTTAAGTTTTTAAAGCCCTTCCCAACCTGGTCCCAGGCTATCTTTTCATCTTCATTGGACAATATGACACCTTCCCTACTCTCTAGCTCAACCAAAGTGGCCTTCTCTCTATTCCTTACTCACCTGATTCCAATTCTTCTCCCTCATGCCTTGGTACTAACCATTCTCCCTATGTGGAAATGCACTTTCTCCTCATCTCTGGTTCAGAGATTTCCTCTTTGTCTTCAAACCTCAGGTCAAGAACCACCTTCTACATGATGCCTTTCCTGACTCACCACCCCCCTCCCAAGTGCCACTGTCATCCCTCCAAAACTCCCTTTATTGAACTATTTTGTATTGATTCCCTTTCTGTTTGTTCTGCCTACATTTATTTATGTACTTCTTGTCTCTTCCTTTACAAAGTTCCTTCATGGTAGTGGTTTTATCATTCTTTGTACTTGTATCCCTTACCCCCTAGCATAGTGCCTGGCACATAGCAGTCACCTAATAAATGGTGTTGATTCATTGAAAAATTGATTTATATCAAGCTTAAATCTCTCTCTCTGCAACTATCACTCACTGTTCCTTGTTCTGCCCCCTGAGACAAAGCAGAAAAAAATCCAATCCTGCCCTCATACATCAGCTCTCCAAATACCTGAAGACGGCTATCATGTCTCCCCTAAGTCTACTCTTTCATAGCCTAGTTATCCTTAGCTCTTCCAAGCAGTTCTCAAATGGCATAGTTTCTAGTTTGTTCATCATCCTAATTATTCTTTTCTAAATCCATTCTAGCTTGCCAAAGTCCTTCCTAAAATGTGAGACAGAGCTGACCCAATACTCTAGATGTGACATGGTCAAGGCACATGAGTACAGGAATGATAACGTCTTAGTTCTAAGAAATATTTCTCTTAATGCAGTCTAAATTGGCATGTATTAAATGCATGTCTTCCTCCAGCCCTAAATCCAGTTTTTGTTCCATTATACCACACTGATGCCTACAATATAGTGAAAGTAATTTTATGGATGTGCTGTAAAGAAAGAAACCATTTATTTACAAATACCCAAGCCTAGAAGTGCTGTCCTGCTGTGTGTGAGAATTGGACTCCCCTACTTGAGTTTATTAACATTGTCAAAAAAAAAAAAAAACCAACCCAGTCTGATTTCCATGTGCTTCTGGGAGCTTCCACATTTTTGCATGAAGAACCAATCTTATCGTCACTATTTTTTTCTAAAAAAATTAAAAGGAGGAAATAGACGCCATTTGGTAAGACAGTAAGAAAAATGAGAATGATGAAGGCAAGCTTTGTTTTTGCCCAGTTTTACTGACTCAGCAGAAATTGCCAAATATCAGCACTTGGGAACTAAAAACAGGTCTGCACCTGGCTCTCCAGCAAATACAGTCTGTGCCTTCATGATTTGTTTTGATGGATTTGCTTCAGTAGCAATGGAAGGCCCCATTGCTAAAGCACTGCTGGGTTAGATGGTGTTAGGAATTGGTGGTAAGGCAGTGAGTGGCCTTTTAGTGGAATTAAGAAAAGAGGTATGGCCCTGCCACTAATCAGCTGCATAACCTTGGACATAGCATTGTGACAATGGAAAAGAGTCCAGGATTTGGAGTCAGTCAGCCTGGGTTTGATTCCTGGCTGTTTTGTTTATTATTGAGGAACCTTGGACAAGTCAGTCAATCTCTGCATGAGAGCAGCTTATGGAACAGAGCAACTCTAGTGTTTCAAAAGGAGGAATTAGGACCCACTGAGGTGAGACTGGCTAACTTCTCATTTAGGTTAAAGGTAGGAAAGCTGATCAATTAGGTAACTTGAAGTTTCTAGCCTGGAAGATTCTGGGCCTAGAATATTTCAGATACTGATGGATCCCAGGGATGTTGCAGAACAGGGATCAGGAAGGAGGGACATAACTGGGGAAAAGAGAGCCTTTTGGGTGAAGAAAGAGTAGGTCCCCCTAAACCAGAAGGTTTTCTAGAATATTCCACATTGCAAGGCATTCTCATTTCATTGTCTTAAAAAATGCAAACAGGACCATTTTTCACAGAAATTTATTTTGTTTATGACCTCAGCAGAAAGAATTACATATTTTAATCCTCCATCTAGGAGACATTCGAATCATGTTAATTAAAAATTAGATGGCATTGTTGAGGAGAGGGCTGTGAGAAGTGAATGAAAGGAAATGACAACCCCACAACCAGAAAACAAAGAAGTCGCTGGAATGAACATCGAACCCTTGATAACTAGGTGTTGCTTCCTGCATTTGATAGTGGACAGAAGCTACCATCTTCTGGTGCTGCAGGTACAGGGCTATTAGGATATCAGTGTCTCAACGGATTTGGAAGAGCAGGGAAGAATAAGCCATATGGTACCTGTGGGACATTGATTTCGAGCAAAGCTTAATTTGCTGATTTAATGTCAGTATATCAGAAATCTACCATAATACCTAGAATCAACTCAGATTTCCTGAAAAGCCAGGTAGTTAGGAGAAAAAGATAAATCTCTTTGGTTGCAATGAGATTTGGACTCAATATCGTCATTCTCTTTGGATAGACTTCCCCACCTCCACCCCCAGAATTAAAGCAATTAGATATCAAAGTCTAACATTCGTATCTAGAACAAAAAACATATTTAGACTTGGCCTCTCAGTCCAATGGATGAATGAGACTTCTGGGGATTTTAATTCACTCTGAGGGACCTGCTTTGGTTTAGCTAGAATGTTGACATATACTTTAAAAATTGTATGTACCCTCCAGAGTCTTCTTAAATAAAAGGATAATATGAGACCTAAAATGTAGAAAGAAGGTTGGTGGCTTTGGCTTAAGAGTGAATATCCAATGTGTGGGTGGGGAGTTAGGTTTCATGAAAGTGTAGTAACAGAGGTGAGTTACATAAGGTTTCTAAATCCAACCAAGAATTAGATTTAACAGTATATCCAATCAATGTGTCTGCATTTCTCAAAAAGTATTTTTGATTTGATTGTTGAGATCTTAAAGAAAATTAAGTGGTCTGCTGTATTATTAGCAGGTTACATATAAACATCTCTTCCCTTTCTAAAAGCTTTGTATTGATTATGTAACATTTCACAAATGTTTACTCATCTTTTATTTTCCTCATCTATGAAATGGGGAAAACCATAACTTCCCTTTCCTATCTCAGATTACTAAGTGAGGGGTGGGGATGAAAAGAAGTTGACAAGTTGGCTGATCCCAGAGAGTGATGAAAGCAGCCTCTTGTTCCATGTTTTCTAGTGTAAGCTATCCCCAAAAGCATCAGTTCCTGCTTGGTAAGATGTAATTAGGCCTGTTGGGAATCCATGTCAGATATCTTGATACTTATAGGCATTGGAATACATGATCTGACAAGGGTGTTACTTTTGTATAGGGATTAGGGAACAGGGACAAGACCTGTGATTTTCTTGGTCATTCTTGCATTAAGAACTCCTACCAATGGGGGTCAATACCTTCTCTACAATTTAAACTTGAGTAGTCACCTAGAGAAATCAAAGGCTTTTTGACTTGCCAAAGGTCACACAGCCAGGATGGTCTTCTTGGTTCCAAAGCTTGCTCCCCCTTGACAACACCATGTTAACTCACTTTTTTTAATACCCTTCTCAATAGCACATGCATTTCTTTTCTTGAAATAGAGACCATCCCCCCAGATCTAGGATGTGTGATCATTATGCTTTACCTTCTACCTGGCTGCACTCCTCTAGACTTTTCTATTATGCCCCCAAAATTTTTTCATTCTTCAAGATACCCTTCAGTGCAGGAACTCACATCTCATCAGTATCCCATACCCTTGGAGCTCTTCCCTCTGATTGGAGAGAGTGAAGATGTAGAGATCCTCCCAGAACCTCCATTTGGAAGTGTCCCCAGACCAGCCATCTGTCCATTTACCACCTGGATGTACTCCACAGTACTTCCCTATTATACTCACAGGCACATACCTTCCCTACCTTTTCAATTCCCTTTTGTGTGTTGTCTCTCCCACTAGACTGTAAGTTCCTTGAGGTCAGGTACTGTCTTTTGCCTTTGTCTGCATCGCCAGAACTTTGCACAGTGCTTGGCACATAGTAGGTGCTTAATAAATTTTTATCTACTGATTGAATGACTACATAGACTGTTTTAGAGTGCCCATATCCCCTGAGCACAATCTCATGATTAGGGTCTAGCAGATCTAGCAGATCTAGGATACCTTGTTGTTTTTCATCCTTCATTCTTGAAGAGGACCAAGGACATCAGGAGAGTGATGTCTTGACTTGCAAATAAGTTGGATTTAAGTGAGGCAGAGATATGCAAAGACATTGGCCCCATCCTCTTCTCCACCTAACCCATACCCAGTAGTCAGGCTCAGGTACTTTTCACTTCAATGGATGAATAAGGTTTAGATATACCCCTATTTCTGGGGATTTAAATACACTTTGAAGGACCTGCCTTTGTTTATCTGGAGTATAGACGCACACTAAAAAAAAAATTGTAAGGCTGGGAGGGGGGAAATGTGTGGCAGGGAGAGAGAGCATAAGTCTTTGCTTCACTCACTGGAATCCTCTTAGTTAAAAGTGTTAGTCCAGAAATTGAAGAAAGAGTATTGGTGACTTTGGCTTAAGGTAGGCTTTTCAAAGTGCTGATGGGGCTTTAGGCTTCATGAAAGCGTAAAGATGAGTTAAATACGATTTATAAATTATCTGGAATAATTCTTCCAATTCTCCCAAGAATTAGACTTCTCTGTCTATCCAGTCTGTGTCTTGCATTTATTAAAAGTATTCAGCTGTAACAATCAGAATGAACTGATGCAGAGTGAAGAAAGCAGAGCCAAGGAAATCAAAACATGACATCAACAATGGAAATGGTAGGAACAACAACCACAAAACAATAGAAACCAAATGTGCAAAATTCTGAAGAACAGTCCTCACCCCCAAAGAAGAGGCCTGAGAAGACATCTTCCCAATGCCTTTGCAGAGGTTGGAGCCCACAGAAACATTTCAGAGATTGGTAGTTTCATTTTTCTATGTATTGACTGGTTTTGCTGATTTTAAAAATTCTTTGTTATATGAGATGTCTATCTGGAGCAGGGAAGGAGAGGTGTACTGGGGGAAATTTAGATGGTGGCAAAAACGAAAGATATCAGTACAACTTATTGTTAATCAAAGAATTCTTTAGTTAAAACACACACATTTAAGAAAAAAGTAACAAGTTATTAGCCTGTCTTAACAAAAGTATGGTATCCAGGCCCAGGAAGGCTATCATCTCACTGTACTCTGTCCCAGTCACACCACATTGGACTAATTATGTTCAGTTCCACACACTGAAGGAAGATTATTGACAAACTAAAAGGTGTTTAGAGAATGCAGGTAAGGATGCCAAAGAAGACCCCAAGCCATGGCATAAAAGGTTAGGTTGAAGGAACTAGGAATTTTCTGCATGAAGAAGAAGCAACTCAGGGGTATTATGACCAGAGGTGTGCTGGTAAATGTTTAATAACCAGGTCTTTGGGATACATTCACACACACTTCATGTCAGAAAATGTGTGTATTGTATATAAACATATAATACTATTTCCATTGCTTTTTCAAGTCTAGACAATCAACAAAACAATAAATCAAGCCCTGATTGGTATCCTTTGCCAGTTTCTAAGGAATAATTACTCACATTGAGAATTTAATAATTAGCTTTTGCAAGTCAGTGCAAGCTGGCTCCAGTACACCACTGAATATAACTGCCTTTAAACATTTGAAGGGCTGCCATATGGACAACACGTTAGATTTGTTTTACCTTCCCCTAGATTGTGGACTTAGAGGGAGGTAGATTTCAGCTTGACACAAGGTAAAATTTCCTAACAATTAGAGCTGTCACAAAGTGAAATGTACCGCCTTGTAGAATTAAGTGGTGATCCAATTGATCCATTTTACAGATGAAGAAATTGAGATCCATAGAAGTCAAGGTAACTTATCTAGACTCCATAAGGAGCATTATGGACAGGATTTGAATCACACTCCAAATCCATTGTGCTTTTGCTACATAGTAGAGAGCGCCTCTTCTTTGGGCATCAGTAAGTAGGGCCTAGATAATAACAGCTGATACAAAGATCCTAGATTTGGAGATGAAAGATCGTCTCCTCAAGAGGGGTCTAGTTCAAACCCCCTCATTTTCTAGATGAAGAAATTGAGACTTAGACGGGTGAAATGACTGACTTGTCACGCTTGATCATACATTCATGTGGTTCTTCAAAGGCTTTTATACCATTGGATGGTGACTTGTTGGGGATGGCTTGGAGGGATTCCTCATTTTGAATTAGGCTACTCTAAGGTGAGTGTGCAAACGTTTACTTCAGATCAATCATCTGTACACTTTGACAGGCCAGAACTATACAAAAAGTACTATATAAGTTAATCATCATGTATAAAAACCTTTCAGGGGAAAATACATTCAGAGTTCTAACTTGTGATATCGGAAGCAAAAGTCCTCAGTAGAATTTCCATAACTCCTAGCCAGAGCATGAGGCAATGGTGGTGGTGGTGGTAGTTGTTGTTGGATGGTGGTTTTGGAGAGAGTAGGTTGAATTTGAGCCAGCTACATGGTGCAGTGGATAGAACGCCAGGCCTGGAGTCAGGAAGACTCATCTTCCTGACATGTATTAATATATGCATACACACATGCATGTGCATGTAGTATTATATTGTCCACATGTATATGTATGTACACACACACACACACACACACTCACTCACACACACACATTTTAAAGGAGAAGTAAAACCATAGCTGAAGATTCTAGTTAAATGAGAAGCTGGAAACAGAAAGGAACTCTAAAACCTTATGACTGATGTAATCCCATTGGCAACAGTCAGTATTCACTGCGGGATCAATGGGACAGCTTTGAGCATTAGCCACAAGAGAGCCTCAAGGGGCAAAGCCTGGAAGAGACTGTGTGCCACATGTGTACCTCTGGCTGAGATTATAGCACCAAAAAGACAACACAACATGCAAGATTAGTGGGGAACAAACCCATTTACAGGAACATGATGATATGTGCTGCAGCCATCTATGGCTTTGCAGTCTCAGAGGCCTGAATTGCCCCCTCCACATCTGCATGCTGGTCACACATGTTCTCTACTTGTGTCCCGTTTTCCTACTGATGGTGCATGCAGCCATGGGAGTTATTGAGGTTTTAAAGGGGAGATCTTTTATTGCTAAATTTCTCACTCTGTTCCTTTGCTTTGAGCTAATTTTGTCCTCTCCTGAATAAAAAGAGTAAACACATTGGTAGGAGCCCAGGTGTTGTGGTTTCAAGTGGAGATGAACCCACAGAACGCTTTTTTCCTGGAAGAGTTTTGTCTGGGGGACCCACTGCATAAGCTGGTAAGTGCTATTTGGTGTTTTAGGGCAGGATCCTAGGGGACGTTAGATGTATGTTATCTGGACCTGAGCTTTCACCAATGTGAAGAATTCCTGCTATGGAAACTCTCACTTGTAATCTTAGAGTATGGCTTGTTAATCTGATAATTTAAGCAACTTGTACATGGTCATACAACTAATAAATGTTTGTATTGAGATTTAAATGTATATCTTTTAACTGCATATCTAGTATAGTTTCCATTATTCAGTGCTGCCAAATCTGGAAGAAAACTCTATAGTCTCTTCCCTAAATCTTCTCCCCAGGTTAAAAATCCCCCATTTCTTCAAGAAATCCTTATATGTCATGTCCTCTAGTCTCTCAACTATCCTAGTCACGTTTCCCTGGGTGTGCTTCAGCTTGTCAATATCAATTTCTTTCTACAAAGGAAAAAAAAAAGCAGGCTCTATTTATCCAGAAACCTATTAGGGAAGATAAAATCAAAGACATTCATATATTTAAATAAATTGGCATGTATTTAGTCCTCATCATAAAAACAGTAACAATTTTAATTATGCTCATCTTTTAGTCTGTGCCATAAACAAAGGAAAAAAATCTGAAAGAACATGACTTTTTTATTTTGCCAAATGAGACTCATACAGATCAAACCAGTGCTGTCGAACCCTATACCACCACCATTTACAACTTGTTATCCTTTATGTACAGGATAATATGTCCCTGTGGGTTGTTAAATATCAGGATGATTTCTTCTCTTGCCAAGCAACTGGTGTGACTGATAGAAATGGTTGTAAAAAAAAAACTACTGCCACTTGATAACTTACATTATATTAATATCAATGTCTGTATCCTGATACCTCTTACCTAGGATGGGTAACATGAATAGTATGTATTCATCAAATAGCCTGGGAGTAATACTGAGATATAAAGGTTAGTGATGTTCCCCTCACTTTTTTTTTCCTCTTTGCATATACATTTTTTAAAAAATCACCTCATTTGGGTACTAATTACTAGCCCCTCAAAAGACACAAAGGATTTTTCTAGCTCATAAAAATTAACTCCAATCTTATCTTTAAGTCATTCAATCTCACCCAGGAGATGATCTTTGGCCTAAGTTTCCTAGGTAATTGTGTGATCTATAATGTGTACTCAGCCTTAGGCTTATCTTTGCAGATTAGCATTGGATCATATTATCCAAGACTTTTAGAGCTGAGTGGGATTTTAGAGATTGTCTAACAGACCCCTCATTTTACAGGTGAGGAAGCCGAGATCCAAAGAGAGGAAATGATTGTCTCTAGTGAGAGAGCTCTTGTAATTAAGGGTGACGTCTACCAGTTCCAGGACATCACAAGATTCAGGTTCTAATCCAAAATTGCCCTCAGCAGAAACTCCAAAATATGGGTCATCATGAAAGGTATTCTGGTTAGTTTAACCATCACCAATCACTTGATAAGTATACAGCCACACCAAGCTCAGGTCTGATGAAAATTAGAACTTCTGATGTTAATGGTAAGCAAGTGATATTAGCAAAGGCAGTATACAAATCCCCAGCTATCTTATTGGATCTGAGATATTAAATTTCCATTTGAAAGAAAGGTACTCGGGAGAAAGGATTAGAAAAGAGAGTCCTTTGTCCAAAGGGAGAGCATGGTTTTATAATCTGTTGTATTTAATTTGTTTGTCATTTGCCATATGAATGTGAAATAAAGTGAGGTTTACTAGATAGATAGATTGATTGATATTGATTGGTTGATGATAGACAGAAATAGATAGATGATAGATAAATGATACATGAATGATAGAATGTTTTTTTAAGTGTTTACCATTTGCCAGACCTTGTGCTAAGCATGTGAAATATAAATGAAGGCAAGCAAACTAGTCCTCACCCTCAAAAAGCTTAAATTTTAATGAGAGGACAAAACACATAAAGATGGGCTGGAAAGGGTAGGGTGTGATATACACATAGAAGTAACATGGAAGTCTGGTGTCACTCAAGACATGGTACAGCTCATCTATCAGAGATTGGCATTCCAGGGGCAAAGTCCAAGTTTCCAGGACGACAGTATGGAGATGGCAGGTAATTCCTGTTGATATCTCCTCTTTTTCAGTGACTTCTTATTGATTCAGGAGTCAGATTTGAATTCCTTTGCCTAATTTTCAAGACCCTCCCTAATTTGACATCATCCTACCTTAGGTCATTTTCCCTCCCTACACATATATATACTCCAGCCAATATCAGAAAACCCCACTCAAAACAAAAACAAAATACACACAGCATCTGCTCTGTTTTTCTCCCCATTTTGTTCCTTCTGACTGGAATGCCCTCCTACAGCTTCTTTATGTCCTAGAATTCTCCCTATTGTCTGAAGGTCAATTTGAGTGCCACCTACCTTCTCTACCATATCTTTCCTGATTTCCCCTTAAGCAAACAACCTCTGACTTTCACGTGGCATTTGTTTTATATCTCCCTATTGCCTCTATCATGTTTACCTTATACCCAACTCTGATGGTCTCTTACGTAAATTACTTGAAAGCACAAACCATATCTCATCTAAATGTTTATCTCTCCTAGCACCTAGTAAAGAGTTCTGAATGATGTAGATACTTAATATGTATGGATACAGAGAGGGGGAGGGAAAGAAAGAGGAGAAAGAATAGGAAGAGGGAAAGAAGGATAGGAAAGGAAGAAGAAAATAAGGGAGAGAAGAAGGAGCTTCTGATATTTTGATAAGGAATAGGTTGTGTCTCAAGAAGGAAAAAAAAATGTTTTGAAAGAGGTTTTGGAAGAAATGTTATAGATGTATGTACAAAGAAGAAAGGAACTAGTTTGGTTTGGCATTTTAGGTGAAGCAGAAGACAGATCATCCATTTAAAAATAAATTGAACATGGCCTAACATAAAAGAGTATGTACTATAATTTTCTGAATGTAGGAGTTTCGATGAATTAACAAGTTTACTCAATATTTATTTAAAAACAATATCTAAGGCACTTTGCTAGGCACTGTGGATATAAAAATAAAGAAGAAATGATCTAAAGGAATCTATTACTTAGGGGAGAAAATGGGATATTTGCACACATAATTATAATATAAAAGATACTGATATAAGTATATGATAGATATAAATAAGGTGAGCAATTGTTTCTAGCTGGTGGGAATAAAGCAGGCTTCTTGGAGGAGATGGAATCTGATCTGGGCTTTGAAAGATGGTTAGGATATCAGGTTATATGGTTTTGTGGTTTGTCCTTCATTCTCAAAAAGGACCATGATATCAGGGTGATGATGACATGACTTGTAATTGACCTTGATTTGAATGAGGGAGGGCAGGGCAAAGTCACCAGCCTCACTTTCTCCTCCAGAGCCATCAGGGTCCAGTGGCCAGATGTGGTTCAGGACTACTGGAGATGGCCCAGGATGCAAGAGAGAGACCTTGGCCCTTTTAAGCCAAGGTGTTTTCAGGTTCTCACTTTGAGTTAGGTAATGCCCATTCAGTGAATAGGCCTCTTTAAGAAGTGAATCAAGGGATGGACCTTTAATAAAAACAAAAAAAAAAATCAAATTCGGAGAGGAAGACCCTCAGGGTTGCTGGCCAAAAGAGAAACAGTTACTATTTACATTCACTCTGAGCCAGGAGGGCCCAAAATATAACCATTAAGTGGTGCTTAGGCAGGGACCTATTGTTGTCCAATCCAGGAGATCCAGAGTGAATTGGGTTTTGTGCAAATAAGATATCAATAAGCTAAATGGACTAGGAAATAGACGAAAGTCAGCATTCCAGCTTCAGCTTGAGTAAAGATGCTAAAGCAGGAAGTGGGAGTTGTGTTCAGAAGAAGGTGGATAGCCCGCTTTGTCCAGTACATACTATACATAATGTGGAGCAGCATGACCTGTCTGGAAGGTTATATTAAAATTAGATTATGAAGGACCTTGAACAGCCCCTTTGTGCCTTTGTTAGTAGTTAATAGGGAACCGTTGAAGGACCTTTCTTGAATAGAACAGCATCATAATCCTGTATATAAAAACCATATACAGCTGGACGTTTTATTTTAATCAAACTAGAATTAGGAACTGATTTTCACTTCAGAGAAGATTGACCCTGTGGACATCATGAGAACAGCTCTGTAGTTCCTAGAAAAGACTAACACGTAAAAGTGAGAGTAAGCAAGGGCATTGCAAGAAGCTTCGGAGATGGCTGTTGTCAGTCTTTAAATCTTCATGTAAATCTGGATGGAGGCAATCAAAACAAGTATTGAGACATCAGTGAGTAAATCAATAGGATGGTCTCCAATTGTTTAAAGCAAAGTGCAGCATTCAATTAGGAGAAATGTGGCAGATCTTGTTGGCTCACATCTTCCCTTAACCACTTCAGGGCATTCCTAGAACTCTGTTCCATCCTTGATAACCCGGCCACTTGGGCTAGGGGTGATGGGGTACAATGGTGTCAGCGTGCTGGAGACAGCTGGAACTGTATCATGAGAGCTGATTTTTAAATCATCGTGGTGAGAATTTATACCTCCCAAATTGGCAAATGCTGCAAATCAAGACTCGATTAGCGTTTTATTGATTGACTAGACTTGAGAAAGTGATAGAGAAATGAATTGAATGAATTAACAAGTGTATTCAATATTTAATAACACTATATCTAAGGCATTATAACTGTGGAGGAAATGTGAATAATGCAGATCAAAATGTATCATGAGTAATTTTTTTTTAAAAAAAGAGCTGGTCATTAAACATTTACCAGCATACCCCTAGTGCCAACTGATATGAAGATCCCTTCATATAAAATTTCTTAAGCTCAAATGAGATAGAGGAAGACACAGTATTGGAAATGATAGTATCTAACAACATGTGTATTGAAAATAATCATTAAAGAGATTGGATTACTGTAATAAAAGTTTGAGATGATACTTGAAACACATAAAGACATATTTAGAAGGGAACTATCAGAAGCATAGGATCATAGATGATAATTTTAGAGCTAAAAGGAACTTTAGAGATTATCAAGCTTAAACCCCACCGCCACCGCCACCATTTCACATTTTTAGGGCCAGCTAAGTAGCAAAGTGGATGTGGATAGAGTGAGGACCTTGGCATCAGAAAGATCTGGGTTTGAATCCTTGCATAAGAAAAAAATTGTCTGACCCTGGATGCATCACTTAACATTTCTGAGCCTCAGTTTTCTCATCTGAAAAATGGGGATAATAATGGTGCCTACCTCATAAGGTGACTCACGAGGATTAAATGAGATCACAAAAGTAAAATGCTTTGTAAAATTTACATTTAAATTAAATTTTAATTTCAAAAAAATTGCATTTAATTTTTTTAATTTAATTTTAATTTATAGAGCAGTATAAATGCTAGCTATTATTACCACATATGAGGAAACTGAGAGGTTAAATGACTTGTCTGCGGCCACATAGCTTATAAGTGTCTGATGTGAAATTAGAACCTTGCTATGCATTGTGCTGACTGGAAATCAACATTTTATCCTTCGCACCAAAGGAGTTTGCCTCCAAGAATAATTCAGGAAAATAAATATGAATCCTTGGTCGCCTCCCACAGAAAATTAAGTTCCCTTATAAGATTATGCCTAGTAACAAAAACAACAGCAAATGACATTTATCTAGTGCTTTAAAATTGGCAAAATGCTTCACATATATTAGCACATTTGAGATAATGCTAAGCAAAGGAATTATATTCCCTTCTAATATTTGCAAATCCAAGTCAATTGCAGACTACCAGATATAGATTTGAGCTGATGCTTTTTTAGAAACCCACATGTGCTTATTGAGTAAGTTAACTGAGTAAAGTATCATTTAATCCTCTACCATATATGACCAGTAGATCCACACTGCTATTTCAAAAGTGTGTATCTGGGACAGGATAGGGGCTTAAGGGAGAAGGAAGCAGAGACAATATAGACTTTGCCTAAATTTCCAAGATTAACTAAGCATTTAATCAACTGCAAATTTCACCCTGATGGAAGAGTTTCCTGATGGAATCTGATTCAGGCTTTGATATCTCTTCTCCCTGATTTCATCTGGTAACATGACACGACATTAGGCATTTGGAGCTATGATTTTCAGCTCAATGTGAGAAAATATTTTCTAATAATTAGAGCTGGCAAAGTAGAATATGCTGATTAAGTAAGTAGTAAACTCCCTATTAACAGAGACCTCTAACAAGAGTCTGCATGACCATGTGCTAGAGATATTGTAGGAATCAAGTCCAGATAGGAGCTGGGTCATAGGGGACAGTTTTTTGAATTCCAAGTTCATAGCAGAAAAAAATTTAAATGATATTTGGCAAATAAAGCCATTAACATCAAACAGTCCCACTCCTCATCTTCTTCTGCCCTTTCAATGAGAAATTCAGATTTATCTTTGAAGCTCCCAATCTTTATCTCTAACTTCCTATGGGAAACCTCTACCTGGTTAG
The DNA here is from genome assembly GCA_028646595.1 of Phalanger gymnotis. Taxonomy (NCBI): domain Eukaryota; kingdom Metazoa; phylum Chordata; class Mammalia; order Diprotodontia; family Phalangeridae; genus Phalanger; species Phalanger gymnotis. The sequence goes on along the minus strand of CM053624.1, from coordinate 317,940,494 downwards.
CTCACTAGAACCTCAAAATCAACATGTTTAAATCTATTTTATTTTCCATGATACCTAATCCTCTGTCTGATTCTTCTATTTCTGTTGGTGATGGTACCATTCACTAGATCTACCATATTCTTTATCTTGGGAATATCTTAGGCTCATCTTTTTCCTTGGCCTCATATCCATTCAGTTGCTAGATGTTGTCAGTTCTACCATTGAAACTCATCTGAAATTTATCTCCTTGTCTATATTTTGACTGCTATTATCAACCACATTCACACACGGCTCCCCAAGATGGATGATTGCAAAATGTCCTTCTAAGATTTTCCATATCCCCTCTCTGCCCCACCCCACAATCAGGTTTTATATAGTTTTCAAAAAAAATTTACATGATAATTTTTTTGTATATTTGAAAGGAATAGGACATTGTGCATAGTAGATTTGCAGTTTCACGTGCAATCATCTTTTTTTATTTATTGTGCTGTTGTGGAAATTCTTATTTTATTCTTACATATAATTAAATTATAAATAATTATAATAATATAATAGTAAATTATAAATAAGTATGTAAATATATATGTCCAAATATAAATTTTTTAAAAGAATAGATATGACAATGTTATCACTCTGCTAGAAAATTTTCAGTGGCTCCCTATTGCCTGAACCTTCCCTGCTGGACATTTAAAGTCCCATGGAACCTGGTATCAGTCTACCTTTCTAGCCTTATCTGATATTACTCTCTTGCATATGCTTTATGCTTCAAAGTGAACAACTTGAGTTCTTAAATATATGTTGTGCTTACATATATCTGTACTTTAGCTCAAGCTATGCCCTGTGTCTTGGATATCTTCCTTCTCTCATCCACAGGAAGACAGTGGAAAGAGCAGTGTCTGTGATGTCAAAGAGCTTCAATCCAAATCCTATCTTTCATACTTACTACCTGTACGATCTTGGGCAAGTCACTTAACCTCTATGGACCTCAAGTTTTCTCATCTGTAAAATGAGGAGGTTGAACAATATAACTTCTGAGGTTCGTTCCAACCCCAGATCTATGGTCTGGAAAGAAACTGGAATCAAATGGCAACTCTCCAAGAAGCTTTGATTCCTCCTGTCAATTACAACCTCCTCTTCAGACTTCTTTATTGTACTTTGTTTTCAAGCCTTTAAGGAATATTTTATACATTATTTTCCATTATAGTTGTCTGTTTTGGAGTCTTACCACATCACCCCCTCCCCCAACAAAGGGTAACTTCCTTGAGGCCAATCGTCATGTCTTCTCTAAACTTTTTATCCTTCCAGGCCCTAACATGATGCCATTTACAATGTTTTTTTTTAAGTTGGTTTGTTTTGTGGGGGGCAGGGGTGGAAGGAGAGCAAGGTACAAAGGAAAATAGTTTATAAAACAACATGCACACCTTATCTTTTGGGTGTTGGGTTCTCTTCTAGAACTGGTTATAGAAACTCGGACAAAGAGGGATCTAAAAATGGCTTTTGCTGCCTAACATTCTCTCACTACTTAATATTCCTGTTCAAATAAGTTTGGGGAGTTCATTATCAAACAGTTCATGAAAGCAAAAGCCTTTTCCCTGCCCAGATAATTTTATTTACGGTGGGGGTAGGGAGTTTCAATTTTATGAGCACTGAAACCAAATGTAATGTGACCTTAGAATAAGCCCCTCCAGACAAATAACAATAACAAAAAATAAATATAAGATGTATGCACAAAGTCTATATTTGGTCTCATGGCTCAGGTTAGAGCAAAGACCTGAGGTTGAGGATTTACAGAAAAATTGGTATTCAGGAAACTAGAACAAGCATGAGCTTTATTACTATGCTCTACAGCAAGCAGGAAGGGAAAAAAAATCATACACACCCAATATGGCAATACAGATAGAGATTTAGACATATACACAGGATGAGAGTAACTTACTTGAAGGAGGGATTTTATATGCATGATGGCAAAGATCTTGATAGGAGTAGATGCTTGGTGTAGGGTCTGAATAGGGAAGCTGTATGCCTGAAAGATGGGCTTGGTTGAGAACAGGTAATAGATGCCAGATGGGGGAAGGGGCATACCCAATCAGGTGCAGATATGGTGGGGAAATTCTCTAGGTCATTTACTGATACCAGACTTGGGTGGGGGAGTTTCCTAATTGGCACCAGAAATTGCATGAGGGTTTGAGTTGGTAGTGGGGGACTCCAGGTACTAGCACAGCAGCCACTGAAGTTGGCTTTTCCATCATGCCATAAAATGGATACCTTCCCTGGTAAAGACTTCCTCTGATGGAATGGATTGATGAGAACAATTTGTTACAACCTCCTTGAAGGTTGTTGAAGCAGGTGCCATGGGGCACTTAGAGCTTGGTAAGACATCAAAGGTGCAAAGGTCATCTATCCCAGGCCTTGCTAGTTGTCTTGACTTCTGTCCTTCCACTGGACTTCAATTTCTCAGGAAGAGAGAGTGAGGCTGATATCTGTGAGGCATCTCTGCTTCACTTAAATCCAATTCATGTGTAAGTCAAGACATCACTTCATAATGCCATTGGACCTCTTTGAAAATGAAGGACAAACAATAACAACAATGCATTCTGTTTTCCCACTAGAATGTAAGCTCCTTGAAGGCAAGAACTATCTTTTTACTTGTATTTGTATTCCCAAATACTGGCACATAGAAAGTACTTAATAAATTCTTGTTGACTTGATTAGACTTGACTCTCAGGCCAATCTTTTAGACATGATGCCACACTGCTTTTCAAAAAGTATAGTCATTTTAAATAAAGAATATTACTTAAAGACGGAGTCTCTGCTCTTTTTCATCTTTCTATCCTCAGAATTCAGTATAATTCCTTATGCATTATTGGTGTTTTGTCAATTGATTTTTTAATTGAATAAATGTATTTGAAATATGTGCATAGAAAATACAACATACATAAATTTCCTTTCTTTGCTTTAGACTAGAGATTTGGCCATGAGCAAACAAGTAGAGTCTGGGGTTTCCCAAATTATTTTACTTTTTACTGTAGTTTGATCAAATGAATATGTATTAACAAAATACCCAAGTGGTATACAATAATAAAACAAGAATAAATTAACCAAACAAGGAAAATATAATGATTGTTGACAACAGGGAAGAGAGCTCCTTCCAGCCTAACAGCCTTAAAAAACACTCTAAATTTAGTTTTATTTTACATTTATAGAGATAAGGACCTTTTGTTAGCTTTTGTTTGGAGATGTATGTTTTCTGTCTATGTTCACCATAACCTCTGTTACCTCTGCCCCAAGAATATGACATCAATATTAATCCTAAAATTTGTCTTGTCAAGAAATGGAGTGGGGGAGGGAGAGGCGGTGAGTGATGCTTCAGGGAAGAAACATCTTTCCACCTCTTCCTACCCTTTGTTGGCCCTTGTACAAGGTGATGATGAAATGCATGGCGGTTACCTCCCGTCCTTTTCTCCAGTCCTTCCATAGGCCCGTAGTGTCTTTCTCTGGATCCTACCACATCCACTCTGCTGTTTGCACCACAGGTTTGGCAGATACCCTGATCCTGGAAACAAGTGCAAACTTCTTCTGTCTCCCCTGATACCACCCCCCCCCCATCTCATGGCTGCCCCCTACTTAGGTTGGACTGGCATCCAAGCTCCCTGGAAAAACTAAGCTAAGGCTGCCAAATTTCTAACCTTTTCCCACAACCATAGCAATTACATCTTCCAATCACTACCCTAATATGGAGAGAGCAATTGCTCAAGTTGAAAAATCTCAATGAGAATCCTCAATGGCTGAGGAAAAGGACAATTCCAGTAGATCACTGTCACTCATCCTCATTTGCCCATTCTCTCAATCAGTATTTAGGTCATTTCCTCAGTTGAAAATCTGAAAATTCCACTATTCTTTAAAATTTTTTATCCTCGCAGACTTTTCTATTCTATAACACAGAACTACACAGAGTGGAGACTCATCTACAATAGAGACTGCATATACTTTGGGGAGTTGGCTTTTAGATAGTCAATAAACATTTATTAAATACTTATTCTGTTCCAGGCATTGTGCTAAGTGCTGGGAATACAAATTGCAATCTAATGGGGGAACACAATAAATAAAAGGAAATTGAGAAGCAGGAAGGGGGCACCAGGAAATCACTAGTATGGAGCATGTGTTCGTGGAGTTGAAACCAAGCAGAATTGAAACCACACAGAATCACTGATTGAAAATTAAAAAACAAAAAACAAAAAACAATTTCCTGGAAAATTCTGAGCCCGCTATGAAGGGTAGCTTTAAGAAGAGTTTATTGCTCCACCTTCTAGCCTTCCAGTCAGAATGGAGAGGCAAATGAGCTGTTGAGAAGGTGTTGCATATCAAAACCTGAGTTAGTTTTCATAGTGATGAGATTTCAGGTGATGAGCTTATCCTGGGAGAAGGCATGATGTTTTTTGGAATTGAAACCAAGCAGATCCATTGAGGGAAAATGAAGAGTTGTTATGCACTATTGTGACTGATTCCTAGGATTCCCCCTTGCCATGTCGCTTTCATGGCTCTGTCTTAAACACTGTCACAATAAGGTCATGATGCAATACACCTGTCAGGATTTCATTATTTTTTTTAAATTGATAGTACTGAAATAGCAAAATACTTTTCAGCTTTGGTCACTGTCTCTGGCCATGGTGCTGACCTCCTTTCAGATAACCTATCTGTGAATCACTTGGTGTAAGTTTGAGGAACTGGTCTCTAGTATCATTAACAAAGGAAATGTCTGTCAATGGTTCCCGTTGCTTCTGCTGCATCTGTGCAGACCAAAAAAAAAAAAAAGGCTAAGCTATAATGATACAATTATTATAAGTCAGACATAGATTTTAGCACCAAAAAAAAACTAAAAACTTGCCAAATTTGTGGAAGAAATAATAGTTTTTATTTGAGTAGAGTAAAAAGAAGGTAGAGAAAGTGAGGCTGGTGTCCTAGCACAGCCTTCTGTCCCTCAAATCAAAGTCAGCTGCAAGTCATGTCATCATTTCCCTGATGTCATGGTCCTCTTCGAAAATGAAGGACAAACACAACTTGTGAGTAGCCTCTTTCTCTGCCTCCTCTCTGTGCTCCATTTCAATGGCTGAGGGCTGCCTCCTTAACTTCAAGAATAAAAAAAAAGACTATTACACCACAAGTGACATTAAGAAGCAGTATGGGGTCCTGGATAGAGGGCTTTGACTGGAGTGAAGAAGACTGGGTTCAAGTCCTACTTCTAATACATACTGATAGAGTAACCTTGAAAAATAATTTAATTTCTCAGTGCCATAGCTGACTAAAACTATAAGTTACAGAATGGTTATTAGTCTGCATTGTAGAAGACATCTCCTCATTGAGATCTTCCCTCTTTGATTAAATGACAGATTTGGACCAAAATAATAGCATTACTAATATTAGCAACATATGTGGCAATTGACGAAGACAATTGGGGTACCATCTCTGATATGAAATTTGGAGGCTTCCCCAAAACCTGAATCAGAAAAGAATAGTTAAGAAAAACTTAGCCTACTTTTAGTGCTGACTAGTATATGAACATTTATCAAAATAGCCATTCTTTTGTGAGGTACATAGTACAATATGGAGGAAAGGGCAGAAGTGAATGGCCAGGTACGTTAATTCATGGAGGAAGACTGGCATGGCATGGTTGTGATTTAATGAGACTTCCTTCCAAATTCTCAGCATGTTTTGTGCAGGCCTAGTTTCTTAAATTCTGGAGAAGGAAGTCTGAAGCTCATATGATATACGTCTATCTTCCTCTGGGATTCTGCACAAGTTCCACAGTGAAATTTTGTTTTGTACTGTAATGAGGAAATAGAGACCATTAAAGAAGGAGTGGGAACAGTTCTTACTCTTCATGACTGACAGAGCTCGATAACACATTCCTAGGAAAGGTTGTGCAGCAGTAGGTATTTTACATAACCACAAAAATATACAGTACTAGATTTGGCAGTGATCCAGGATTGGTATTACTTAAAATATGATTACTCTAGTTAGTTCTAGGCAATGACAGAGATTTGGACTGGAATGGGGTAGGGAAATCATTAAAGTCTGATCTCTCCCCAGCACTAAAAGTATAACCAAACTAGAGGTGAAAATGATTAATGCCAAATTATTTCACAGAATACGATTCATGACTCATTGGGATAATGTGTGGTCCTATTTAAAAAATAAGCCTTTAGAATAACTGGAATCAAAGTCCCTAGGGCCCTGTCAACTTCAGTTTGAGCCTTAGTCTGGACCGAAATCAATGGGGGCTGCCTCAATAAGGACCTACATCTCCAGAGATATTCTGAAAACCAACTGAATTTTTTGTCAGCTAAAGATTCCCAAGTAGACTTTGCTATGTTCACAGACCTGAGGTTCAGTGTTATAGCATAGAATCATAAAACATTAGAATTAGGAGGGACTATAAGGATTGTATAGTCTAGGGGTTCTTAAACTGGGGCTAATTAGCTTCTTTTTAATTTTTTGATACTATAGCTTATTATAATTGGTTTCCTCTTTCATCTATCTTATTTTATGCTTTTAAAAACTTTATTTTGAGAAGGGGTCCACAGACTTCACCAGATTACCAAAGGGGTCCACAAAAAAAAGGTTGTTGGTGGAGCTGTGAGCTGATCCAACCATTCTGGAGAGCAATTTGAAACTATGACCAAAGGGCTATAAAAATGTGCATACCCTTTGACCCAGCAATACCACTTCTAGGACTGTGTCCCAAAGAGATCATACAAATGGGAAAAGGACCCACATGTACAAAAATATTTATAGCAGTTCTCTTTGTGGTGGCCAAGAACTGGAAATTGAGGGGATACCTATCAACTGAGGAATGGCTGAACAATTTGTGGTATATGAATGTAATGGAATAGTATTGTGCTATAAGAAATGATAAATTGGGGCAGCTAGGTGGCACAGTGAGCAGAGCACTGGCCCTGGAGTCAGGAGGACCTGAGTTCAAATCTAGCCTCAGACACTTGACACACTTACTAGCTGTGTGATCTTGGGCAAGTCACATAACCCCAACTGCCCTGCCTTTTCCCCTCAAAAAAATTAAAAAAAAAGAAATGATGAATAGGCAGATTTTGGAAAAACCTGGAAAGACTTATATGAACTGATGCTGAGTGAAGTGAACAGAACCAGGATAACATTGTACACAGTAACAGCCACAGTGTTCAATAACTGACTTTGATAGACTTAGCTCTTCCAGCAATGCAAGGACCTAAAACAATTCCAAAGAACTCATGATGGAGAAAGAACTATGGACTGAATGCAGAGCAAAGCAGACTATTTTCTTTTTTTGTTTGTTTTGTTTTCTTTCTCATGGTTTCTCCCATTTGTTATAATTCTTCTATACAACATGACTAATGTGAAAATATGTTTAATAGGAATGTATGTATAGAGCCTATATCAGATTGCAGGCCATCTTCCAGAAGAAGGGGGAAGGGAAGGGGAGAAAATTTAAAACTTATGGAAGTGAATGTTGAAAACTAAAAATAAATAAGTTAACTAATTTTTAAAAAAAGGTTAAGAACCTCTGGTGTTGTCCAGTCACTGCACTTTAGAAATGAGAAAACTGAGGCCCAAGTTGATGAACCCTTTTTCACAAGGTTATTTAGCCCAAATTTGAGCCTAGGTGAGAAAACAG